>VZSC01014920.1:15383-37206 GCA_013398225.1 Steatornis caripensis
ACCACACACACACACAGCGCCTTCGCTTCGCGTTTCCCGGCTGCGCTGCGGCGGCTCCAGGCTGCCGAGCTCAGCCCCGGGCCGGGCCGGGGGGACGGCGCTCGCCCCGCCGGGGTGCGGGTGGTGCGGAGCGGGAGCCGTCCCGCACGGCGGGGAGGGCTTTTCCTGCACCCGCCCTTGGGAATGGGGTTTTCGCAGTGAGCGTGGCTCCCCGTCTGCGGGGACACCCTGGCCGCCGGTGCGTGCCCAGCCCTAGAGCATCCTCTCACCTGCTCCATGAGAAGACAGCACCCAATTTCCCAGGGGCAGCGAGGAGGAAGAGGGGGGTGGGGGGTGGATAGATGCTTTATTTTCTGCTCTATGCAATAAAGTGTGATTATAAAGAATATAACAGGGAGCACAGCTTGAATTCCAATTGGTGGAGAGCCTGTTGTTAACCATCAGGGAACTATTTATTCTCTAGCCTTACTGATGCTCCTTGGTCAATAATGATAAAGGGGGGGGGGGGACGGAGAAGAAGTTGAAGCCATTATAAAGGAGCAATCACATTACAGAGAAGCAGCAGCAACAGCCCCCTCAGAATCTATGATTCCCTTAGGTCATGTCTGGTGTGCTCAGACCACTGGCCACTGTCAGTATTTACCCTGCATCATTAACCCACCAAACAGTTTTTTTCCTTGCCAGAAATGACTGATTTCTCAAGCCTGATGGCAATCATCATTCGAGAGACAGAGCAGTGCTCCCCTGCTGCTGAACTATCTCCAGTGATATTTAATAAATAAATAAAATAGCTGGATGGTTGACCAGCTCCTCAGGAAAAGGGAAGAAAATGTGTCTTTATTGTGATTAAATATTCGCTACTCCCTAATTCTGAGACTTAATCATACAAACAGACATGTAGCATACATGTACGCTTGCCCTAAGCCCTGATCAACTCACAAAACATCATTCGTTACATTTGCATTGCTGTTACATCTCAGAACCAGGACCACATTGTACGAGGTGCTCTACAGACAAAGGACAAAAGACGGTCCCCGTCCCAAACAGCTAGCTAATGTACTCCAAGACTGCTCTTTTTTGCATTACTGAATCCTACATGAGCTTTGCCAATGTTTCAAATAGGATCAGAGTCACACTAGGCCAGCTTTAGAAACTTCTGGCATCCAAACCGGATGCCAGATCAAAAAACCGAAACGCAGCGCAGAAACCTAAGCTCAGCGTTTGTTTCTCTTGCTCTGCCACAGGGGAGTTGGTTGTATTTGAAGGTTTTGGTTAAGTCCTCCTTTACTCCTCACTGGCATCATTCCACCACAGGGGCTCCACAAGCTACGCAGGGCTGCACACAGATCTGAATACCAAGCAAAGATCATTTATGCCATGTTACGATGCACAACCCATGCAAAAAAGTGAGCTTGCGTGTTGTGAAGTAGCACTTCACACCGGTCACTGCTGTATTCCCAACCCCAAAGTGGTTCTCAAAAGTTTTTTCTGACTCTACTTCAGACCTGTTTCCCCAACTGAGATTATCCTGTGCATCACAGTCATCTAGATCACGGCCAGTAAAGAGAATTGAGAGGGTGGGGCATTGTTGTTTTTATGGGCATCCCGTAACACAAAAAATCTAACCCTCCTTGCCATAAACGACATCAGCTTTGGGAAATCCAGGTTTTCTGACAGCTCTGCCACTCCCGCTGTGCCTTCAGGGGAAAGCCCTAGAAGCACAGTAACGAGTGAGGGGCAAGAGAGCAGGAGGCCACGGGGAGTGCAGCTACGGCAGAGGATGGTCTTCCTGGGGCACAGAGCCTGCGCACTAGATCACGGAGTGGACAGAGTACAACGGAGAAAGCAAACGTGGGGCGTACAAGGAGAATCACAGTCACCTCAAAGGAAACAGCAACATTATCTTACGGAAAGGTCATGGGTTCCTTATTCCTGTGGTCTTGTATCTCCCCTGTTTTTCCTCTGTTACCTGCTGCAACTTTGACTGGCGTTTCCAAAGGAGCTCAAGGACTGGCCCAGCTTTAAATTTTAATGCGGATGAAGCAGTAAGGCCTTGGCCATAAAAACTTGACGTTTATACAATTCAAAAATACATATTTTTCTCAGTGAAGACAAAAGGTCTGAGGGAGTGGAAAGCGCATGTCCTTGGGCTCCCCAGATACTCAGTGCTGAAAGTCTCGTTGTGAGACAGCTCCAGTCTCTTTTACATTTCTTTGAAGATTCTGCCTTTAGCCTGCAGAGCAGGTTCCTTCTTTCAGTTTTCTGGTTTGGGGAGCTAAGTTATTCTGTTACCAAAGAGAGGAGAAAATTTCCAGGGTTCTGGAGACATGGCACTTCGCTTCTTTAGGTCTTTCAACAAAGCAACACTACTGACAAAACAAGGCTTCTTTTTGCTCAAAACCAAGTGACAGGCTAAGGTTCTTTCAGGTGAACACTGAAATATTATTGGCCATTTAGAAAGCGTTATCCACTTGATCACTGTTATTTACACGTATGCACCCAAACGCAATGCTGCCTCTGAGGACCTTTTGAGCTGTGGAAACGTCCCTGAATTGTGACTAATTTTAAGAGTAGCACTGAGTGAAGCTGTTGTTGTAAAGCAGTCCAGGAAAGTTCCTCCCCGGCCAGAACAAGGATCAGCGTGCTTTAAGGGCAATCGTTAAATGAATCTCTTTTAATAGGCAAAATGAAAATCTAGAAGAATAAGCAGGAGAAAGGAGGGACATTGTTCCTTGCTGCCAGCCACAAGCAGCTCCTGTTGACACTGCTGGCAGTTTTTCAGACTCGGCAGCAAAGGAATTGGGGACCATAACCTTGGCTAAAAGGTTTACTTGTAGACTTGGTACAAGTAAAACCAAATACTTTCGCAGAAGCCAAGAAATGAGGCTCATTATAGCTTAGAAGAAATGTTAAGAGTCGCTGCTCAGGGAGAAAGCCATGTTTCTTCCCCAGTGCAGGGATACCTGTCTTTTTGCTGTATGATGCCTTCTGTAAGCTCTTTTGGGGGCAGGGTATAAATCATAATAAAGCCATGGCATGACATATAAATCATAATAAAGAATAATGATACGTAATAAGGATGAATAATATTAAGAGAACTGTGTGCAAGAGAGAGTGAGAGCCTGCACACACACACACACAAACAAAGACAGACACAGAAAGGTGGTTGTTTCTGTTTTTCAAAGTGAACTTTTTTTTTCTCAGTGGATATTTTGCTGTCAACACATTGACCCCAGCCTCCTTTCACCACCCTCTTTTCCTACTTTCCTTGCCCTGCTGCACACGGAAGGCCAGTGAATAAACATGTGCAGGTATTCTACTGCTCAGAGGGTCACGAACTGACATTGCAGCAGGAGTTTAAAAACACCCAGCTCCTACAGGTCCCGTGTCTGTCTGTACACAAAGCTTCCCCTCTGGTTTGGCTTGCATTATGTCTCCTGAACAAAGCCAGGAGCAGGTATTACGCTAACCACAACAAACAACTGTCCCTTTCCACTGATGCTTCCAAACAACAGGATCACTCTCTGTCTATGCTCCACACTACTGCTACAGAGAGCGTGCCTTGAAGAGCAACAGAGATCCTAACCTGCTGGAGGGCTGCTTGGCTGTTTAGAGAAGATGGGCTTCCCTGAAGGCTAGAAGAAACTGCAGGAGATTTTCTGTTACTTCAGCCTTTCTGAGCAGTTGTAATAAAGGGAACTGAAAAAGCTGCCACCTGGATAGCTCTAAATGCCCAACCTCATGCTGCTGAGGAAAGAGAACCGGAGAAGAGAAGCACAAATGGCAAGAAAAAAGGCCTCAAGGAACACGTGGCAGTTGTAGCAAGAAAACAGAAAGGAAAAAAATCCTCAGTGTCCAGCAGGATGCCCCATTCTTCATGTAAAACCAATGCATTTATACATAAAAGAGAAAGACAGGCCCATGGCTGTCTTCTAGGGTAGAAGGAAGGAGGAATGGGTAAAGACACAGAGAGGTACTGGGAGGAGAGAGGGCTTACATGCAGGTAAGAGTCTCATTTTCTGACCTAAAGCACCTGGCAGACTGTTGGAGCCATTCGGAAAGTCAGGAGAACAACAGACAATAGGCACCAGGCATTTTAACTAGTTTTAATACCACGCAGAGTTTGATATACTTTGCAAATCCCAGGATTTATTAAGCACGGCTCTGCTGCTTTCACTTCTAAAGCAATACAGCTGAAGCATCGAAGAAAGAGGTTCCTGGTTTTATCTCCTTTGTTTTGTGGGATCTTTTTAATCTGAAGCTGTCTTGAAATTAGGAGAGGCTACACTGGTGATTCTACGACCAGACTTACACATTTGGGAGGGGTTTTTTCTCACCATTTTGTCATGCTGGCTGCACAGAAGTAACAAAGCAAGCTGTCCTCTCAGACAAGGGGAATCCTTTGCCCCCGCACCCTGCCCAGCCTCCGGCACTCCCAAGAACCATTGATAGGTAACCACTGTACATTGCAGCGTAATTTTTTAATTGCATTTAAAACCAAAGGTGGGTAGGACTGGTTTGGTCTGTAATTACAACAGTACGAATGAGCCTTGTAAAAAGTGGGAGAAACCTGACACAAAGGGGAAGCTGGGAAGCCAGGCCCCCCACTGCAGGAAATCCAAACACAATGCTATAACCCATAGGCATCTGCTAACACACCCTGAGAAGCAGATAAAAACAGCACCACGGGAAGTTCTCCACCTGGAAAACATCCCTGCATGCTACCTGCAACTGCAAATTCAGGCTCAGGAGCTGGGAGAGGGTAATCACAATTTTAATATGAATTTAGTGTAGGTGAGACCGTCTAGACTTGTCAGGCTAGAGAACCTTGGGCCACTTCTGAAACTTACCCCTACCACTGTTCTGCCTTCAGGGCGTCACCGCTCGGGCGTACAGCTCAGCTGCATGGGAACAGGGAAGCTTGCTACCTATCACACAAGTCTTCACCTCTTGCACGAGGCAGATGCTAGAAATGGAAGTTCTAATTCCAAATTCTGCTAATTGCAGAACTGGATTAGTGATCCGGTTTTACTCTATACAGATGCGTTTGTCAATTTACAAAGGAGGAGGGAAACAAGTATGTGTTCGAGGTCTTCGGGGTTAGATGCTAAGATCAGACGAAGAAGTAAATTTCGTAGTGCTTGAATAGCCCAGCAACCTAACTTCTCCCTTACAGGTAGATTTGGACTTCTCAGTTCCTTGCAAAAACTGATTAATGTACTACCTGTAGATTAGCCTAGGGGTTTTTGTGTGTTTGGGTCAATTGATTCTCCACAAGAGCTTGATGAGAAAAATCCAGAGATAACTAGATTGCTAGCATATTTGATTAGCCAAAGGAAACAGGGTGGATGGGTTGGTGTAACTTTACAGAGCTGACTAAATTTGGGCTACTGGTCAAGATACATCCAAAATTATTTGCTGGTTGAGTTAGCCGGTTCCATTTCAGGTACGATGAAACAGACTTCCCAGTCACTGAATATTTGCAACAGAAACAGTGCAAGGGGAAGATTGCTTAGCCAGTTAAACGTGTATTTAAAATGCTGATAGCCCACACCGAGATCCAAGAAAAAAACATATTTATCGTTGTTATTAACAATAATAGAAATAAAACCAGTTCTAATAGCACACAGGGTTTGATGCATTTCCCCAATACAAAGATTTATTAGTTTAAAGCCTGTGTATTTATTTGTTTCTCTCTCTCCAGTCCTGCCCCCCCTTCCAACCATCTTGAATTTTTAATGCACACTGTTTCTAATGTCAGCCGTTTTTCTCGTAAAGGTTTTTTGACATAACTTTATATTGCTACATCCTTTTGTTGTTGCCATTCCCCATCCTTGTTAGAGACTCCACTCCCCTAATGAAGCTCGTCTCCTGCCAGGATAATAAAAGAAAATAGATACAGAGCTGAAGTGAGCCAGTGAGAGGTGTGTGCGTGTGTGTGTGTCTGATTAGAAATAAGGGTGACACAAAAGAAGTGCAGTAACAGCCTGTTCTCCAGGGACTCCCAAGGCTGTCCCCAAGATCAGCAGTTTCTATACATGGCTCCGTGTGTGTGTGTGTGCGTGCGTGCGCACACGCACACGTGCGGATGTATACACTCACTGTACAGATCTATACGCACACGTAGTTTGTATGGATCTAATTTTAGATACACACACTGACAATGTGGAAGGACATGTTCGGAAGATGTGTACTGCAGGTGCTAGAAGTAGGAGACATTGTGCCATATTAAAAAAATAGGACTCAAAGCAGTCCAGTGACTTCCTAGCCCCTAAATTTTGAGGGTAGCCTTATAGTGTTTCACAGTAACAAGCTGCTGATTAAGCCTGATTGGTAGCTTTCTAGCCATTGTCTCTCTTTTCTTTCCCCCCCCCCCATCCATCTTCATGAGTCTCTAATAAATGAGAAGCACTTTACTCCTGTTGCCATTCAAAAGAACAAACAAACAGAACTATTTTCACAGCCCAGGAAATGACAAAGATCTCTGCTATCCTGTGTAACACCCTCTTCTCCTTCCCAGCACTGAACTTCCAAAAGCATAGACCTGTTGGTGGCCTATACACACTGGCATCTTTGGAGCAGTAACAGCCATCGCAAAAAACATATTGTAGCCTGGAGAAGAGCACCATCAACTCTTTAGCGCTTTCCAGCCTTTGGAACAGCCTCCTGTGCTCTTTGGGGGCAATGCATGGTCTCACTATAAGGTATGAAAAAAATCACCAAACTCGACAATCCTTCTTTCTCTTCCGGCCGTTGAGAATAAGAAACTTAATGTTTCTATCACTTTCCTCAGACTTCTATCTACTTCTGTATGTCCTTGATAACTAAGTCTCACAATTTCAATGTGATGGAGGTGGTCACTGATTACACTTGTATTACAGTCTGATAGACAAGAGAGAACTTGGGGACACAGAACAAGGTCTTTCCCTGGTAGAGTCAGGGGAAGACCTGAGGTGGCGTGATGCCCAGGTCCTCCTCTTTCAGATATACAACATCTTCTGCTCAATGTTAATGCATGCTAAAGGCTATGCAAGACCTCTGTGGCTTCTTACCAGAAGAAACCTCCAGACTACTCTGAGAAGCTCAATCATTAAGGGTCAGTGTTAATTAGCCCTGTAAATTTCTTTAAAAAGGAAAGAAATTTTAAAAAGGCAACGAAACCTAAAGCCCCTCAAAAAAAGATCAACTGCCATTTCAATTTATCCTGCATTCTATATTCCTGCCTGGTGCAGAACGCCAGCAACATTCTTCTGTTTCCACAGCGGTGCTTCAAACAGACGCTTTTCAGTGTCGAAGGCGCAGAATGTGTACACTCTGCCTGCTGCTGTTAAGATGCAGAGAGCCAACTGTCTCCCCAAAGGTACTGGGAATCAGGCTTGCTCGTTTCAGATGAGGATTCCAGTTTCCTAACCCAGCAATTGCTGGGACGCAGCCATACTGTCAGCACAGGGAAACAGCTAGGTCTGGTACTTCAGAAATGAACGGAACTAACAGAAACAGCAAAGCAGTTCCAGCACACAGCATCGTGCCTCTCCTTTCCAAAATGGTTTGGACACTTTGCAGAACAAGTCTTATTTAGACTTGTCTATGACAACAGTGGTGATAGGGCTGGCTATTGCTCCATCTCCTTCCCATAAAAGAGAGCACATAGTGAACGCAGTACTGGGTGAACCATAGTTCCTCTATAGGAAATGCCTCTTCAAAAGTTCTTTGCTATTAGAAATTTTGAAAAGGGTCCAGCAATGCATGTATACGTACCCTGAGCCCAAGCACGCTGTTACAGATTACTAGTCCTCTTGGATGCTTCAGAAAACCAGGTATAGATACACATACAACCATATTATCTCGGGGCCTAGTTTATTGCATGCTCCACCAGACACAAAGAGGAGTGGGTTTCTAGTTGAAATAACAATAAGTAGAAGAATCAGCTTTGACTTGTTTCCAGTGGTGTATCCAGCTTTTAAGCACATCAGACACATTAACATGAGGAGAACCTCTACATATTTGCGGCTTTCAACATCTGAAATATTTACAGCTACCTACAGCTCTACTCAGTTGTCTGAGGCAGTGCCACATACTTTAGAACTCAAGCAAGCTCTGTCTATTTCTTCCTATCAGACCAATTCTAAAATTCAGAACCCAGACTCATTATGTCTAGGCGTGGTTTACACCCTAATTCTACACTGAAAAGCTTAATTGAAATTTCAGGTAGAAATTAATTGGCCCACCCAATGGATTCCCTAATGGATTTTGATCTACTTCTCAACACTGTGACAATTTCTGGCATGGTATGTTGTGTCTGTTTTAAAGAAGGCCATAATTATGAAGTCTACAGGGGACTGTAGGTCAAGACAGAGACGCAATGCCGTAGCTCTTACTAGACCAGAAAAACAGGAATGACTAGGACTACTGACACACTGCAGGAACAACGACAGATCAGTGAAGAAAATACTTGCAGCATGCAAGATCTGGCTGTTTTGTCCTTTTCATGCTGTATTTTCATAGCTATGGAAAACATCTGACTAATTTTTATAGCTAAGACACCATTCACTGTCCTCCTTCCAAAATTCTGGCTGGAAATCCCAGAAGCAGTCTCAGAACAGGAACACAATATCTGCAAACTAATGGGGCAATCTAACTAGCAACTCTTTATCATCAGAATGCAGAAAAGCAGACTGGAGTAGAAGCAAAGGGCAGCTGAATTTAGGCATACTTTTAGGGAAAAATAAAAATATTTGCATGTCTCTGCATACGTGTGAGCAAGTATTACAACCAAACAAGTCACAACGATCAAGATCCTGTATTGACATAAAGCCTAGAGATAACCAAGCACTGGGAATGATGAAGTGCTGTTATTTCTGTAAAAGGACAGGTCACAGTTCCATGAAGTGCAGCCAGTTTTGACAGAGCAGTGTAATCAGCAAGATCAATAGACTGCTTCATGAAACGGGGGATCCAAGGTCCAGGATGGATGTGGCTCCTGAGTAGAAGCATCCCAAAGAGGTAACCTATTGTCTGATTTTCTCCTTAATTTGCTAATGCCAGACAGGCAACACAAGTTGTCCCTCACACCGTGTGATACTGCAACCCAAAACATCTCTTTTCAGTCCCAAACTCTGTACCAGCCCCTGTCTCCTGCTTTGTAGTATCTGGAGTGCTACTTTGAATCCTAGCCCTCCCTCATGCAACCCAGAAGCTATGCCAAACCATGGTGGAATGTAGGAAGGGAGGTCTGCGGCACTCACAAACGAGACCAAGAGCGTGAGACCGGCACATTCTTTCTCTCTCATCACCTAAGGCAGCAATGCAAGCCCTTTCCCCTTTACTCCTTGAATCACAGTTCCCCAAGTCACTCTCCTGGTACTTTCATGCATTTGAGATAGACTGAAAGTCCTCTAGCTTAAAAAATGGAGCTTAGTGAGTGATGAAAAACAGCTGCTGTAGGACCAGATTACGCCTCTCTCCATGCTACGCCATCTCCTCACAGGCACACGCAACACACACTCACGTGGAATTGTGCCCAAGAAAACAGGAGCTGTCACAAGCAGACAGCAGGGATGCTCTTGGTGCTGTAGGGTAGCAATGAGGAGATCAGTCAAGAGGGCATTGAGATGATGGATGTAGACATGAAAGGACATGTGTGCATGGAAGACTGAGGGCTCTTCTGACCACAGAAGAGTGGTGGAGATATTCGGAGAGTCAGAGAGAGGTTTGGTATATAAGTGGCTCCTTTTGGACCATCAAAATCTACTCCACTACCGTATCATCAACTTCTAAAGAGCTATGATTTCTTCTGCAGCGCATCTATCCCTCCCCTCTAATTAATCTGTGTGCCTCTACTGGATCCTAACGTGTTCTCCTCTAGCTGAATTACTAGTACACCCTCAGCCCAGAGGAGTCACAATTCCCAGATTGTACCATGATCCAGAAGGTCCCGGGTACAGCCATGCTTAAAAACTCCCCGGGGAAGCTCTGACACTAAAGAATGGCAGAAGCGCAAATAGCAAAAGTAAGCGTTTGTGGTTGCTGGTAATCTCTCCAACAAGACAAAGTTCACCAAGCTGTTGAACCTATTAATAACCAGGACAAAAATGGCTTGGACATTGTGATATTACTGAAAACTAAAGCGTTACATTGCCTTGGCAGTGGTTACAATCTATAATCAAAGCCAATCTATCTATTTTGCTTCTGGCATCATCTGCATTACCCTGTAAAGCTTGGAAGCTAAATACCTAAGCATGATACAGTGCCTACCCACGGTGTTTGCGTGTGGCCTCCAGAACAGGTGAGGTTGTGCAGTATCATTGGTTTACCTCTTTCTTTCTCACAGACACAGCCCTGGACTCAAGCTAAGAGGTGAAGCCACAGACAGTGCCCTCTGGATATTGCAGATCTCACTATGGGATCACAATGACCAACGGAGAACAAGTGTTATATTGTACCCTACAATTCCCAGTTAAGAGCACCATTCTACAGCGGACATTATTAAGTGCTTTTGTGGAGCTATGAGCCAATGCACGGGAGTCTAACAAGCTTTTCAACAGTGCCTGAACACTCCAGATTTCTTCCCAGAGAAGTGGAAGCCAATTTGGTGCTGAATAACCCAGGTGCTTTCTGAATGCTTCAACAGGCATAATGGAGAAGCAGGAATGGGAGACTTACCTAACTGACATTAATTACACAGACCCAGCACTGTGGCCAGTGTGCTTCAACCAGAAAGGGAGATAAAATCCCTGCCGTAGCCTGCAAATTAACATCTGATGCACAATCCTTTTTTAGCACCATACCACTCAAAAGGAGGAGCAACCGTTCTCAAAGACGGCAGGACTCTAGATCTGCATTCTTCTGAATAATGGAAATATTAAAACGTTAGTACAGACGCAGCTCATCAATTTTCTTCTTCTACTGACTTTGAACAGGAACCTTAAAGACATGTATCATGAACTTCGGAGAATGGGAGACCTTCAAGAGGATATGAAAATTGTAAGTGGGATCTATCTTGAGTCTAAAGCATACGCCTCCTCTTTTGTAACAGAGCTGCACATTTGCTATCTTTCTGGACAGCATCTAACATATAATCAACTAACGCTGATAGTAAATCACAGCAACAATTGCCCATTGTGTCTTACACATAGCAAGGTGCGTATGCGAATGTGCTCTTGAAAAGGTTTTTCAACATAGAAGCGCAAGACCTACTGAGACCTCCAAATCGAAACCAATATGTCTGTCCCAAGGCAAGTTTTGATCAAGGAGAAGAACCAGCCATGAAAACCACAATGACATTAAGCCAAAACTATTGGTTTCACACAGACAGACTCCTGGGTGGCAGTATGAGGCCAAGAAAAGAAAGAATGGGTCTTTCATGGATAGATGCATCACAGAAGGGGAACATGCTACACAACCAGCAGTTCTGAAGGGAAGATGATATTTTTCCCTTTGGCTGTCCTGAATAGACAATGGGACCAGCAGTGTTATGGTCTAAGAAATACAATGGACACAACAGACAGAGGCACGGCGGCACTGTCTGCAGAGCAATTATTTAAATGGAGAGAATCCATACTATTTTTTTTTTGGAGGGGGTATTTGTTGTTGTTGTTTATTTTAATTGAATTCCATCAGGAGGGCAAAACCCAGCCCTGCTGAAAATACCCCATTCACAGAGATGATAAAGGACACCCAGCAGGTTCACAGCCGCTGCATTACACATCCCAGTCATCTATGATTTTAATGCTTAGGAGGTGCAGGCTGTGCTGTATTAATATGCAAAGTGTGCCTGCCTTCCCAATTAAATGGAAAATGCTATGATTAAAGGCAGTCAGAAGATATTAGATGGATAGTGCTGAACTACGGGCTTTATTTCCTACACATAGAAGCCCCACTGGAGTGCTGATGGAGTACATGCCAGGGAGATTACCAAAGGCGAAACAGAGCTGGGAAAGGAAAAATGCTTGACTACGTAGAAGGGGGGGAAAACGAGGAAGCTGTTTACAGGACGACTGAATTAACACAGTACCTCAGCCTGGTCTCTCAGACATGAGCCCTCTGGGCCACGCATAGCTGGAGGCAAACCAAGCACCACTGCTTACAGAAGCCAAATTCTGGCACGTCGTTTTGAGGGAAGAAGGCCTGAGGAGCTGAGTGAATCCCAGCATAAGGCCCAGAGAGCTTCACAATTCATAGCTGCACGACCCTGAGGCAAAGCTCAGAGGCGAAAGGCCTTTCCTGTGCCCCCTCTTTCCTCGTTAGCATCAGCGTGTTCTCCTCTACCACCTATCTGGGATGGGAGAAGAAATTGCAGCAGAGAAGTACAGCATGCTGGATAATTTACAATTAAACCCATGAAGATGAGAAGATAAAACAGGAAACATTAACATTAATAACTGATTGGAGAGTTCCCTTTGCCTTGCTGTGAAAGGCTCGCACTAAATCACCCACGTAGCTTTAACCCTCCTGGCTCTGCTGTGCACCTCAGCCCCAGGCCATGGAGCCAGTTCCCCCCGCATACTTACTCTTCCTTCCCGTCTCCGAACACTGCTGCACCCTGTCACTGACGCACTCTGTGCCCGTGTTTCATGACTTGCATTTAATTAAAAGAGATGACAAAGTCAGGTATATTTATGAGGACTTCTAATCCTCACACTTACATTTTCAGTTGCTATGGGTTTCCTTCCAGAGTTTGCTCTTTCTCCCCCACCCCCACCCCGTAACATGCACCAGAATAAAGTCTAATAAATTCTGCTATATAATTGGCTGTATATTTTAGGAGTCCATCTATCCCAGTGCTGTGAAAACAGAGGCCTTCAAAAAATTACCGTAAGGACAGAAAACCCTGGGGGAGGGAGTCCGAAGTGCTTTATATCCTCAAATGACTGCTGCTGAATTGTTAGGTACGAGGCTGGAGTGCTGAGCGGAACAAAGCCAGAACCAGTGGCGGCTGCGATGTCACAGGACAGCACTTGAAGGAAAGCAGTTCCTAGAAGTTGCACCTTTGTCCAAAAGCAGTTTGCTGTCCTGCTTTGCCTGTCTGAGAGCAAGAGAATCAGCACAAGGGCTAAAAAGAGGGCACTGCCAGCCTGCCCAGTGTGCAGTTCAAGTGAGGTACAGACACCCGATGTATATTAATGCAGTAACTCTTCAGGTTCTAGCTCTGCTCTCACCTGCTAACACTCCAAAGGCACTGAAAAGCCCATGATAACTCTTTAAACGAGCCACTTGCACCACACTCTCCTAGAAAGGCTGGGAAAAGGTCTCTGTATTTTGAGGCATACAGAACTTTAGCTGCTCTTTGTCTTTAGGGAGGGATTCGTTTTAGCAGCAACATGCCCCCAAGCAAAGCTTGGGAAAGGACAGGAAAGGACAGGACACAGGAAAGGACGCGCATTACTTCTAGACTGGCAGCTTAGCTCCAACGTGGGGTGGCAGAGCCAGATGTAATGATGGTGCATGTTACCGACTGACTTACCCTGTTAACTGCAGAGCTGGTCGTAACAGGTAGGATGCAAAGAGCATTGGAGTTAGCTGTGTTTGAGGAAGCCTGCGCTGCTGTCTGTTGGAACCCTTTTGGAGATAAAGAAAAAACACTGGTTCAGCACACTGCAAGAGTATGAAATACTTTTCTTTCTTCTTCTTCTTTTTTTTCATGTGCGTTATCTAATGGATGAACACATGCAAATAGGGAGTGTTAAAAAGGTGACATTTGTGTAAATGAAGGCACTAAGGATATATGAACATTGTGTGCTGTGTTTGAGGAGGCAGCTCCACTCAAAATATTAGGAATACTGCTGGCAGCTCCAGATCATCACAGGACACTTTTCTACAATGACCTGTAACGATGAAATGTGCATAAACAAAAAATTATCTGACCTAGCATTTAGGATGACACATCTCTACTGCCAACAATAGGAACCGTCCATTTACAATGACAGCACTCACAGATGGGCCTGCTGCACCACTCCTAGCATGTTCGGCACTTCGCAGGATTTACTGGTTGTAATCTTTCGTCACACAAGGAAACCCTTCTGCATGAGCATCCGCACCTGATACCAGCATAGCAAAGTTTCCCCTCATATCCAAATTCCCACCGACCCAGAGAAATTTCAAATCCCCCGTTCACTGCTGAATCCAAACAAAACACTGCAAAACAAGAGGGAGGGAAAAGCAGATTTCCTCTGGGTTGCTCATTTAAGTAAAAGAAGAAAAAGACGCAAGAAAAGAGGAAGGAATTCTATGAAGTTGGCGCATGCGTGCCCCCCCGAACGCACAGAGAATTATGGCCAAAACTGTATGCCTGAAAGCCACTGCAGAAACTCTTTATTTTTCTATCATTTCTCCGTGATGCTAGCAGAAGCTAACACCCCTTAATTCACAGTTTTCCACATTCTAAGTTTATGTCCAATGTTAATGTTATTTAAACATCACCTTGGTTTTCTCCTTCTCCCTCCTGTGAATTTCATGCTGGGTTTCTTATTTCCCTCCATTTTTTTAAAGAATAGTTTATTAAGAAAAGCTGACTGCACCTCCACTCCGTCTGCTGGAACAGCACCGACAAATAAAAAACCCACCTCACAGGAGACAGTTTTATTCTGTTGATCGGAAGTCTGCCAGCCCAATTTATGATTGGACATAAGATCTCCAAATCTGAATTTATGTGTTGTAGTATAACGACAGGTCAATGAGATTAAAAGTATGTTCATGAAAGAGCTGTAAGGCAATTTGAGTTTCATGGTTTTGTGGTGATTGGGCATTCAGTCTAAGAAAACCTGCGTTAATAAAACACTTGCAGTCCCCGGGAACAATCTGCACATTATTCATTATTGCAGCCGGGCTGCGGTCGCCTTCACCAACACCCCCTCACCATAAAAAAAAGGGGGGGGGTGTAAAGCAACTCTCCCCCTTCTCCCTATTCAGACGAAGCCATCAGGGAGATAGTGCCATTGATAACGAAGGCGCTGAATTAACAATAGAAACACTTTTCTTCCTTATCATATGGTTCACATAATCAAAACAGGGAGGGGAAATGGGAGGGGAGAGGAAAAATTGGAGCCTCACATATGGGTCTCCCCCATCAACTAAAATATATATGGACTAAATACAGACCAGCAGCTTCTAATTGCATACAGAGTATCATCTCCCTTGCCTTCAAGGAACCCTGTTTCTTGAAGAAACACCACCCTACAAAGCTTAAACATGGGGCTTGTATGAGTCTTGGCCAGGTCGCACAGGCTTGCGTAGGTCATCTGAATCAGCAAAGCTGGGTAAATTGTAGAAATGGGCCTCACAGCTGCATTTGGATCTAGGGCCAAAAAGCCTTGCCGTTCAGAATACAGGCTTGGGCTTCAAAATACGGCTGGTTTGGCCCAGGTTGGATGCAGCAAGTCCTGCAAACTTTAGGTTCAAATTCAAATATCGCCCAGGGCTGGAACCCAGACCAAGATTTAGGTTCGGTATGTTATCATGGTAACTCTCAAGTGAAGCTCAGATCTTGACCCAAAGTTATCTGTGGGCTCAAAGTTGTTCGCTTCTACGATTCTAGTTCACCACGTGTCTCCCTGCAAATAACTACTAGCTCAAGCCCAAATCAAATTCCTCACCTTGCTGTGGCATCACACCCAAACTCCTAACTACTCCCACCCAATCCGGGAACACTGCCTCCCTTCAGATTACACAAAGCACCGTGTAAGCAGAAGGGAACCTGCAGCAAATCCAAAAGTCATCATCTTCCCTCTTTAAGATGTTTCATTCTTCATCAGTGCGTCTTTGCTTCATCATCATAATAAAGATTTTAATTCAAGAAAGACCACAGGATGTAATCATTTGGTTGTAGGGAAAACTTTCCTTGCTTTGTTTTCCGTACGGACTCTGTCTAAATAAACCCATCTCTTCATGCTCCCTTCGCCATGCAGGTACAGGGCCGAAATTCACCTTGGCCTGATTTAAGCAGGGCTGAGAATCCACAATTCTAGTACACTTCAGCAGTTGCTGTAGGTGCCCAGCACTTCTGAATATTAAGCACAAACGCTGAAAAACTAGAGCAGAAGCATATGGAATGCAATGCGTGCAGCCCCGAGGACACGGGAAGGACGTGAAGAAAGGAGCCTGAAAAGGGACAGGGCCAAGAGTACGTGACGGGGAGCTGTTATTTTTATGTACATTTTCATAAATAAAGGTTCACTCTGCTGCTGTTTGACTACTCCAATCGCTATGCAATGGAGTCCCAAATCAGAGTTCCCTGTGTACCTGCAGAGCCGTTCCTGCTGAAGGGGCCAGAAAATGTTTGTTGAGTAAACCCATCTCTGATAGGCAGCGAGAAACCAGGACGTTCCTGTTTCATCGTTGTTTAATCTGTTCTGTTGTCAGGCAGGGCACTGGGCCAGTAAAAGTTCCCATTGCCTCAGCTTCAGGGGTGGACTGGCTTCGGAATTTATACAAATAAAAGAAGAAACGAAAAGCGCCGGCAGCACCAATCTGATTACAGAGTCATTTATTTTCTGGTCGTTAATAATTTGTGCAATAAAAGATTGCGTGCCTTTCTGAGTTAGTAGGAGTTATTGGCACAAATTTCCCTCCACACTGGTGTGAGCCTGTGCTTGGAACATAAATTATTAGTTTCTTATCGCACTTCTCCTCATTTTTCATGCTGCCACAGCTAGATCGCCAGAAGCCAACCCCTCAGTCTCGGTCTTATTTTATGCTGCATGAGAAAGGCAGCAAAGACGGCTATTCCATCTTTAATTACACAAACTCACTTTTGCATTGCCTCTCCCCCAGCCTTCCTCCCCACCTGAATCCTGGCAGATGTGTGCACTGTATTGTTATTGTGTCTGCGTGTATGCCACTGTCTGTGGAGACACAGGCAAGTACTTTGCCACTTGCCAGCTGCTTTTCTAATGAAAGCGCTGTTCTCTCACAACGCTCAGAGTAAGGGAACGACAGGCTTCCACCATCCTGATAGCTTCTATCAGATATCTGTTTGCAATACCAGCAAGAAAGTTGCATGTGTGCATCTCATTGTGAGGATAAAAGGAGATGGAATTCACACTGTCCTTGAAAGAGTAAGAGGAAAGTACTGGCATGGAACTGGGTCGTACACAAGATGGCTGTGTCTCCAGTTGCAGGTTTAGAAGTTTGAGTCTTGGATGCAGCTGAGGAATGCTTGGGCTTTCTCTTCCTGTAGCATTAAGCAGGTGAATGGTAAGAACGCATCAATGCTCCTCTGTAAAATGGATGCTTTACTCACATTTCCCAAGTATCTGAAGTTCAGTGGGAGAAATACATTAAGGATTAAATCTCATTTAAAAGCTGTCAAAATAGCCTTGTTGTTTCTCTGACACACAGCACTGAAATGCTCTTTAGTGATGCTAATTGTTTTGTTAAATAGAGCGGTTCACATATAAACCGCATCAAAATTCTTGGACCTTTCCATATGTCAGCCTCATGGTCTTTTCCATTCAACATCTCTTTCAGTTGTGTCCCAGGAACATTTGCACC
The DNA here is from genome assembly GCA_013398225.1 of Steatornis caripensis. Taxonomy (NCBI): domain Eukaryota; kingdom Metazoa; phylum Chordata; class Aves; order Caprimulgiformes; family Steatornithidae; genus Steatornis; species Steatornis caripensis. The sequence goes on from VZSC01014920.1 coordinate 32,871, forward strand.
AACATCTGCTTAACTTCAAAAGAAGCACTGACAGATTCAGACGACAGAGCATGTCTGGTGTCTGCAAGTGTACTCGCAAGGGCTCTGCAAACCATAAGCTTCTACAGATAAGTGAAGTCAGGAGGTGCAGGACTAGCTTTGCCTTCTCTTCACTGAGGGACAACTACCCGCCAATTGAGAGTGCTTTTCTACGCAGCACCCATTCACAGCAGTCTTTGGATCCACATTGTCTTACCCTCTCCTTACACACTCCACTGGCAACTCTAGTCACCCTAATCACAGCCAAAGCCCACTACTCTCCCTCCCAGATTCTTGGAATGCCAAATACTTGCTGCATAAAGCAGGTTGTGGGAGGCCAAGAATGACTGTGCATACGGGGGGTGTCTGTTACAAAGGGCACACGTGCAACAAGGTGCGGCGGAGCTGCAGGTTGGAGATCACGGGGCGTTTTATTCATCCTTACAGAACTCTTTCTCCTGCCAGTACGGCTCAGCACAAGCAGCCCTTCAGAGGCCTGATGTTGTCTATCAGTAACAGAGTGATGTGACATGCTTAGGGCACCCCTGTGTAGGTATGTTATAAGGAACACACATTCCTCTGTTCCAAGAGGATTTATAATAGAGGTCTTGGGCAGGCATAGCACACACATAAGGGTGCGTTGTCAGTTCCAGAGTGATTGACGGCTCGGTGCTTGGCATGTCTCTGGTGATTATACTGCATTGGTGAGTCACTGATCATTTCAAAACAATGCTTATGTCTACAGGGTAACAACATCCAACGCATCCACGGTTCACGCTGTGTTCCAAATGTCCACCCTTAATTCTTATGATCTGCTGAAGGAGCATCACTAGGGCTCCGTTTCACTGGGTTCATTTCTGTCAGAATCAAAGAGCAGCCTTTCCTCCCACAGCACAGCTAAAATCTCACTAGCCACCAGTACGTAACAGAGCTGCGGAGAAGCACACCATCCGCATCAAGTGTAGCAGGATGCCTGCCCCACGGTAGTTCAGGAAGCCCGCGTGCTGCTGAACATCCCCAGACTGCTATCAAACTATCAAAAGTCTTGCTCACACACCAAACCCCAGCCCACCTACCGCCATCTCGCTGAGCACCTGTGTTAGACAACTCCCTGCTCGGCCCCACCCAGGAAAAGAGTGAGTCTACGCTGAAAATGTTAACATGGGAGGGACTATTGCTGCCGTCATGTTACAGATGTAATAAGCATATTTAAAACAAAGTATGGACGTAAACAAAACAGTTACATACTTCATCACTTATCAGATCCGTCTGTGAAAAAATTCAGAGACAGGAACACCAGCATCACAGAAATCCTTCAGAACAAAGGTTTATAGATCACAGCAGCAACCTCTCTGGTCTATCACCAAATTACACTAACGGACAGAAACGAGAATCTTTACATTAGCAAAAGCAACCATTTTGCACTGTGTACATGCTCCTGCTTACTGGACACAAGTCCTGCTCTTTCCCCCGATTCTCTCACTACCAGATTCACATACCCCATGCTTTTTGCCATCACTACTCTGATTTTTTTCCTAGCTCGCTCCCAGTTTGGACTCTCCGATTTAAAGCTACGGACTAGGCTCAAAAAAACCATCTAGTTCCTTTTGAAATGAAGGATTGAGATCATGACTGGAAGCAGATGCTGAAAATAGAAAAGAGTGAGCAGAAGGTTACTTGGCTGCACACCTGGTGACATTTCCACGCCCTCCCCAGTTCCTTAGTCGCATCCCTCACTGAGACAGCTGGCTGAATACCAGCTCTCAAGCAAAAGATGAAACCAAATTGCATAAGTGTTTAACATTTCTGGTGAAGCAAGGAGAAGACGTTGAGGGAAGGTTACGGTGGAACTTGTCCAGCAAGGTTTCTGAGGGTTTAAAAGCAGCAGACAGATACCTCAAGAAATTACTTGACAGCCAACATGGAACTGGACTTCATTGTCCAGTTAAAGCTTAAAAGCAGGCTGACAACTCTTCAGCTGAGTAGTCTGGTCGCAAACCATTCTCAAACAAGTCCCTGGAAATCCGGCATCCATCATTTGCTCAAATCTTGCCAGCTTGATCTGAATAACAACAGAGAAATGGCCCCTACAAGACTAACTGCTATCAGGGTAGAAACAGCCAGGAAGGTAAATTAAGCAGCACGTGTGGCCGAGACCCTTTTAAAGAAACAGTGAGCTTCCTATTTTCACATCTTGAAATCTCAACACTATAGTAGCAACACTGGCAGGAGTTCCTCAGTCACTCTGTTCCTAAGAGGTCAGCACTTCAAGCAGATGTCCCTCTCCAGATCCCCCTCTCTCCTTTTTTTCCTACAGCCAGCACACCATTGATCTAATTCATGCAATAGCAACCATCATCTGAAGTTCATGAAACACTTGGCAAACAGTCTTTGCTCAGCTTTCCAGTAGTACTGTGGGGAGCCAGGGAAGCACCAAACATGGGCAAATATTAGTGTGATTTCGGATGTGCATGGCAGCGATGCCAAAAAACCCTCATGCTTTAGGCGCAGTGCCCCAAAGTACCAAGAACCTCATAAAACCATTTTGCTATTCAATATTCCTGAATATTTCAATACATAGTTGAATTTCCAAATCAATTTCTTGTATCTATTCTGCTTTTGTTTTTACTTCACAGTGTCCAACTCATCTGCGGAAAAACAAAGGCGCAGAGCAGGCATTTGGCATTTCAGAATCAAGCGGCAGGAACAGCAGACGACCGTCTCCTTATACGCAGGCAGCTCCACATGACCAGACTGTTCTAAAATGGACTGTGCGTGTTACTTACAACCTACTAAGCATAAAGTAATTCAATTCTCTTCCTTATATATAATGATACTTTAGTATTTCTAGAAGGGGAAATATTTTCCCATTTCTCTCACCCTTCCCAGTCTGAGCTTTGCACGTATCTCCTGAAAAATCTGCCACTGTGCACGCGCAAGCTGTGTTGCACTTAATGAGGCACTCCAGGTTCAATGAGGTCCTTCATCTTTTCAGTTCTAGCTCTATGCTTCTCCCTTCCAGGCATCTAAGTTGGCTACTGCATGATCTTCATTACGGTACTTCGTTTTCCTTAAGTTATAGCTCCATAGTTCCTTTCCCTCCTGCCTGAGGCAAGAGGCTAAGGGTTAGAACTCCTGGGTTCTGTTTCCAGATCTGTCACTGAGCTGTTGTGACCTCGACGACAAGCCAGGAAGGTGACATTTTTCAAACCTGTGTGCCTAAATTTAGGCCCCTGACACAACCTTATTTATTGAGATAAGCATCCATAGCTCTTATTAAAAAAAAAGCAATAATTACGACAGTATCCAAAGTCTCATACTTCTGTGCCCCCTTCTGCTTTCACGTTATTTATCGCAAACTTGCATCGCCCTCTTACTTTAATAGCCAAAGCTAATGCAAGCTTTATCTTCAAAGCCAGTAAAACCTATACTCCCAGTTCTTCCGGAAGCTAACAAAACCCGCCAACAAAACCCTGTATGCCTAAAAAGGTTAAATGAGAAACGTAGATGGGAGTTTCCGACATCCAGCAATGCACTGACCCACCTTCCCTAATTCCTTCACCATACACCACCACGGCAGCAAATGGAAGCCTCTTGAATTTTCCTCCTTGCCATCCACAGTACTTGTAATGTTCTCAGCGCTCCAGCCAGAAGGAAGAACATACATGCTTGGTCTGTGGACTAGTGCATGTACATATGAAAATGTACACAGCTCAGTTTTTAACTGATCTCACAGTAGGTCCACGAAGCACGAAAACCGAACCTTCCAACCAAATACTTCACATGCATGCCCTTCCTTCAGATGTGTAAACCCCTCGTAAAAGGCTCTTTTTTAATCTGCACGGTGACTAAGCATTTAAGAAAAAAAAAGTACCAAAAAATACGTGCTATAGATGTGCGACATTTCGAGGTGTCTATTTGGTTCTGTGCGTGAATCCACAGGGAGACAAAGCAACACCGCATCGCACATGCATGGTTCTGCATCAGATAGACTTTGCGAGTAATCTGATTAGCTCTTCTGTGCAATCAAAACAGGGAGGGAGAAGGGTTTTACCCTAATCCTAGCGCCATCTCTGGGAATGGCTTATCGTGCGGAATTACTGAACAATGGCAATGAGGAGAGGGTTTTCCTGTTTTCCGCTGGTCTCTCCTCCATTCGCCAGAAATGGGGGCTCGGGCCCGGCCGCCGACAGCTCCAGCCCGGCGCGCAGCCTCGGCGCCCGCAGCAGCCTCCCGGAGGCAGCCCGCGCCGCTCCAGCGGGATGGGGGGGCGGGGGGGGGCGAGGACAACGGGGGCAGCGGGACCCAGCGCGGGCAC
>VZSC01014920.1:38169-59208 GCA_013398225.1 Steatornis caripensis
GGGGGCGGGGTCACACGGGGCGCGCTGGGAAGCCGCACACCGAGCAAAACCCCGTGCAAAACCCCGTGCAAAACCCGTGCAAAAGCCCGAAACTCGCGCCCACCGCTGGAGCTGCCGAACCCGCCCTCGGGGAAACGGTACTGGAGGCTGGCGAAGCGTGGCGGGGCCCACGGAGACTGGCAGGAGAGAGGAAAGCGGGCGTACCTGGCCCAGATGTGTTACTACAGCACGCGTGAAACATGGAAGTTGCACGTGCAAATAGAGTCAACACTGGCACACCAAGCACATTCACAGCGCAGCGCTGGACTTCCGTCTTGCCGACCTACAGGAATTCTCAGGGCAACAACAGAGAACAGTGTCACGCACAGTGGCCTCGTCTTCATGAGATGTCAAGACGCGCTGCTGGCATATACGATGATCAAACTGCGCCAGCACAGAACAGTGCGCCGTCACTAGCATCCTGCACATCAGTATTGATTTTCTGAATATTCTAGCAATGAACAGCTTCCATCCCGAGATTCTCACATTTCTGTTTTGACCCTTGGACACACAGGGTCAAAGGTGTTAGTAGATGTAGGAAAAGTCTTCTGAATTATCGAGCACCACACTCCAGCTAAGGAGGAAATAGTCTCCAAGCACTGATGGCGTGGCAAAAGGATGAAGTCGTGATCAGAGCCCCATCTGTCAGAAGATTCTCCACACCTAGCAGGACCTTTCACGGAGGCAGGCTTTGGCACTAAGCATATAGTTTCAAGATTAGTTTTTCCCCTGTTTATCCTACAAAAGGACGTACTACTCAGCTGTAAGTTACATCCATTCGTCCCAGTCCTCACTGCCACTCACCAGTGGCAACATCAGATACCGTGCAATGACACAAGGCTCAAACTCCTGGGGTCCTCTGCCCACGGCGCTCTCCTCCTTCAGCATGGCGGACCATCTTTGAGAGAGACGGGTCTCCATTGTGCAAGAGATGAAACTGGGGCAAGCGTTTTATTCTCTTTCTCCCTCACACAGAGATGCATTTATTTCCTGAGAAATAAGGAAGATGATGGAAGTTGTTTCCCCTATGCACGTTCCTTTTTCCCTCTGTCAGCACTTCCCTTAATCAGAAGATCTGATGCAATCCCACAAAAGCCAGCTAGTTTAAAAACTACATTAGGACTAGGAGCGTGTTTTAATCACCACCTTGTCTGACCTGACAGGTTTCAAAGGAGATGTCCTCCTTCTGGCTTCATTTTCAAGCAGTTAAAAAATATTTCCGATATAAGAGGAAGGACTTTTTATATTTCAACACGACAGTTAAAAATCTCACTCATTTATCATCGTGGGCCCCCTTTCAGTTTTGCCTTCCTGGAAATAATTTTGGGATGAGAAAGACAGATTGTTTCTCAAGCCATGACATTGCCATCACTTCCCATCACAAAATGATGGTGTTTTGCCCCGTATCATCAAGTCATATATTGAGGAGAAGATTTTCTTCTCTTTTGAGTTTGCACCGCAGAAAAAATTAAGCATAGCAATCTACAAAATATCTGACGAGATGAACACCGATCCAGAAATGGGACGAAACTTTCCATGGCTATCAAAGTCCCCTTTTAGTTGATATTACAAGGACTGGGGAAAGAAGTAGTACGTCACAAGCAACATTCAGCTCTAGCAGAAAGGGACAGGACACCTCTTAAAGTGGAGTTGCGTCCACCTAGCTATAGGAAGGCATTTGATGTCGTTGTGATGCAATACACAGGAACCGGATGGTTTGGAAGGAGCTGTTAGGCCTGAAATATTTAACCTCAACTCTAAATATGCATCGTGACTTCAAACTGTTCCAAGTCGCTACTTCAAGAAAGACTTTCTTCAGAACGAAGCTGATTTTCAGTGTCAGATACTTTTTGAGCATCAAAGTGAGGTATTTGACATCTGGTTTTCAGAGCTGTAGAGCCTTTCCACAGGTTCCCATTGACTTCTACTGGAGTTACAAAGGTGTCTGGAGGAAGACTTGCAGGCTATACTCGTTTCCATGCCAACAACCACAAAAAAAAAGGTTATTTCAGATACAGAGTAGCTGATTTTCATCTGCCATTTAAATTATGTTTGCTTCTCCTAAGAGGCTAAGAGGGCGCCTAACCCATATTGTGGACTAAATACCTGCAATATTTTATTATTGAAATGTAAGCTGTTTCGGAATTACGGAAACATGGCAAAGGGGCTTTGTGTTTATGCCTGTAGACCCGAGGCAGGCAAAATTTCCAGTAGCATCTGTGGTAATTTTTCCCGAGTGCATCCCAGTGTAAGAACCTGTTGGCCAGGTGACGCTAGCCCTGCCGAAATGGGCGAATAAAAAAACGGCAGTGAGATAAGTGTGGAGAATTTTGGTCATGCTGTTGCGCAAGCAGAAGCCGGGAGGGAGCAAGAGTCCTGACAATGCAGATCTCATTCTGGCAAAACTCTCATTGACTTCAGTGAAAAACTTTGCCTAAGGAGGGGTGGCAAATGTCACACCTCATAACGAAACTCATCTGCTCAGTACAAAGGGCCACATTCATCACATCGGAGCAGAGATTCCTCTCTGCACTGATAGTACGCTGTTAGCATGTTCCTGAGGCCAGAAGCTGAGGAAGACTGGAAAATAGCACTCCATCAAATGGGTAGGATTCTCTCCCGGTGGCGGCCCTAACACAGCAGCAAAATACTCCCCAAAACTCAGGCCTCTGCTACGTACCGAGTGCGCTCACTGCACATCGGCCCCGCGAACCCACCCCTCTTCCTCGCCAGCGCTTGCTGCGCTAGCTCAGAAGCACTGAAAGCCAGACAGTGGGAACTAGGTTAATCTCTTGATTCAGGTGTGGCCTTCAAAAGTTTTTTTAGCATACCAGTATCATATTTGAGGGAGAGAGGAGAGAAGAATCTGATTTTATCAGCAAAGTTCTATCAGTACAACCCTCAAAAGGATGCAGCTATACCGTCATATGTGCTTTATCTTAGCATAGCTTGGAGAAGTTATATGGCTTCAATTACATTGGTATAGTCAGTGGAGTAAAACCCTGAAGTAAAAACGGTTCATTTCTGATCTAAAATGGAAATGGATTGTCTTAAAGGCTTTTTTGTGGTCCCTAGGCAGACATGATTTTAACTAACATGTAGGTCATAGGTACAAAGAACATAGCACTGCAGAAATCTCTGTTCAAGCCTTTGAATCATTGGTTCTTTGTTTCAGGCAAGAAAATCCTGAGAAACTATATTTTTTTTTTATTCCAGAAAAATGCTGGGATGCAGCTCCCATTGGGAGAAAAAAAATGGCAGAGCTCAGAGCCCTCATGAGCAATTGCTCATTGAGAAACTCTGCCAGGAATTATAACTTGAGGGGCAGGGTGGAGGGGAGAATGTGGAGCGGAAGAGGTCCAAGATGATATGAGAAAATAATCTCTTTTTTAAAAAGTGAGGTGGGAAGAAAAGAGTTGCTCCCTAGATGAGTTTTAAAAGCCAAGTTTCAGCGATTTTCAGTGCCACATTATAAACCCTTGAAAAACGAGATTTAAGGCTTCTTATCAATTAGATGGACTACCCTTTGTGCTCATAATTTTTCCAGAATTGCAAATGCTGCTCACTCTCCTCTTCTCCTAGAGTCGGGGCGGGGAAAACCCCTGATGACAAAGCCAAGTTCCTTTCAGGGACGAGCTGTTCATTCTTGAGGCAGAAAGCCTGGAGGGCTCTGGGCAGACCCTAAATGAAATGACAGTGGTGGCCCCACAAATTTGTTCCTAGGGTTAGCGCTCTAACTGACCCTTCCCCATTCATCATACCAATTCAGTCACTCATCGTGAATGACACGGCACGACACCACATGAATTATCTCTGACCTTCAGGAGGAGTGGCTCCTCCAGATCACGTTGGGGTCACGAGGAGGGCAGGCGGGAGAAGTTGGTCTATTAGACCTGGGGATTAGCAGAATGCTTCAGCTGCCAGAGCAAAAAACTGACACGTTCATGGCACGAACCTGTCCTCATGGCCCAATTTAACAATCCTGTAATCTCAGCCATCGAGCCCAGGACTGTTGTGTGAGGTAATGGTGCCTCTAGGATCGTGAGAGGCCCATGAGAACTGCACTGGGTGAGTCGGCTACGGCCACAGCAGAAACGCCTGTGCCCTGATCCAGCTGATTGCACTGCAGAAGGCACAACTGGGACAGGTGTCTGGGAAGTGGGCAATCCTGGTGTCTACTGCAAATTGGCTTGCCACTGTGCCGAAGAGCTAACAGATTGTTGACATTTCTATTAGAAGCACAAATTATTGGGTGTTTATCATTTGTCTGTGCTTTGCTTCTTGTAGAAGGATGGAAGATTTGGCCCTAGGGCACACCACTGCTCCAAGCAGTTCAGCATTTATCCTGCCTCCTGCAGCAAACAGTGCTTGATACTCCAAAGGAAGGTAAAGTCTTGGGCTTCATCCAGGTTTGGGCCCGATCCTGACATTCCTACATTCAAAACTGAGATGCCTTTTCTGTCTGTTGAATAAGCAGATCTCACCTATACAATATCATAATCTCAATGTCCTTTTAGCCATAGAGAATGACTTAACACAGTGTAGTTAAAGGCATCTTTTACATACAAAAACTGTACGATGAAATACGCACAAATAAATCTACTTCTCAATCTACTCATTCAATGCCCCAAATTTTCAGCATTATAGAAATGTTTAATATTAAAGTAAACAAACCATACCACTGAATTCATTAACACCTCGGGTCTAGCAAACACTTGCTGTTTACAAACAGCTGCACCCAGATGACTCTACAAATGTCAGCGCAGCTAATCCCTGGGTAAAGTTACCCATGATGCAGTCCTGTTAGCAGGATCAGGGTCTAATGATTTAATCCAACTAAGAATGACTAACGACCGACGCTAGTGAATACAATGGGGCCATTCACGTACAGAAGTGTTAGGTGGATTGAGATTTGGAAATAAAAGTGGGAGAGTGATTTTTCTGTAATACCAATTAAAATTAAACAATGAACCTAGTAAGTTCTTGATGCAGACAAGCAACAAACGAAAAGGACTGCAGTCCTTTAACATAGTGAACTAATCACGTATTTCATCTACTCAACATTCGTTCTTGGAAAATCCAAACTTAAAAGTTAACGCTGCCGGTTTTATGTCTTTTTAGTGTGCGTGCGTATCTACTGTCCACGAAACCGCCACCTCTTGCCGAGTTATTCCTTCATATTTGTCCAGGAGCATGGCATCAATAAGAACTGAAATGACACTGCTTTCATGTCATTACCTATGGGGAGATTCCCTTGTCACTAAGACTAGTTACAAACCCCAGAAAATTCCCTCCAGGAAAATCTAACATGGCAGTTTTTAACCAGTATTTACCCAGAATATTTACTAAAGCAGTGTTTAAGGAAAGGCGTGTTATTCTGCATGGGGCACTAGGGAGGTCTACATCTCCTGCTTCCCCCAAACCAAACAAAGCACAGAGCTAGCAGTGGAGTTCCGAATAGCTCCATTACTGAGCTGCAGCCTGAGAGGGTGTGAGCGCTCCCCAAGATTTCAATTCCTACTCTACCTTCGTGCAGGCAGAAAATGGAAATGAAGCAGCTGCTCTATCGTTTTGGCAGGTGATTCAGCTTTCTTTGCTGCATCCTGGCAAGTAGTTTGCATTATTACAACTGTAGGAAAAGCTACAGTTGCAAGCCTCTGCTTATGTGGGGCGGGTGGGGAAACTAAAGGAGGACTCGGCACTGGCAGCTGCTCCCCAAGGCACTGTGCCTGGGGCTAGACTCCCTTCTAGTCTGGACTAGATTCCCACCGCACCATACGGTGTGTAAAAGGAGTTTCAGAGATGGTGCCTCCTCCCTGCCCCCTGCACAGAAGCAGCAGAAAAAAAAGTTCCTTGCATCCATCTTCTGCCCTGTACACCTGTACAGGGTTAAGCATATTCTAACCCACTGTCTCACAATGGATTATGCTAGGGCGCGACCTTACAGCTAGGGTACCATTACGCAGCTGCTGTCCATGAGAATGTCTACATACCGATTCCCTGCAGAACAAGGCAGGCTAGAGAGAAGTAAAAAAAACCCCCCGAAAAACCTTTACAGGAAAGAGATAAGCATGTAGATTCCTCACCAGTAATTCCATTAGACATTATTAAATCTACTATCCCTATATAAGGTCACTGGCTTTGGGGTTTTTTTCAGTCTGTCCCTCCTTTGCCTGTTTCCTCGAGGCAGGCACCAGCACCGAGGTCCTTTATACATCATCTGAATCTATTTTCTTTTCAGCAAAGCAGATTCTCAAAAAAAAAAGCAAATTCCCAACTTTCTGTTCTGTTGGCTGTAAGCATCAGAGCATGAACTGATCATACAGCAATCACGAAGAAACCTTGTATTTCTTGCATACAGTAATAAGCATTCAACTAGGTGCAGAATATGAGAGGAGTAACTGGAGTTACTACTGCAAACAGGAGACAGGCTTGGTTAGATTATGTCTGTAATCCTTTAGCGTAGAAGTCTCTGTGCTTTTCCTGATAGTGACTTGCCTGGCAGCAGATGCGTGCCTGATGAAATAACACACACTGACTGAGGCACTCCCGAATGAATTTGGTTTCCCACTCTCCTTCACTCTCTCTCTTGAGTTTGCCACTGTCAGTTTTGCATTTTCTGCACCCCTGTATGCAACAGTGATGCCTACACAGAAAGAAACCCCCTCTCAATTCAATGTGATTTTGTGTGTGAATACTTGCTCACAGCACGCTGCTGTTGTGTTATCACCCTCTTCCCTGGGTTCTGTTGTGGGAGAACAGCTTTGGGTGGGTGAACGCGGACACCATGCTCTGAAAATAAACCAGTCGGTATGAGCTCTATTCTATTTCTTAACACTCGTGCCACAGCCAAGAGCTATCCACCACAACATCACGGACAGGTAATTCTGAGAACTGTTAGTTTCAGCTTTACCATCTGCCCCTCTGACAGCCAGCCTTCAATTCACGAGGAGATTAAGAGTTATCCTGTATGTTGAAGGCTATCAGATCAATTTAAGGTGTGATTTTAAGAAGCTGAAAAAGGTTTCCCATTTTGAACCAGACTTTTTTCAGTTTAGTTTATACCAGAGTCTCAAATGAAACTGGAAAAGGAAGTTGGCACACATTCACCTTCCAAATGGACTTTGTCTAATTGATTTAATCACCGGCCCAGTCGCAAAGCCACAACAGTAGAATATGTGCACAACTCAGCTGTTTCAGTGTAAAATCCAGTGGTTTAGCGTAAACTATCAGCGAAAACCAGTGCATCTCTGCTGATTGACGTGACAGCTTATCGGCTTCCCAAATCAAGATTTCTTCTCCTTCCATAATTATTCTTTTTAGTGGTTAGAGATGCCGTTTATCCTACGAAGTCACATAGTGACAATTGATATACAACAAATCAAAAGTGACATCAGCTAAAAATCCTGCCGTAAAATCTCAGCCTACAGCAAGAACAGCTAATGATTCATACACCCATGTGCTCCAGGAATTCCACAGCTCAACCCTTCATATTCTTTTGTTCCTAGGATAACAGGAACTCGACCAGTAACCCCAATAGACGTTGTTTTGCTTTTCCCTCGTTGCTGTCCTACCCTCCTTTATACCAATGATTAGGAGCACCCAAAAAGTTCACCTGATAGCCGGTAAGATAGAGAAAAAGTCCCCCGCTATCCTGGGCATGCTTTTTGCTCCTTTTAATTATAGGTATTCAAAGTTATTTATAAAAAAATAGGCAGTGTGCTATAAGGAACGTTAATTTCTTCTGCAGGGCTCCTTTCTGAGTACTTGGCTGTGGATATTCAACCTGTGAATCCTTTAGTCCTTAGCACACAATGGGGGACAAAAGAAGTTGGTAAATTATACGGCGTCTGTCTGATAAAGACACTTCATCCACTTTCTGCTGCACCAAGCTGATTGCTCTTTCCAACATTACAGAGAAAAAGAGAGAGTACAAGGAACAGAGAGAAAACACAGACAGATGACTGCCACACCTCCAACTTTACTCCAGAACAGTAATCAGCTGAGAGAAAGCCCTCCTCCTCCAAGGAAATGCGGTAACTGAATTTCATCTTCTTCCCCTCCTCAAGATGGATGGTCTTAATTGTTCATGCCAAAAGAGCAAGTATGAAAATCTTTTAATCAATTAAGATGAAAAAAGGGATGGTGAGTGACAGCAGGCCAGACACATTACCTGTCTCTAGTCTCTGAGAATTCTGCTGTAGCTGGGATCTATTCATTCATCTAGACAGACTGTTCTTAAGACCCACAATCAAACTCTGCAATTTGTTAGCTCTTCATATTACTTCCCAACCCTTTTGCAAAAATTCCATGAAGTTCACTGTTCAAGCCTGATCTTTTATTTGGGATACGCTTTATTTTATTGTCTTCTAATGCATCTCCTACATTTCCTTTCTCCGTGCTGTGTTTTCTGCAGGATGAAAACTCCAACATAGATTGACAGAAGAAAAAAAAATAAAAATCAAGTGAGTTCTGTCTTTCCAGCTATGCTCGTTTTGAACAGAAGAAAGAGCTAGCTTGTAGTTACCTAAGATAACGTGGTCAGTGTTATAATACTTTTTTTTCCCCTCAGCTGCTGTATTATGCTCGAAGAAAAACAATAGACTCTGTCTTTTTAACATTCCAATAGGTATCAAAAGGATGCCCTGGGAAGGCAGGTGACCCGCAGAGTGATCTCTCTGTTAGAATTTAGTCCACACAGTGAAAAGATTGACTAGCTCTGTCCTATGGATATATCAAAAATAGCAGACCTGCTTCCAGGCACTGTGTGATACAACCTGCTTCTTCCATGCTTGAAGGTAGTTTTGAAGCTCTCTGGTGATGCCGCAGCAGTGCTTTTGTGTGACTTTACAATATGAGGTGGCTTACTAAATTTGGAGAAAAAGCAAGCATAAAAATTATGGCCTTTAAAGGCATACCACACAATGCCAGGAAGAAGGCTTTGACTCAGAATAGCCAACATGTCCACTCCTGGCTAGACATGAGGAACACAAAGTATGGGAATACCAGCCACACGATGATAAAAGAATCACTTGCCAACAAGTCTATCAAGAGTAATGCTAACCTCGCCTCCTTTTGCACACACTGTCCTCCTCACAAGAAAGAATACAAGTTGAACATTCCCATATCTGGCACAAAAGAAAGGAGAGTGGAGCTGGGCATCCACAACTGGGGTTGAATGTCAAACTCCTCAAGGACATAGCAAGGACACACCATCCCCATCGTGCTTATAAAGAAAGAGCGAGGCAATGCAAGAAGAGAGGAAGGGTACAGGGAAGCAAATAAATAAGGACAAAGCACAATTTATGAAGACAAGAAGGTAGTAAGTGCTACTCACCTGGAGTGTAAATTGGTATTGATGTCACAACACAGCCCAGCCAAAAAATAATGATGATGATAATTTAGAGCTTGCACTATATCTCACTCAAGCCACAGCCCTATCCAACAGCAACTCTCACCCAGCTGCTTTCTTCCCCTTCTCTATTCATTGGTGTCCTCCTAAATCAAATACACTCAATGTTGATTTGATTCTATTTCCTTATTTTATTTATCATCCATTGCTCACTCTTCTACTCTTCTCACAAGTTCTCAGTGGGCATCTCAGTCATTTTCTGGTACCTGGCAGTACTCAGCGGAACAAGCCTGTCTTCAGGCCACAGGAATCAGAATCCTTATGCTGGTAAGGATTCATGCATCGTTCCCAGCCCTCATCTGTCATCCTTTAATCTCGCCTGTTTTATGCTCCAGATCCTGGCTACCCAGTCCTGACTTCCCAGTTTTATAGCCCTGACTTACTTCCCTCCTGTAACGTTTTACTGCTTGGTTATCGTCCCATAGGGGCCTCATTTACACAAGTGCTGTTTTCACTATAGTTAAGACTAATTCACTGGGTTACAGTTTGCTCTTACATCCTACATTCTGTTCAGTTCCCAGTCTCCTCTCTCCTGCAGGGAGACAAAAGATTTTCTAACAGACAGGAGATTTTTTTTTTCTTTTTAATTATGGGTATTAATCCCCTTTTGGGTGTTTCACAGCCTGAATTAAATTCTCTGCATAGCAGGATTCTGCCTGTTTCTCTGTGATGTACACATGCCCTTTGGGCCCTTCATGAGGTCTGTGACACCTCGAGAAGAAGGCTTCATCTGGTATCTGCTCTCTTCATCCAATCTGATGTTTTAGAGGAATGGCAGACCACAGTCCTGAGAAAGCCTTGGGAGCCAGGTATGTCCCCTATTTGTGCCTCCGGTCCAGATAAGTGTATTCTGTTCCTAGAATGTACATGTGTGTGTGTGGGGGGGGTTGTTGTTGCTGTTGTCTTTTTTTTATTTATTTATTTTAATTTTCTCATTAAGGAAGGAAATACTTCCCTTGTCATTTATGTTCATTTCTTCCCTAAAGCTTTACATGGCTATTCTATGACCATTAGATTTCTACCTTTCTAATACACACACATGTACAGATACAGGTAAGCATAAACACAGATAACATATATCGGTGTGAGTATATGGCTCATTTCAATAAATCTCCCTAAACAAGGCTCATTTTCCAGTGCTGCTTGCTTTCACAGCTCCAGCTCCAGCTCCAGCTGGGTCTGCGATTTATTTTGTTTATGGACCGGTTTTCATGTAAAAGCACAGCACAATCAATGCCCTTCTTTACACTGGCTAAGCCAAAACCACAGGATCACCTACAGAAAAACAGAGGACACAGTCAAAGGCCACCTGGTCAACCTGCGTGTGGCCCCCAGGCTGTATCTAATGTGTCTAAAACAGAGAAGACGCGTGGTACTATGGAGCACAGGTAAGTGTGATCCGTGGAAGCTACACAATGTGACCTGTGTGGGGTTGCATGCCCAACAAGTTTTAATTCAACTGCCTAAGCAAATGAAAGAGAAACTCTGAATTTGAGTCACATTAGAACCTCTCACATGCCAGGATCAAGAGTCTGTTGAATTCTGTTTCAGTAAACTAATTCGCATCAGCTTAATTCCAAATCCTACCATAACAACGTCAATTACATGAAAAATGAAACGAATTTGTAAATAATACTGTCTTTTGCTGTTCTTCTTTATGGGATCAAAAGCTTATTGCCAACATTTATTAAATTTCCCAACCTATTGCAAGAGATAAATAGGTATTTCCCAATTTTTTTTTATAGATAAACTGTGGCACAAACAAATTAAATGAGTTGCCTAAGGTCATACAATGAATAGTTTAGGAACTGGATCACTGGACCCATTCTTTTCTTCTAATTTCTGTGTTTCTAAATGGCAAACTCTCCAGGGGTTTGGCACACACTTGCAAATGATTTTCCAAAACTACCAATGCTGGCATAACTCCATTCCTATAGAAGCCGGTATGCTGTGAACAGAATTAAGAACAGCTTATTATCTTAAATGGCAACAAAGCTAAAGCAGCACCAACTGCAGTTCAAAATCTCACCCAAATGCAGAATCAATAAATCTCCACAGGAAGTTACAGCAGTAAAAAACAAACCAGCATCAACAAAAAAAGCAAAACTAAAGCCAGAAATGAAAACACAATGACAAGAATTTAAGGGTTGTAGAGGACATTCTAATCTGCGATACGGGCTTCTGGCTACTACGGGATTGCACATAAATAATAATATCCCACAGATGCAATTTTTTTTTTTCTTATATTGGCTTCTTTGGTGACAATGTCCACAACCAGATCCTCATCCCACAAACATTTCTTTGAACCCCACACGCATCATACACGCAGATGAAAGAAAGTATCCCTTTTTAACAAACAGGCATGTACCAAAAGTGCTACCTTGCAGCAGGCACATACATAGTCTGTCCACGTGAGCCTCAAGAAGTGCGTGATTATGTTCAGTTTTTGTTCTTCATGGTCCTTCCCCTTCCTCCAAGTGCCCAGCAGCCCCTTTTCCATCCTCAGAGATGTGCTGTGTGCTGCAATGTTTCCACCTGATGGCTGAAGGGAGGTGGGAGGAAGGAAAAAAAAAAATCACAGCAATGTTGCTGCACATGTCTGCTTCCTGGCCTGGCATGACAACCCCAGCACCATTGCCAGGAACGCTCTTTGAGAGAGAAGGGTGCGAGTGCTTCAGGATCCCCCTCAGACCCAGCTGCCAGCTGGTATAGGCAGTAAAGAAATAATGCATTATAAATTCCTGCAAACCGTATTTGTTTCAAGCCACAGAAATCATGTCTAATGTATTTAGCAGTTAAAAATGAAGGAATCTGAAACTTGGTGCATGTTTGTATTCAGTGGGCAAAACTACAGCTTCAGACTCCTTCATCAAAACCCTGTCAGGGGGTCTAGCAGCAACTACCTGTGGGGTTTGGAGATTGAGATCCCAGCTCCAAAGTAGGCTCACCCTGCGTAATACTGGTTTCAGGAAGAACCGCGTCCTGCCATCCAACCCATCATTGACAAGGGGCTGATGTAGATGTCTGTATCTCATGTAGATGGAACCCAGGAAGGGCTACGTCCTCAGTCAGCACCCGAACCTGAATGTTTCCATGGATTACCATTGAAAAACTGTAATATACTGCACCATTCCTATATGTACTAACTACCGCATTGCTCATTGGACAACACCGTAAAGACTTGGATTGGTAAAACTGACTATCTTTCCCTCAGTGAGCTCAGCTCACTGACTCCAACAGACCTATTTATATGAACAATAATTACTTCTCTGAATAAGGGATTAAATCTCCAGCTATTAGACTCTAAAGTAAAAGCCCAAATGACAGACACTAATCTCTTCAGGGTATAAAAGTAGTTTTTAGATAGTACATTAACTGGCTGTGTAGTTTTATCCAGAGAGTCCCCATTCCATATGCAGAATGTGTATGCCCTGTATACACCAGATCCCAAACCAACATCTGTAGCGCATGCATTAGCAGCAATTTACCATTGCGCTTCTCTGTGCGACTGCTGCATGGCTCAGTAATTCCCAAATCAGCGCATATACAGAAAATCCCTGTCAAACAACGTCCCAGGAGAGGGAAGGAGGAAAGCTCCATTCACCACCAGACTTAATTCTCTCGTGGCTCCCCCCTTCCCCATACCCAGATGTCTCTGTGGCCATCTTCCCTGCCTCTTTGTTTTGTGTACACAACAGCAGAAGCGGTCATGCTCCACACCCATTTGGGGGGAGAAGAAAGCGGGAGCAGTGTGCGGCGGAGGGAGCGGGCAGGGGGTCACAGGGGAACAGCATGAACTCGTTCTCAGAGAAGCATGGCGTCCAGACTGGCGGGTTTCTTTTATCCTGTTGCAGTTCAGTAAAAGCCTCAATTAACTCCACATTAATTATTAAATCAGAACAATGCGTCTTTGGGTTCCAACAGCTAAATTCTTACTGCTGTTTCTTTGGGGAGCTTGGCTAGTTTTACAACTTAGGACATAAATATCTTTCTTCAAGGAGTTCCTGGGCTGTTGTTTTTATTTTCCTCTCTGTGGGAGCATTTTTAATCACAGTATCTCATGCATGCATGGAGGGAAGCATTTCTGGGCCTGGTGCACCTTGAAAACTTTTTACGTCTAACACACTCAGCTCTTCCAGGCTCCAACAGGTGCTAGCAACACAGTCGTGAGATTTCAGCCCCCAAGAAAGCTCTCAAATTAAGGCTCTCCAGGAAGCTGGAAGCATTTGCACAGCCCCTCTAAAAGGGGCTGCTTCCTTGTAAAATGGAGTGCTGGGTTTCCAGGTACACATTGTTCTTTAATTCTACAGCTGCTTCCCAGCCTTCTCCGCCATGAGTGACCCTAAGAATTCCACAAAACAAGGCAAGTCTAGAAATATTTGCCTTTTTCTTACCCCACTGTTGCCAGACACACACACTTACAAGATGTTCTTCTGTTCTTAGTTGATCCCTGACGTATCTGTCTCACTGAGCAGAGCCAGCCATCCCCACACATACACACCCTGCTCATACCGTCATTATTCCTTTTCTTGGCACAGGTTAGTAGGACCAAAGATAGCTGCTCTCCATGCATTTGACGAGTATGTACGCCAAGGAGCCCCACGGGGAGAGAAGAAAAGGAGAAACAAGTTCCAAACGGGGCCATTCAGAGCTTCTCTCCTGCCCTTCAACGTTGCAGAACACCATGAAGTACTACGTCAGTACAATGCTAGAAACCTTGAGGGACTCATCTTAGCTCAGGCCTCTTAAAAATGTTTTTGCCCTCACAGCCCTAACCTCTCTTAGTTCCCCAGCGTATTTTCAAACTCTTGCTCTTGTAGGTGAGCCTGATCATACTTTCTGCTCTCTTGTCCTAGATTATTTTGGAGACAAATGGCTTTCCTGAAGTCTCCTGGAGAATCTCTGCCTTCCACCCATAAAGTTCTAGGACTTCACAAGGAATGAACAGCTCTAGCACTGCAAAATGCTTTTATTCCTTATGTGAATTTAATGCCTTTGAGAAAGAGCCAACCTGATAGAACTGAACGCAAAGGCTTTATAGCTGCAACACGTGTGCAGCAAGGCCAGGCAGAACATCTGCACGTTCTCTGAACTGGAGGGAACAAACTCCATGGATCAGAGGGCCTTCATTTCCCAAGCAGGGAAGTCTACAGCTTCATGAATAAAAAGAGAAAACCATCTCTCTCCTCCTATCCTTTTCTTCCTCTGCCAATTCTCTCCCTCTCTTTCCCGTGTTGATAGCTTTTGCTGCTCTACTCATTGTGTGCAAAATGAATGAAAGTTATTAGAAGCCCCTTGGGCCGTATTCACAGCTGGAAAGACAAGGAACAACTCCATAGGCTTCTCTGTCAGTTGTATGGGGCACCTAGTCTCTCAGGTACCTTGTCCCAGACAGAGAGGCGTGACAAGAGAGAAGAGACTGAGGTCACCACCAACACTTTACAGCACAGGTCAGAGAGCAGGAAACAAAGCAGAAGGGAAGAGAAGGGATGGGAGATACACAGAGGGAGAGAGATGAAGCAGGGAAAAGAGGGTCTCAACTGAGACCAACTTTCTCATTTACACTGCCCTTGGTCTTTGCCCAAGAAGAAGAGGGATTAAGCGTGTTCTCTACTCTTGCTCCTCCCAGACAGCATGAAGTCATTGGGCAGAAGGTAATGGTTTCAAATCTGCATTGAGCTGAGCTGGGATACTATACCCGATAAATTGATAAGGAGGGAAGGGGAAAAATGGTGTCCAGTATGTACCACCACGGAGAGAGCTTTGTCACTGGGCAAGGAATGAAACTCCTCACTATAATAACAGAAAACTGGGGGACCGTGTGCGTTTAAAAACAAAACAAAACAAAACGCAAAAACCAAAAAACCCAACCAAGTATAGAAAAACAGACATAGGTAGACAACTAAATTAAACAGGCGGCTCTGAGCAGGCAGCTAGTCAGTCAGCCACCTTTTCTGTCTCCCTTCACTGCTTGGATTTCTGTTTCTGCTCAGGCTGGGGAAACTGGCAAAACTTCATGCTTGACCTGCAATACCACTGACAACATGTGATTTGTTTTGCCTCTGTTGGAAAAGACTGCAATATTTGCTGTAGCAAACTTACTGTCTGTCAGCCCACACGTCCTTCAGTGATGCTACTGACCACAGCTCTCCAGTACTTTTGGCAGAAATGACGAGGGGGAGGGAAAACCTACAGTAAATATGTTTGTATTAGAGAAGCTGCTTCCACGTGTCTTTTTTTAAAAAGCAGAATGGTCTCAAAGGGGATCAGCAGTAAATATTTTCTTCTGATCTTGCCAATGTTTGAAGATACTCTACACATTGCTGCCTGCGTGCATGGCTGTGTGTGTGAGCTGTGCATTTGCCGTCAGTGCACATCATGCTCAGAACCTTTCTGATCTTGCAAATTTCGGGTGTAAGGTTATCCTGTGAGGCTGCTTCCTGTCTGCTGAGAACACAGCCCTCTTGCTCAGAAAGCAAAAGTCTCTACAGCCAGATCTAAGTTTCTAGGAGTGCCCGTCTCAAAGATATGCCTGAAAGCCATTACGCAGGGCTCTGGGTCACATAAAGAAGAAAGGCAGACAAGAAGGCACACTGTGGAAAGGATGTCTGGCGACTGTGTGAACTGCATGGCACAACCACCCACAAAAATGAAGCACTGGACAGTGCTGCAAGAAGCATGAATTCAAACCCTTTTAGCTGCGCACTCCCCTGTGTATCCCTTTGGCAAGTTCCACATCGTCTGATGGAAGTCAAGCTGTTCATCTCCGTGCAAAATCCACCTTTCAAAGAGTTTTTAAGATCTTGGATGAAAGCTGCTATTATGCCTTACCGATAATTAGGTAATCATTATTATTTATTATTGTGGGAGTTTCTGGAGAAGTTGTATGAAAGCAGAACAGCAAGCTTGACCTTATGTACTCACACCTCAGCCTAATTCAATACTCTTTATCAGACATACCTTTGCTGCAAAGTTCCTCAGGGTAGGCGCTCATCTCTTCTGCGGGAATTTTGCAACGCTTCAAAGCGCTATGAAAATAATTAATAAAATTATCATTATCAATCACGATAAATACTAGCAAAGCTGCCCGCCTATGGACAGCAAAATCCATATATTATTGCCAATTTGGAAGGCATTATCAGTGGCAAGCGGAAAAGTCTCTCTAAAATGTTTAACTGTGGCTTATTTTAATGCCCACCTCCATTTGCATTTATGGAAGACACATTTATGGAACAGAATTCTGAAATTTACACAGTGAAATAACATAGGCAAATAGAAGAAAAAATAAAGGCAAGGACAAAAAAAGTAGCCTGTTGGGGCTTGTCCGCTTGAGAGAAGTCCACATGTTCACCCTGGAAAGTGGAGAATGTCCAATACAGAGTTCAATGATACTCCTGCTTACACTAGATTTATGTCAGTGGAAATCCTCTGACACCAGATGAATTGCTCTCCCACACCAGCACGACAGCAGAATCAGGGCGAGGTTCTCCGCAGGGCAAAAGACAAAAGAAACAATCATCTGAGCAGTTTTCACTTGTATCGGTGCCTCACACTCTGCCCCATTTAAAGCAAGGCAGCGTAGAACTATTTCTCCCTTCTGCCAGCAGGTCTAATAAGAGCAGTGAGAACTGTTCACAGCTACATCCTTCATCTGAGCATCACATAGCAAGACGTTTCTCAATCAAACATCACACTATTCAATCCTATAAGGCATATATGGATGTCTATCCCCACTCTACGCGTGCGCATGCTGCGGCCAGTAGGGAGTTGGTAGAGCAGCTGGGAATACAGTCAAGAAACCCCAATTTCATAGGCGCTTGGTAGAACTTGCAGACACCGCTTGTTTTTACACCGGATAACCCACCGTTTGCTAAGCAAAGGAGAGATATGCTTTGCTGCCAAGTGCGAAAATCAGTGTGCAGCCATAGGATCAAGGCATAAACCACTGTTCCTAAGGCCAGTCAGGTTGGTCATTTTGATTAATGAATTTACAGAGAGAATCCCATAATCTTATTTTAGCAGCACCAAAGCACAAAAGGGAGCAACTTCCCACAGACTGGAGACAAGAGGAAAACACGCACAGCGGGCCTGATCCAGAACTGCCTGATGACAAAGGAACCATTTCACTAATCCCTGTACATTTCTACAGGCTTCACCCCCCAGAGAAGGCCAGCAAGATGCAAGTGGAACCAACCAGAAATGGACCTGTGGGAAGCAAGTAAAAGGTCCTGCCACCTTATCCTGGTCCAGGAATCCACTTTCACATGATTAATTATTTGTAAGGTTAAGCAAACTTGAGTGCTTTTAGTCCAGACTGAAGACGGGTTGCTCCTAATCAAAAGCAGGCAGCTTGTTTATTTCTAATTTTTATCCCCATTGTCTATTTTGGTGTTTATAAAAACCAAAGTTGGGAGCTGTGTGGCTGTGGCCTCCTCGCAGCAGCTGGCTTGCTTGTAAAGCCTCCACATCGGCCAGAAAGACATACCAGATACATGGTTCATCGAGCATTCCCAGTGGGAGAAAATACCCTTTGGTTGTAAAGCCAGGCCAACGTTTTTGTGCCTGTGGTGCACAGAGGTGGTTTCCCAAGCTGGCTCCAAACAGCCCAGCAGAACAGGGATGGCTGTGACGGAAGGGCCCACAGATACTCAAGCAGGCAGATCCGATTATCTAGAAACGTGCAGCGAGAGGCATCGACCACCACTCCAGCCCAGAGCTGGGAACAGCGGCTGCACTTCACCTCGAATTCTGCCTGTACCCTCCTCAACAGCTCCCATTCAAAACCCTACAAGTCCCTTTCCTTGGATCCTGCCTGTGAATCTCCCGTCCCCTGCTGACGTGTCCATAGGACAACAGGAATATAGCGTACCTAACTCAGTGTGAGAATTGCAGTCAATGGGCTTTTTCTGCGTGCAGCAGTCACACGTGTACCGTTGATATCCTGCACTGGCTTCAGATTTCCGATTCTCTGCTACCTGAGAAAAGGTAGATGCCTTGAAAACAACCACCAGTTTGTTATACCAATAGCTAGCCTGATTTTCACTGTTCACTTTGATAATTCCAAGCCTGTCGCTAAATGGAGTGGCCATTTAGCATTTCTGATCACCAAATTCACTGCGTTGGAGAAGTTTCATAGGCTGAGGTTGGTTTCCTTTTGTCATCTTTTCTTTAATAACAAAAAAATTACACCCTCCCCAAAGCCCTTTCAAGCCACAGCAAGAATAACAGACTCCCCCAGCAAAACACTGGCCAAGAAGCGCAGCACCTCATCATGTGTACTTACGTCGAACTTGTAACTCCTGAAGAAATACATATAACCTAGAAGAGGAAAAGGAACTCCCTTCTTCAAACGTATCAGTAATGTAAGCCACGGGCTAAGCAGGAGAGGAAAGAACAAACTCAACACAAGCTAGGAGGAAGGGGGAAGGAGGCAGAAATGTTACTTTTGCAAGGGATCACCTAACACCAATTACTGATAAGGCACCAGGAAAGGGGTGTAACAGCTAGCTGTGGAGCAGACCATAGTGAAATACCACTCTGCAGGTTGGCAGGAATGCGTTTTTTGCTCACTATCAGCAGCAGGGACAGCCCCCCTCCATATGTTTTCCCTCCCCAAAGCAGCATTAGTTCTTCCTTTATTTTGGAGGAGCTGTGCTGAGCCCTGCTGCCTTCTGCCTACTCCCCCACCACGTGCCCTGTCCTCCCCATTGATTTCCGTATCCTGTAGAGCAGTTCCTGTCCCTACGGCAGCTCTGGCTGGAGGACTGCAGAGCAGAGTCCTCCACCTCAGCTCCACAGGGAAGAAGTGATAACACATACCTTTACAAGAAGCAGCCCATCTTAAAACTGGGCCCCTGCTTGTGAGGCAGCAGTTCTCAACACGTCCCCTCTCGCTTGGAACCACGCTTTTCTGTTTGGATCCCGAGAGGATATGCTTAGCCATGCTCTAACTCCAAACGTCATAGTTAGCTCCCTTTTCTCACTAGCCCCATGCATTAGCTGGGGGTAGTTGTCCAATTCTACCGTACTTACAAAGAGCAGAGATATAAACCTTTAATGGACACTACAGTAAGAGGGGGCAAAGCACCACTATACCACTGTATTAAGAGTGCTGAGCTATGTAAACAGCCCCAAGAGAGATCTCTGCGTGCTTCCAAATACACATTTTCCTGTGCTAAGGGACTGCAGAGCCAGACAGGTTAGAGGGGAGAGCTATTAAAACCATCTGAACTTGAGCAATACCGGGCAGCTTGTGCTTTTTTTCATTTTTTTATAGCTGCTTACAGTCCCAACTTTTTCTTTAATATTCTTTTTTTGGCACGGAATTCATTACATGCCTAATACCTGAAGAAAAGTGGGAATACTGAAGGATTAGGAATACCTAAATTTATGGCAGGATTAGCTAGTTTTATCCTGCTTGACACAGAGAACTAACATGAACTATCTAGAAGAACATTCCAGCCCCATTATCTCCTGCTCCTGCTATAAAGAATGCAGAAATAAAGGATTACACACACACAAAAAAGAGTTTACGACATTCATTTGAGATATCCCAGTCCGTTACAAGAAATCGGCAAGTTTGTTGGATAATTCCACAGTAATTCAAAAAATATTTTCTAAGAAGAATTAAATAAATAAAAAGCCTGATTCTTCTCATGCTTACATCAGTTTTACATACGACAACATCGGTGGAAAGAGAACCAAACCCAAAGAAAATATTTGGTTAGATCTCATTCCACTGCCAATGAAATTTACCACTGAGCTTAATGGAGCACGACCAACACCAGAAATACCTACGTCTTCCGTACAGCCATATCATCAAGGCTGTGCTCAGATGCTGGTTGATGAAATTAGCATTTCTGTGACCAGAGCGAATGATTCAGGTGCTAATCTAGTGCAGATTTCCTTGGGTGACCTTGGGCACGTTTCAGTTCCCTTTCTCTGAAGCAGGGATAACAGCCCCAACGCCTTGGATGGCTCTTGGGGAGACATATCCGCAAGTTTGCCACGGACTCCGACTGAGTTAGAGATGGATCCGGAAAGGAACAATAGACAGATCCTGCAGAAGGGAGAAACAAAACATGGAAGCATTATGAGTTGATTTTCATATGGGAACTGCAGGCTCTCAGCACCATAGAAAGCCAGCCAGCCAGCCACACACACACACACACACACACACACACACACTCTCTCTCTAAAAGGATTTTCTCTCAGCCTGAGAATTAGATTTTTTGAGTCTTTGCTCCTACACCGGGCTTGACATTTTAAACATATAGCTCGGGCGATGCAGAATAGTGGAGCTCGGGGGTAACAACTGCGATTATTTTTCAGTAGGAAACACTCGCTCATTTAAGTCTCGTGTAATTACATTACAGAAAGGCCGCAGAACAAGCCCCCGTGTGCCCCTCCCCACCCCCTTTCCCCTGCAGGCCCATGCCCTGCCTTTAAGCTGGGGCGGGGTTCTTTATCCCGGGACAACAGCCGCCTCCGCCAGGCGTGAGCCGCTCACCCAGAGCGTCTCTGCCGAGACTGATTCCCCCACCCCGCGCTGCGCGGCCGGGCCGGGGACGAGCAGGGGGGACCCCCCT
>VZSC01014920.1:59348-177439 GCA_013398225.1 Steatornis caripensis
CAGGCGCCGCTCCGCCCGCGGCAGCCCTGGCCCCGGTGCTGGGAGGCAGCCGGCGCTCTGCCGGCCCCCGCATCGGGTCACGCACGAAGCCCGCGGAAGAGGAGGCCGTGCTTCGGCACCTCTGCGGCGAGGGTAACCTGGGTCTTTCCTCACCGGCTGTCGCGGCTGCACACCGGGGCACCACCGCTTCCGTGAGGAGACGGTGCTGCGCACCGCGAGGATGCTGCCCGGTCGTGCAGGCCTCCGTACGCACACCCGCACTGCTCAGGCGTACCCGGAGCGGCCGAGAACCAGGCCACGGCAACGCGCCAGGTGCTGGGGAGTCGTGCCTGTGGCGTGGCCGCGCTGAAGTGCAGAGCCACTTCCGCTTGTGCTTCCTCTGCCACCGAGCAGAAGAGCTTTTTGCCGAGTCCGTCGCAGGTTTGGTTTTGCAGTGCTATAAGCAGTACGCGGTTCAAGTCACTGGAATAAGAAAGAAATATCTGAGTCATGCATTTGGCTCCGGGAATGCACTTTGGGTTCCCTGTGGCACATGGACAAGACCAGAGCATTTTGCTAAGTCTTTAGCCACAGCAGCAAAACTGAACTGACATATTTGGGACAACACTTCTCCAAAGGGTATCTAGACTGATGGAGACACAGACTGCAAATAACTCGATATGGAAATATATTTAGGGAGCTAGACCTTCCCCAATGGCTGCATTCTCCTCCCTCCCGTTTTTCTTTTAGCGAGCCGGCATAGTCCCTTCTTCGTGATAACAGACTATTGCCAAGACGCTGAGGGAAATCCATTCCTCCCTGATACGTAAGGAGATAAGGTTAATTTGTCGGTACCTTTTTGTTTTTATTATTCCTCCAAAACTGTTTAAGACATTTAGCCACCTAGCTTTGAAATAATGAGGAACAGGACTCACACTGGGTGTTGATAATGGCTGGAGAATTCCAAGTGTCTCAATGGAATTGTGTCTGCTCCAATAGGTTAACTTTAAAGTTACAACTCTGTTTTTTCAATACCGAAAATTGAGCTGGTAGTTTCAATGTTACACGAAGATGACACATGCAAAAAGAATGGGAACTACTGCACGGGTATCAGACTCTTCTTGCATGTTTGAATCCTGTACCAAAAGGTTTACGATGAGGGGTCAAGAATATTCCGCACTGTGAAACACTTACGTTCGTCTTACTGTACACCTTTTCAACCCTCCAGGCCCTTTGGTACAGACTGTTTTCACCAAATTCATTCCCGGACATAAACAACCTAATTTGTCCTCAGTGAAACACTAGTGAAGAGAATTATGTTGGAGGCATATTTATCATATGAAATCTCTTGCCACCAGCGCCTGAGCTGAGCAATTGTGTTGTTAATAGTAACTTATACGTAATAGCTCAATACGCAGAATGAAGCATTGATGTTTTTTCATCCCAACCTGCAAATTACTGTATTATGCCTCTTGCGTGGTGTTTCTGTAATTTTTTATGATCAGACTTTTTCCCTTCTTCGCGCCACGTTCCGCTGTGCTGCCACTGATACAGACAGGGATTCGCGAGGTGTGACTCTGATGCTTCAGCTTTTAAACACGCTATTGATAAAAAATGTTTTTGATTGCATATGAATAGAAACTCCCTGCTGCCTCCATTTTCAAATGCTGGCTACTGCTGGCAGTAACATGACAACATTCAAAACTCAGCAATTACTTGAAAGTTACAGGTTTGGATAATAACTCCATTTCACTCAGGGATGTTACATACTGTAATGATCAGGAAAGGGTTGACATTTGTGAGTGGATCAGCGCTCTTAATTTTCCTACTTGCTTTGTATCTGCCTCTGAAAAACTGGCATTTACGGGGTAGATGACATGGACATACATGACAGCATCCTTGGACCGACACCAAGGATTCAACTTTGGGAAACCATCAGTGTTAAAATCATGAGCTTCTGTAAGTTTTAACGAAAAAGGATTTACTGAGACTGAGGCACACTGAGCGGTACCTGACGGGATAGACAGGACACTGGAGAGTAGATAGCTCATGTCGGGGTTAGGTGCAGCCTGTTGGTGACACGAATAGCTTCTTCTCAGGGTGTGAAAGAAATTAAGGGGTCACAGTCCCCTTTGCCCTTAAATGCATGTAGGCATAGGAGCTTACTCCTTTACTTTTGTATCGCACAGTATCTTTTTGTCTTTTATTTATCACCTGTGCCCAACAGACTTTAGGGGTTTTTTTAAATACGGAGATTTTTTTTAATCTGTAAGACCTGATGGAAGTAGAAATAACATAATAGTTTCTAAGACATAATCTGGCAAGTAATAAAGATGGGCAACCTACGCCTTAAAGAGCACATGCACAGACTTCTGTAGAGACCATTTACCTGTGTTTGAAGGGCGGGTTTCTTCTCTCTCTGTCATTAGCCAGAACTGAAACAAAGATAAGAGGCATTGGGTTATTGCATATTTTCATAGCTGCAGTAGTGCAAGCTATAGAATTTAGTCATTTATTAGATGCATGTTAAATATGCATGACAGTAAAAAGAAGCCATTGAACATGAGTATAAATCTCTCCTATACTAGATAGTCTTGTCGCTAAAGAACAAGTGCTGAGATCAGTGTTCACAGGCTCAGTCGCTGACTCTATCATTGACCTGCTGAGTCACATTAATACTGCTGCATCTCATGTTCTCCCATTGTGGGAACGACAATGAGGATTTACTGGAAGAGTTGAAGGGGCCTCGGTCCATCCTTCATCCTGAATTTCCACTGCCCTCTCACCACACTGGCAACTTGCATGTCGTCAGTGCAGGCTCTGTCCCTTGGCGAACAGGCCTTGGGCGCTGCCTCTTGCCTGGGGGCTCCTGCAGCGGGACGGCTGGGTGCTCACAGGACCACACTTGTCTCCCCAGCTGCAGCTCAATTCTCACCATCCCACCCCCAGCCCGTGAGTCAGTCTGGAGGAGGAGATGTGCCCCACTGCATGGCCCACAAAGGTGGGTGGGGGTGCTGCTGCATTCCGTGATGTGGTCACAGCTGTGCTTGCATGCACATCAGGCCGCGTCTGTCCCTGTAATACCCTGATTCAGGATGACACATCCTGGTCAAAGGAGAAACGTAAAATGGAGAAGGCTAAGGCTATTTCTTTCAGCGCCTTTCCCCTGAAAATTTTGCCAAAAATCGACATGTTTCTGTGAATTCTTTCAATTTCTGACAAACTTTTGGTTGATCGTTTCACAATCAACGTTACTCAGAGCCTCCAAGAAGCAAGCCCAGCTTTGTATCACCAACACACTAGGTCATTAATTTTGCATTTTAATTGACTACAGGAGCAGTCCCCTTCACTGTTATAATTTACATATGCAGGAGAGTTAATGAGTACATACGATTGCCACTACATCATGTGGGATTTCTTGCCTTTATGCTTTCTTTTATTTTTTACCACCTTTGGATCCACCATCCCTGGTCATTGCTGGCACGTTGTAAAGGACTGCTGATACTTGCCACATTCGCTGTCTGGTACTTTGGAGATTTACAGCTGTGATGGAAAGCAATCTTAAATGGAAACGGACCGAAGGGAAGGGCATATCAGGTCTAATTGGAAAAGCATACACACAGATTTAAAGCAGACAAGGAGGGGATAAATCCCACCTATCTGTGGTAAGCGAAGACTAAATTAAACAGAAAGGGGGGGGTGGGGCGGAGACAGAGCGAGTGAGAGAAAGGAAGAAAGGAAGAAAGCATGAAAGAAAAGGAAAAAACCCCAGACATTAACTTTGGTCCCTGTCAAGCCGGCGGCTTTATGAACACTTCACTTCCATCTGTGCCAGAAATGTGCTGCCCCTTCTGCCCCACTGTTTTTCATTCTAGAAAAATTAACAACAACAAAACCAAAATAAAACTCCCTCTTGCTTTCTCAGCTCAGCTTCAAGGAATGGGATCCAGACAAACCGCTGGAGGGAAGGAAGGCTTTTGGATTCTGCATTTTATTTTATTAGGTGCAAGTGAGTTATTTTGATTATTTTGGCAAGAAGTGGGAAAAAAAGCCTTACGGCAGCAGCTCTGTCCCCTCTCTACCCACTTCTCCACGCACATGTGCGCTCCCCGCACCCACTGCCACATAATTTGGCCAGCAAAGGCTCACAGAGGCAAGACTACACTGGTGCCTCCGCATTTTGCAATGTTTGACTGCTTAGATGGCAGACAGAAAAGCCTTTTTTTTAAAATGGAAGCATGAAGGTAGGGAAAGGAAGGGGAGGAGCAAAAAAATGTGCAAATCCCCCAAGTTTTTTCTCCCCAGTTTTGGGCATTGCTCTCAGGGGTTTTCGTATGAATGAATGGCATTCTTTTCAAGCTGCCTTGGAGCTCCATGTGTGTGCTGATGACGTGGCTGTGCCGTGCTGTAGTGAAAATGATGGGCAGTATCCGCCAGTCACGGGGCCCCAGGGAAATCAGTGCTCCTTCCTGACGTCTCATACCTGCCACTGGGCAGGCAATGGGGAGCTGGGAATCCTGGGGTTTATTCTTCCAGCTGTCACTAAATTTTTGTGTGAACCTCGAGTCATTTAACATCTCTGCTCATCAGTTTCCTGATGACTCCTCAACCTACCAGAGAAAACAGGGAAGTCGGAGATCTGCCATCCGTACGCTGCCCGGAAGGATCTAATGCATGCAACAGAGTTCAAGTAATTTCGAGTCTAATTTTTGCAAAGATCTCAAGGATTGGCCTCATTGCCTGCATGGAAGGGTCATCTTGTATGTGAATGCTTGTGCGCATGCATATATCTATATCATAGGATAATCAGAATGGGAAGTTATTAAAATGAATGTAAAAGCCAAGATCAGAGGCAAATACCTGTCCGTGGATCCCTCCTTGCAAAGCTGAATGCCAGAAATGCCAAACAAATGAAGTTAAGCGTGGCACTTTATCTCCCCAGTCCAAAGGGCATCCAGAGTGAGGGAAGATGGGAGCTGTGGTGCTGCTCAGATGGGTTTTATTTTTAGCTTAAATTTTCTGTGTTCTTTTCTAATGGGGCTTTAGAAGCATTTACTACTTATATGCTCGAGACAGCCTTTCATTCCCTTCTTCCCTGTGCTTTGTGACTGTGGAATCACCTGCTATGCAGATCTCGCATCTACAACAGCTCTTTCCTTTGCCTAATCGTAGCTGAGGAAGCAGAGAAGGAGGAGGAGAAAATTGCATTTCTCCATAGTGAAGCCAATACAAATAAAATTTCAGATAGGAATTTATCAGCATCTGCCTCCCTTGGCACCCCAAAGGCAACTTAGATGGCTTTGATACCTTGCAGACAGCCAGAAACACCATGTACCACCACTTCCCCTCCCTGACGGAGATCCCATCCCCAATGATACGAACCTTGGGAGGGGAGCACAAAACTTGTGCCTGGAACAGGTATGGAAAAACACAGCTTGGAGAGAATTCTTCCCACAGAGCCCTCCATAGGCTCCCAGACTCGCGTGAACTAAAACCCCAGCCCTGCTCCTGTTGAGATTAATAGCAGGACTTTGCTAAAGGAAAATCTAGGATTGAGCAAGAGACCTGGAACTCCCCGTAGGTCACGGGAAGGGAGGTCAGACTTCTTCCTTGGCCACCTGCACGGGAGGCCAAGGAGGGAGACAGAGTGTATATGAAAAACTTGGATTCTGCCTGCGGGATCTGTCCATTCCCCGTGGGACGCGACTAGGTAGCCAGTTGACTATGCTGCTCAAGAGTGGGGCAATGCTGACACAAAAGGAAAACATAGAGATTACTGCAGGAACACTGAGCCTCTGAACAGGTATATGGAGATTGCCACATGAAATGGAAATTTCTAAAGCTTGACCGAGCCTGCATCTTCTCCTGGGATGAGATAGCAGAAAACCGGACTAAACTTTTGTTGTTTTGCGTGTCTTCCTGTGAAGTCTTCTCACAGGAAAGGCAGAGGGAGTCAGGAGGTTAAGTGCTGAGACCAGGCAGTTTCCTAGGCATGGCCCTATGGATTAACCCTGTATATTCAGCTTAACTGTTGTGCTTAAGACACCACCAAGGGGAGAAAAAAGGAGGGAATAATAATAGAGTTCTGAAAACTGGGAAGGGGGGGAAATAATCTCATGAAAGGGAACTCTCCCATGCTGGAAGAAGTGGGAAGCAATAAGGGGGAAAGTGTGGCCTTCCCAAGATGCAGGGAAGAGAGCAAGTGGTGCGAGAGTGAAGCGTGGATGTGAAATATGGCCCTGCAACAGCTGTTTAGCACATTAGCCTGTTGGTGTGCAGGCTCCCATCCAAGAGCTTTCCATCAGAATCCCAGTCCAGTAAGAGCAGCGAGACAAATGCAGCGGAATGGGAGTCAGCCCTTGCAAGTTGTAAGCTGATGCAGAGATGCTGCCTTCTTTACTTGGGGACAGCCTGGATGCAGTTGTGACGGAGAAAGGGAACGGAGCAGGTTCTCAGCTCCCCTTGCTGGATGCTAGAAAGGGCTGCAAGAGGAAGAATAATAATAGCTGGAATACCTTAGGCTTCATCCAAGCCTGCCTGCCCACAAAAGGAGGTTTTATGCATTAAGATATTATTGGCAGGTGATCAGGCAGTACTTTTTTCTTTTCATTCAGCCTTCTTAATGGTGACAAGGTTTCCAAGAACGATGGGAAATGATGATACAGAGGACACCTGCACTGACTGGCTCTGACATAACAACAGAGGCCCCCATAACAGAGCAGATGGAGGGCATCAGCTTCGGTGAAGACAGCCGATCTTTCCAACCCACTCCCACAATATAAATACCCACTCAGCCCTGTAAGCCTGCATGCTGTCGTACCTATACTGCAGGAACAACCAGGTAGCAAAACTATCCCTTACTATTCAAACGTCCTGGGATCGACCTGTTATTCTGCTCAAAATACTGCTCGAGCTGAAAAATGTTTATTAATAAGGGTTGCAAATTCCAGCAATAGCCAGGCGTTCAGCAATTCCTGGCAAAGCCAGCAGGCCCATCAGGGTACATGGGCCATGGAAGCAAAGACCTTGCAGCTAAAATGCAATGCTGGAGTGATGCAGGGTCTACACTTACCCTGAAGTGAAAGAATGGAGTGATAAAACAGGCAGTTCGCACCTTCAGTCTATTTACAGAATAAGCCTTTCTGCTTTCAGACCTGAGATCAGGTCAAATTTGAAGCAAATAGCTAAACCTTTCCCCACAGTCCCTTTAGTCTCTGGCAAACAGAGCTCCGTAATCCAGGAAACATCCTGCCTCCAAAGCCTGAAGCTCCAATCTCAGCACTGGCAGAAGTGCCTCAAACTGATCTCATCTGTCAGTACAAGGATCAAAGTGCTTGCTTGCTGCATGACCTATGGGGGCAAGTCACTTGACCTCCAGACACAAGTCAGCCAACTGAGCTTGAAAAGCACTTGGAAAAAACCTAGCTTTGCAGAACCATTTGGAAAACCAGATGTTGATCTGGAGCAGAGTTTTCCAAGGGACAGAAATTACCAGCAATGGTAGGGTGTAGTTCCCTTACTGAAGAGCACAATAACGACATCAGGTCTCTGCATGCCTACTTGTCCCCATCCCCATTCTGCACTGGAAAAATGCTGTTTTTCTAACAGGTTCAATAAGAGTTCAGACATAGGTGGTTTAAACCACATTCTGCAGCCTTACAGCAGGCAAGGGTCAAAACTAGCAGTGAGTAAACCTGAACCAGTACTGAACAAAGTGCTCCTGGCTGCTGTCAGTGATAGGCAAATTCTCTACTGCAGACCAAGCCCCAGGGATTTCTTTTCTCGAAGCTTCTCTGTATTATGGAAATCAGCTACCTACTCACTAGGTATTTTACTGGAACCACTTTAACCACTGGGCGTTTCTGCGAATGAGGCAGAGGAGATTACCAAGGGCTGCCTCCCCAGTAAGCATGTGTGTGGGAAGGGGAATACCCCTTCTGCATGCTTTGTCTTTCAGATCCTCCTCAGGGCACACTATATGTCAAAAAGCAGACTCAACTGGGGAGAGGGAGTTTGAAAGGGCAAGGGAGGAGGCAGCAATGTGAAGGCTTTTCTCACCACTGTGGCAGGAAATGGAAACAGCGCCTTCGTGGCAGGAAGAGTGAGAGTGATGGAGCTCCTGGCTGCACCCACCCTGCAGCAGTAGCAGCGTCAAGTGTGAAAAACCTCACACTGCCTCCTTCAGAGTACTTGTGTTGCTACAGCTAGGACTGTTTCTCTGGCCCCGACATTTGGCCTGACCATGAATGAGTCCGCTAATTCTCTTAATGCTGCTGCTGCTGCAAGTGCTGCTAATTATACATTGCTACCACAGGGTACAGTTTGGTCCCATACCAACTGGTATCAATTCCCTCTAGCTGTGGACGACAGTCTGTGGGCAGAGCACGTAAGGGTGGCCTGGACCCACTTCAGCCTGCTGTAAAGCCACTGCCATTCACAGGCAGAGCAGGAAAAGGTCTACAAACTCAGGTAGCACATATTTTACAACTTACCTTCTAAATAGTTCCTGAAGGGCAAGTTGCATCTCACCTCAGGTTCACTGGATTTCAGCTCAGTGCTGTGGGTCCAGTGGGTCTTGCTTTTTTGAAGAGCCATCCCAGTCTTATGTCTCACAGAAACAGAAATTGTGACGATATACAAGGCTGCACAGCAGCATGAGCCTTGACTACCTGTGGGCACAGCAAGAACATCCGTTTGTGGAGGAAGTGAGGGCACAAGCCTAGAGCAGGAGAGAGATACTGTGTTTTGTCAGCATTCAGATGGGAGAGAAGAATTGTTGCAACAGCAAATGATCAGCTGGTTTGAATTAAGTTTGAGGCATCAACACAGGTGAGAGAAAAGCAGGCTATCAGCACAAACATCAGAAGGACTAAGGCCTTAACAGTGTTCTGTTTGCACCTTCTCTTGCTAAAGGATGAGCGAGAAAGTCTCTTCTCTTCATCCCCACCTCTTTCCCTCCAAGACTCTTGATAAGGAGATAGGTTAAGGTGGAGATATTTATGAACAGCCTTTATGTTGGGATGTTTAATTCATGGGCGAGGCGCACCTACAGTTGCACTTGGAAATCTGAATGAAGAAATACTTAATAGATGCACACCACTATTCGCGCAGAGTTTTTAAGCAAAATTCAAAGAAGGGGCCTATCAAACAGAGCCTTACTATGTCCATGCATTCAAGCCTTTTGCTCACGTGTATTCCCATCCTTTTCCAAAGCTGTAGCGAGAGGAAACACACAATCATTTCAGCAAAGGTCCGGGTCTGCCCTCGGTTTCTGTTGGTGCAATTACACTGAATACTGCCCAGAAGCTCCAGCCTGCAGCTCCCCTGAAGATCACTAACACTGCTTCACCCATGCGTCCCCAGAATCAGCGAGTTAAATAATAAATGTCCTTCAACCTCCCTTCTTCATTCAAAATCAGAAAGCACTACTAAATAAGTCTCCTCCAGCTCTTTCCTGCAAAAAGGTAAATACTCCATCATATTTCATGTGCTGTGTATGCTCACTGACATGACGCTGTTGGACTTGCCACCTGTCTCTGAAACTATCCCTGATATACTGACTGTGGAGCTTTGGCCAGACCGGGGCTTAATTTCCTCATTGCTTACGGCACTCTTTCTCCTCTGCTTGTCATACAAGCTTTTGACCAGCACAAGAGCAAAATAGGGCCTTTCCAGTTTTACTTAAGTCCTGTCCGACCTATGAAAGAATGGACTGTCCAAGCATTTAATGAAGCCTGTATTCCCACTGATATCACTGATGTTCAGAAAGTTGAAACATGACTGTACACTCTGAACTAGACGAAAGGATTGTACGTATGTTTGTTCGAGGTTTTTATGTCCATACTCTAATCTTATTACTCACAGCCATGCTTGGGTACATTTTAATTACTTTTAATCTCAAAAGACATGACTGAAAGAATAAAAATGTCTCAAAACATACACAAGCTTTTCAAAACCTCCAATGATTAAACTCCATGCTGCTCCAGCGTCAGGAGTGTTATCATGGTTGTATTTCCTTTAGGATTCATAGTTGCTTGCTGATCTGATTAATTCTCTATCTATGTTTCTGAATATTCAGAGAATCGTTGCATGTCCAAGTGCTCTGAATTCTTCCAGACACACACTGATTTATTTTGATCCCTGTCATTTATTACTTCAGAAACAAGAAAGAAAAAGCTAAGAAAAGTGAGAGTGCTAGTCAGCTGTCTGTGTCGGTCTGCTTTCATGTTAAGGACTAGAAGGAGAAAAAAAAAAAAGCAAGTGATGAAAAAATGAAAAAAGAACGAGACCTTGAAATAAATTCTTAATGTCAAACTAATTTGTTCTGAAACAGCCAGTACCAGCAGCCTCCCAACACCTGTTGCTCTGCCGTGCGTTTTCTTTGAGTATGTACACATACTCTTATGAATCTTTTCAAAGCAAGCTCAGTGGCTGGTCTTTCAGTTTGCAGCTCTTTACAATGTTCTCCCAAAGAAACCCACAACTTACAGCTACCTGGGATGGATGGATGGAGCAAAGTTTATTTACTTCCCTGCGATGTGTACCACAGAGCACACACACTGGACCTCGCACACATGCCTAGACCTCCTAGACCCTGATGAAACCTGAGGCATGATGTAACATGAGAAAAAGTAGCACAGAATGTCAGCAGCCACCAAATTACTGTTTTCTAATTTCTTTGAGCCTGCATGATAATTTAGCCCAAAAAGCCATTCTGTGCCCAGGCTTTTCTCCTTGAGCGGTTTGCTAGACACTGTCGAGGCAGATTGGTCCAGCAGGCTAGGGATGCCCCGGCCCAGGAAGCACCGAGACCCACCTGCCCCGCTTTTTTCACTTTGTTCGAGGGAGCGACGGCCAATGTAAAGTGTGATATCTGATGAATCAACAGGTCTTGAAATATGATCAGTGTGCCACTGGGATGCTGGGAAACCCATCGCTACAGTGGATAATGGCCACTGCTTCCAGCTTAGCAGTTCATGTAATGTGTGGCCTAGAAAATATAAAGTTCAGTTGAGACTTCTGCCCATTCTCTGCACTTAGGGCCTGAGAGGACAGCTTGACTTGTGAAACATGCTGTCTAGCTTTCACTTTACCAAAATAGAAGGCTCAGCAAGAGCTAAAACTTACAGACTTCCTCATAGGATGGCATCATTACAGCAAGAGAGCTTGTGCTGAGGACACAGCAGAGATGGAGCAGTGGCTGTGCCAAAAGAGCAATGCGGATGCTGGAAGACTGTAAACACAGAGGCTGCGCTGCCCATAGGGAGGAGGGAGACGTCTGGAGAGAGCAGGAGAGACTGTCTCCCTAGGTACAGCGTACAGAGCCGGGCAGGAGGCCACGATATGAACGTTCTCTCTGTTTGTACAAAAGTCAGATATTGGACTGTGATCCATGGGGCTTGGCTGGGGTCCCACAGTACCCATTATTCAATACTTCCACTGAAACTCTGAGGAGTGTTAATGCTGGAGGGAGGTGAAAGAACATAGGCGGGAGGGGCAGAGATACAGAGATATACCTAGAAAATACCCCTCCAGATGTGATCTCAAAACAGGATCTCTCCACGCTTTAGCAAAGCCGTCCAAGTAGGACAGATTGTTTTTCCATCAGTCTTCTTTAGGCCCCCAAGAAGGCCTAAAGACAGAAAACAAAACACACAAAAACAAAACAAAAAGAAACAAAACAAGAAAGGCATCAGCAACTACAAAAAAAGGAAAAGGAGGGTGGGGGAGCCTGCTCAGCGTTGACAGCAGATATTCAGTGCTGTTTGAACTTCATTGGTGGTATGGTCTCACATTTCCAAGGCTCTTGACATAGGCATTGGCTCCAGGGGTGAGACCATCTGCATCTCTGTTTTGTTGGGATTGCTTCCATGCAGAGGGCCAGGAAAGGGAGATGGATTTCATCAGAACTGCCTTCTAAAATTCGCATCTCTCTCCTGCCCCACCCCTTGCCAAGAGGGAGGGATGGGAGGGCTAATGTGATTTCTAATTCTAGTCTCCTTTTGGTGCATTCTAGTGCCAGCCAACAGATGTATCCCAGCAGCACTCAGACATAAACACCCTTCTCATAGAATGAGACACAGCACTTAATTCGGCAGCCAACTCTCACCCTAGCTTTCAGGGACAGTGTAAAGATGGGGAAATCTAGGATGAGGAATATTTAACCTGGATATCAAGAAACACTTCCTAACAATACCAAACACTCAAATCAAGGAAAATCCAATTTATCCATTAAAGACACAAAAGAGTTCACTGAGGTAACGACTATGGAACAAGTTGAACAATTAGCCTAAGCCATACAGTCTGGATTTGAAGATGAAGACACCCTAAGGATATGTATTTCTGAGGGATTAGAGGCTGGGGGCCGCATTCCTCCTCAGTGTCAATTCCCCAAGTAGCTCATGGTGATTGGCCCCGTTCTGGAGATTAAGCAACAAACGCAGAGTTGAGAGAAGCCAGAGAAAAAGTTTGCAACAGAAATGAGGTCCAAAGTCCTAGCGAACTGTGGCATTCATTTCGTAGCAATTGCCACTGACAGAGGCAGGCTTCTTGTCTGCAAGAGCAACATTTGCAGAGATCGGGAGCCTACTGCATTAAGTGTTGCACTACAATTCTAAGGCTAGCAGTGCACCACCCTGCTTGCTATGCAAGAGCAGTCGTCCAGATAAACAGGCCCATTAAATCCATCAGTTGCGTCTATCACTGGAGCGTTACCTGCTTGTAACACTCAGAAACAATGCAGTCACCTGCCAAGCAGCACATTGGCACCGCCAAGGCTGGCTGCTGACTGTTCGTGGTTAGCCATAGCTCCGTTCTGGCCAGTTCTGAACTCACTTGCAAGAGGAAGGATGTATTTCAGGTACAACCAATGGCAGCTTGGTACTCCAATCTGCAGGACTTGCTTTGGGAAGTTCAGTTTTGGGCTCTGTTACTGTTTCTCCTCATGAACCTGTGTCATTCCTATTTCTTTCAGTTTCCCTGAAAGACTTAGTTTCCGTCACCTTTGAGGACTTAAGTCAAAGAGCTCCTTTTAGACCCTTGTCTTCACCCTGAAGGACGAAACATTATATGCCATGTATCTCCATCATGGTCTCAGTTGGCATAGACAAACTCTACTCCTGTTCTGCTTCTTAGATCCCTGGCAGAAGGCTTGCCACAGCCCATACCCTTATTCAGAGCCAGAACACAAGCGTATCTCCATTACTTGCTGCAGAGTCACATCTCACCCCAAGAAGTCTGTGGACCCACCTGGCACTCCTTGCTGCTGATGGGAGAGTATCACACCTTGGTGGACAGTGGAGGGAAACATAGCTATAATTACCAGCGTGTCCACGCTGACTCCACCTTGTCCCCAGTGATATCAGTGGAGAAGGAAGAGTATTAAAGCAGAGAGAGAACTCCCTTTCTCTGCTCCAGTAACATTGCTTTTAGATCCTGACGGTACTGCTGGTGTTTATTTCCTCCTGTGCCCCACTCCCCTCAGAGCTCTTGGCATCCACCCCAAGCTACTCCATAGTGCGTATAACTAGCATGCAGCAGCAATAAGTGAACATTCAAGGGGATGGGAGCTGCCTGTGTATTGCTGGGGTGGAAACTGGGAAGGGAGGCAGAAGCTAACCCAAGCACTTACTGGGAAAAATCTGCATTTTATTTTGTTGAAAAATATTCTTGCATGCCTAGAGCCAGAAGCTCTGCTCTATAGACAT
Organism: Steatornis caripensis; assembly: GCA_013398225.1. Lineage (NCBI taxonomy): Eukaryota > Metazoa > Chordata > Aves > Caprimulgiformes > Steatornithidae > Steatornis > Steatornis caripensis. Next base: position 73,034 of record VZSC01014920.1, read on the forward strand.
GCTAATTATCTGGGAGTCAGTGTGTGTGTGTGTGTGTGTGTGTGTGTGTGTGTGTGAGGGGCTGCTAACGCCCACCTCTCCTTCGGGGGAAGAAACAGACGGCTTTTTATTTGTGCGTTGGTTTTTTTCCCTCTACCCTTCCCCTTGTCATTCTGGCTGGTGAAGCAAATCTGTCCAAACCTCCCTCTTGCCAGAGGAGCTGTAGCAGCGCTTTCCTGAAACACTCCGTGGGTGGAAAATGCATAACTCCATTCTACCCATGGGGCAAAACCCCCACGCTCACAACACGCAATCTGGAGCCACATCAGTCACGCCGACAGGACAGCCCTCTGGGCTCTCTGTGCTGCTAATGCAGGGCACAAGCCAAACCCTCCAAGCACTGACCCATCCAAATCCTGCACACGCTTCCTTTCCCTCTCCGCTCCTCAATAAAATCTTCCTCGCCCATTGCACACGCTCACTCCATACCCATCTTCATCCCCAAGTTTTTTGATTCTTCCCACTTCTTTCCAAACACAACTCCATTCACCCTTACTTCTTGCTCCTGGCAGATCCCACTCTGCAACCTCACCATCACAACTCTCCTTTTTCCGTCTTGCATTTCCACGTACCATACCCCATAAAGCTCTTCTTTGCACCTTTCTGCATACTGTCACGCATTGCTTTTCACTCCACACTTCATTCAGATACCACTCTCCTCTTCAGGAGGAAATCAGCCAGGTTTGAGACAGCCAAACTGAACCATACCCAATGTCTTGATGCAGATTTTTCTGCCAGCCAAGAGGCCTGCAAGTGGTGAGAGACAGGAGCACCCGTTCCTTCCAGGTGATTGTCCCTAAAGCATCAAAAACTGATCAGCACAGGAATGGAGGCAGACAGAAAACGTTTCCCTTTGTCCTCCTTATTTGTTAGGATACGTTTTCCCTCTCCCAAACTACTAAAGAGTGGTGACCTCACCATCTTTTCCTTGTCAGCCCCTCTACTCACACACAGGTTAATACCCCAAGACTCTCCCAACAGCTTTTAACTCTGGCCAGCATTGTATCAAAACCAAACCAGCTTTTTTTTTTTTTTTTTTCAAATTCACCAAAGCCTATCACTGTGGCAGCAAGCTTCAGACCAGATGTCTGAGGTCAGTGGGGGTGGGGAGAGGAAAGGGAGGGAGGGAAGGAAGGAAGGCAGAGAAATGCTGGAAATACAGGGAAATAGAAAATTGTCTTAAGGCCCAAGTCACGGACTGGGAATCAGAACCCCCCCAAACTCTTCTCCCAGCACTGGCAGCAATTCACTGCAAGGCCTCAGGCAATTCCCTTTGCTTCTTTGTGCCCCAGTTTCCCCGTCTAAAATGACAATGATCATCACTCCTGCCTAAGGCAGAATGAAGGTTAGTTTTTGAAGAGTGCTCTAAGACATTTTTCAAAATATTATCAGCAGTTTCTGTCCCTGATGCCTTTTGGGAAAACTGTGGCCAAGTGATACATGGAAACTGAACGTTTTCAAGTACTAAGGCCAGCTTCCTTGCTGCTTAGCTTGTCCACATTCTGATGGTGCTTCAAATGATAGGCAGATAGAGATGCACACTTGACTTGTACACTGTTTGCTGACACCCAGGGAATGTGTGCACATGCACGCACAAAACATCAGAGCTGACCCAGGTGTCTAATTGTGTGTCCACTCTCCATAGTCTTTTATGCTTATCTTTTGGCTTGATCCCCTATGCCAAAAAACCACCTGCAGCTCATTGACAAGACTGAGCCAAACTAAACGGACAGGACGAGGAGAAGACCTTTTTCCCATGCATGCCCACAGGCTCCACCCCAGCTGGAGCGATTTTATGGGAGCGCATGGTGGAGTTTGCCCATTCCTTGCTGGTCTGAGCACCAATACTGAAGGAAAAAGGGTCTAATAAGAGCTCTGGCTGCCTTGCAAGAGGGGATTTACATTTTACAGAAGCAAAAGCAATGTCCACAGCATGAATGCCCCGCTTGTTTCAGTGCTACAAACTGCCCTACATAACCACCATGGGGGAAAAGCGCATTCTTTCTCTGCCTCACCCAATGCAAAGGAGAGAGAAATAGAGCACAGGGCACAGAAAGCCATCTCACTGTGCCAGACTCATCTTGAGAGCTGATGTCCATGCCCACCTGTCAGCTGTGAGGGGGCCTCATGGGAGGCCTTCTAGGAGGAATGGTCTTTGAACCATCTCAGCAGGATGCTGGCCGAGGCGGGAGTAGAGAGGGATGGAGCGAGACCTGCATCAGGCACCATGACACAAAGCACCCTGCCTCTACTGAGCCAAGCCAGGCTGGCTCCACAGCACGGCCCGAAGCCCCACGCCCACCCCGGCAGGCCGCTTTCACCCGGGCAGGCAGACAGACAGGCGTGGGGAAAGGTGCAGGAGGCAGAGAAGGGCCAGAAGTGTATTTCCGGGAAGCTCAGAAAAGCGGCGGCAAGTGGCAGAGAAAAGGAGCACCTGACAGAGTCCAACAGCGTGCAGCAGTAAAAGAGAAAAAGAAAGGAGCTGAGATGTTTTGCGGGCTGCTGCTGATTCCGGGGAGTCCTGCCCTATTTTATTTTCCACTCGCAGCCCCCAGCAATCTCAGTTTCAGTCACAGACTTTCCCCCTTCCCCCCAACGCACCCCCAGGGAGGACTCAGCTATGGCTGGGGGGCAACCCAAACCGTCACACAAACAAGAGGTCTCTCTGATAACTGCCGTTCTCTGTAGTTTTCCTCTTTGACATGCATATTTCGTTCGGAGAAACCCCCTCTCCCCTCCCACGCTCTCACCCGCGCCATCTGGTTATGGTTTGCACCATGACGCGCTTCCTCTGTGGTTTATTTGTTTTTTTTAGCCAAACCCAAGAGAGGGAGAGAAATACCCTGTTTGCTTTGGGGATGAACTACCCCCCCCTCCTCCCACACATTTACTTTATTTATTATAGAGGTTTTGTGTGGCGGGTTAGGAGAAGGTTGGGTTTTCGTTTTGGTTTTGGTTTTTTCCGCCGATGCAGCTTATAAATGGGCTTCTCACAGCACCTGCTGTAGGTTATGAAAAGCTTTATGAGGCTGTTGATTTTGAAAAACATTGTCAGGTGAGAAGGCGATGTAATCTAGCGGTTTGAGCAGCAGGGAGGCCAGGGCAGGGCCTGATCAGAGCACCCGGTATCCGCAGTCACTCTGTGCCTCAGCGTCCCCATGCAGAAACAGGACTAATTCTGTCACTGGAGCACTGGTGAGGGCCTGGCTTCCGTAAAGTGTTTCATACAGAAAGCATTCTAGGGATGCTAAGTATTTGTAGCGCTTACACCCCCAAATAACTCAACAGGCATAGACTATCAAAGGCTGCCAGCTCCTCACTGACGCAGGCCGGTTAACGCTCGTAGATTTTAAGGCTGAAGGGCACCCTGATGACTGTCTACTTTCCCAGTCCACCTTAGCATGAGAGACAAAGCAACACTGAATCCACAGAGCCTGTCCCAGCCTACTGCAGTGGGCACAGCAGGGAGAGGACCTAAGCTTCTTAGCTCCCAGCCCCATATTCAGTTCTCCTGCATGCTGCATTTCACAGCAGGCACACAAAGAGAAGCTTTAAGAATTGCTTTATCCTGGGTTTTGACAGCTGACTTCTGCAACTGCTAAAGATTCCCACACAGTCATTACTCCAAGTCTCTGCTCTTACACAGCCCACTATTTCTCCAGTAATACCACAGATGCTGTTGGTCTTCATCAAATATGTTTATGGCTTATATAGTCATTTACTAAAAGCTTTCCTCTCCCATGGCTTACCCCAGGTACACAAGGCCCTTATCATGGGAGACAGGCACCACCCCTCTGGACAAATTCTTACACGGCATGGATGACTTCACTAGGAGTCATCTCCACTTTCACTAGCTGGAAGCTGGTCCCACACCCAACGCATTTCTGCAAAGGGATGCACGAGTCCTGCAGCCTTCCCTAGCCTACCTTGCGATTGGCTTCATAATTTCCAGGAAGCATTTCAAACTTTGCCTGGGTCACAGCCACTTTGCCAAACGTGTGCGTGTGCGCACACAACCCATTAATCCTCTTTGCTCCAGACTTGATTTCATTTAACGTTCGGTTTGGATGAGTAATTTTATCCTGCAACACAATTCAAGGTGATAGATGAGACCACAAGCAGGTGATAGCCCAGGCTTCACTCCCCGCGTTGCTCTCCCTTCTGAGAAAACGTAGTTGGCCAGGTTGCGTAAAGAGATTTACTGCTGCTCCAAAGCAAGGCTTCCACGGAGGAGAGCCAGGAACAGAGATTTCAACTCTCATGAAAGGCTGGAAAGGAGGAAGGGGCAAGGGGGCAGATTGGAAGACTCGCTGAGCCGAAGCCCAAGCAGAATGGCTAGGATTCAGGGAACAGCAAATCGGAGCACCTCCCCGTTCTCCCCTTAAGTCCCCACTCTTGCACAGATTAACTCTTTAGAGACCAGTCTTGCAAGAGAGACGTAATTTCACATTTCCTCTGTGGGTGTGTGCGTGTGCATACGTACACCAATCTGCTTGAAATAAGAACAATAAAGGAAGCTGGGGCTATAACGACGTGGGATCAGACTTCCACTGAAAACTCCTCCGTATCCACTCCTCTGATAGGAAAGTCTCTATAATCAGATGGATGGGCCTCAGAGTATGCTTCAAGCAGCCTGCCTGCCATCAGATTAACGAGGTGCAAGAACAATTCCAACAAATGATGGCAAAGGTGTCCCCATTTCTTTCCCAGGCTGGCCCGGAGACCCTGTTAACGCCAGGTGATCAGGCAGGGTCTGCGCCAGGATGTTGCAATGGGGAAAGGGTCGTGTGTCAGTTCTTTCCAAGCTGAAATGCCGTCTCCTTTTCAAACAGATGCCCACACCATCTCTTGAGACACAACTGAATAAACACTGTCATTCCAGCAGCCACCCTCACTAGCTAACAGGTTACAACAGTATGTGAGGGCCAGCTTACCCAGACAGAAACCCAAGGTGCCCTTGCCTGCAGTTAACACTGGGGGAAAAACTGGATGCATCAGCCCCACCAGCCTATAGCAAGACGGGAGTGAATTGCCTGTCCAAATGTCTTTATAGCTTATTGTCAGCATGTCTTAGGTTTGTTGTGGATTTTAGTTCCACCCATGCTTAAAATACAGAAAAACAGTCTGTACAACAGAGGATGAACATTTCAAAAGGCATGGCCGCTCAACTTGTGGATGGAAACTCAAAGACCCGCTTGTTAAATGAACAATGTGTAAATTGTTACTAAACTTGAAAGTAATCACGGAACTGGCAGAGCACAGAAGAGAGTGAAGCATCATCCTGGAGTTAGAAGTAAGAGTAATGTTGCTGTTTGGCAGATGGCAAAGTAAATTCAAGAGTCTTCAGTCTTTCAAGTGGAATTATACACTAGCATACTTTGCTACCCATAGCCCTTAAGAACTGCTTTCTTCACGTTCAAGTAAGTGTTTCTTAACAAGTGGCAGGCTTAGATGGAATGGAACTGCTTTAAATAGGGCCTTTTAACCATGACGTTTTCAGGAGTAACAATATCCCGCACACTAGCCAGGCCAACATACTCCTTAAGGAGCATGTACCATAGGTAAATGTTTTCTAAATATTATCACTTGCCCATATAAGCATGGGATATGAGCTACTAGTTACCTGCAAGATGGTAAACAAGGAGCCCAGTACTGCATGTTCTGTGGGAGCAGCCAGGAATTCATGTTCCTATCTGTCAGTTGCTCTACATGTTGTTACCTCAAACAGTCAACTCAGTACGCTACACCAGGCAGGTGAGACATAGCAGGTGCTTATGATAGCATGTAGTCAAGTAGTCTCTAGAGAGTACTCATTCAAACCAAATTAACCAGCCTGGCTGCCCTCTTCAACCTGAATGATATTCCAAGGAGAAAACATTGCATCTGCAGCAAGACCCTAGGTATTCTGGAATCAAAACGCTGATAATGGTGCATTCAGTGTTTCAATTTTTTTAAAAAAATTTGAAGACATGCCTTTCAGTCATAGTCTCCAAAGTAAGTTGTCATTTTGCCACACATTCGAAGGGTTGTGTTTGACTGCAAACAGAGAGATCTGTGCCAGATACAGATACGGGCACTCCAGAACACAAACACATTCAGAAGCACCCTTATGCGTACGTAAGCACCCTTTCTCACACGTAGGGCTGAGTACACGCGCTTATATACGGTTGTGCCAGACACACCGGAGTAAAGCAATACAGGTATACGTGTAACATAGGCACACGCACAAACACACACCACACCTTGAGACACATGTTCTCATTCATCTAGCCATACACATCTTTCATTTGCTTTGTGCTTCTCAGCTTTTACATCATAGAATAGTTGGTACATTATTGTCCTACCGTCATTTGCCTCTCAAAAGTCTGTTAGGGAGACAAGAATGGTAACAGTGAACAAATGACAAAGAAACTCCTCAGCTGCAAAGCTCTTTTCAAATTCCCTCTGCACGTAAAGCAGCATACAAACCTGTCTTAACCCAACTCATACTATGCCTCGCATCAGCAAGGCGTGGGCACAACAGACGTTTATCTAATTCATCCAAAGCCAGGTGAGTGCTGCCTCATTTTACAGGTGAGGAAGCTGCCACAAAGAATTGTTAAAGGTCTTTTCCAAGGTCATTCAGATAATGATTTGGTAGCAGAGACAGCAATGTTACGCACAATCCTAAGCTTTGAACTCCACTCCCCTTGTCCCTCAGTAGTATCGCCGCCTCTACCTGCAGCATCCTGTGTTCGTGACTGATCATGCACACGCATACACGCCTCTCAGAAGCAAAGTCGGACACTCAAATTTTTACTAAAAAAAAAAAAAAGTACGCACCTGTCTGCACACCTTTCCCCGGCCTGGACTGTTTCATCTGCTAGGTCCCTCAAGGTTTTATGCCCGTACGTAGATGTCTCAGCAGTGCCCACACAACAATCTCCCTTAGCATTCAGTCCTTAAGACTCTACAGACATAGCTGGGAGCACCATCCCTGTTCCTACCACACTGTGTAAACCATGAGTGCAGACAGCCCTTCAGTCTGTTTGGGGATTACTGTCTATGTCCTGGGGTGTCCTCTGAAACTAAACTCTTACCTCGGGACCAGTGTGGTTGTCCCCATTCCTTACCCTGCAGTGCCCCTTATGGCCACCGTGGGAAAGAGTAGTCACAAGTCATAGCTGCACAAGGAATCCTGGGCTAGCTTTTGTGTCTGCAACACCTTCCAAAAGGCTATTCCTTTCACTACAAATAAGAACTACAAGATCCATTTGACAGAGGAGAATCTCCCTCCCTTTGCATTTAAACAAAACCCCAATATCAGCAGGTTTCCTGCCTCCCCTTTCCCTAGGTGATGGGATTCCTTCTGCTTCAGAGTGAACATAGGACTAGTCTAACACCGTTACTTGGGGGTATTCCAGAGCTCATTCACTAATCATTTACATGAAGTCTGAACCTAGGAATTCCTGTTTGGAGAGCAGCAAATGCCACCCTTTGCCGGTCCCGACCCCAGTTACAAAGTGTACAGTAGCCCTTTTCAACAGTAACTGCTTCTTACCAGAAGTGGGAGAAACAGTTAACCCAGATTTTCACAGGGACCGTCTCCTGTTTTTCATGCAATGTATTCACACAGAGAAGGCCTCCAATCCACCCAAATAGATCTGAAAAGAGAAGACACTCAGGGCGTAGGCCTTCAGGAGCTGGTCCATTTTATTAGTAGAATAGCAGGGGGAATGATTCCCTTCTCATGCGTGTCTTTTTGCTTGCTTTTCTTTTTCCATTTTTAGTTCTGAATCATACACTATCCTTTACTAATACCTATCCTAATTCTCTGTATTTTACACTTCACCCTTCTGCAGCCAGTCCTGCGTGATGCCTAGTAGCAGAACCATCAGTACCCAAGTCCATCCCACATTGTCTCTCTTGCAATGAAAGTTACAGGGAAGGGCAAGCTCGGTATTCTTAGGACACTTCACTTAAATGACACAACACCCATTCTTCAAAAGTCTTATGTTTCATAAAAGGTGTACTCCAGTACACTATGGTGATGTGCCGTTCTTGGATTCCCAATGCCAGAACCAAATACTTACCTAATCCCTATCAAACACATAAAACATTAGACCCTTCTGGGTTAAAGGACACAGATCAGATGTTGCACAGATGAGGAACCGAGGTGCAAAGAGAATTAGGAATGTTTCCTGCAAGGTATCTGGGCCTGTCGAAAATCATTAAGATCTGGACCTAAATGAATACATTCCTGGCAGCGAATGGGAAGCAGGAGGAGGAAGCTTTATAAAATATTATTGATAATACCATGCATACAAAAGTGAGACATGTCATTTGTGTAGTACAGATACTAATAGCAACCTCTTTCTAAGTAATTGGCTACCAGATTAAATGGCAGATAGAGATGTCTAAATTCTGGGCAAATTCACATCCACTTTGTACCTTTTCAGAACAGTTGTTAGGATGTAACATTAGGGGTAAATCAACTGAAGTTCCTCTAAGACTTACTTTCCTTTTCTGTTAAAAGAATAGTAACGCCATGTGCCTTAGAGGGATGGCACGAAACTGAGTTAGCATGTGCGAAGTGCTTTGACGATAAAATGGAAGATTTACCCAAAACCTATTGAGAGGCAGAGAAAGGCATTACCAAAAATGTGTGCAGCCATGGGAAAGAAGAGCTGGTGAGCAGTGGTGGGGCACTAAATCTTGAAACCTCAATAAGCAACTAACTTTCAAAGTTTCATCTTGGCACACTTTGCAAGAAGCAGGTAGGAAGATAAAACTCAACTTGTCAAAACACACGGCAAGATCTATTGGGCTAGCACACAGGTCTGCCAGCTTCTGGCTCCATTCCCACAACCATCTTCAAAGCAGGGTGTTAAGGAGGTATAGTAGGAAAGAGGAATATTTGATGTTAGGAAGGGGAGAGGTGGCATAGACTTGGGTTTTTCGAGGGAGAAAGAAGAGCCACACAATAGTTAAAACATAAAGAACATAAAGCAGGGAACCCTAGAGGAGAGCCTGGAGAGAAGAGCAGGAAATCCACGTATTGGGGATTCCTGTTCAGAGAAGCAGAATGATTCTCTTAGCAGCCATGTCGGCTGCAGGGCAGAGCTCTGCACAGTCTGCAGGATTCACACAGGAGAAGGGGTTAATGAGAAAGGATGAGAGAACAGCACAAATAAAATCAGAAACGACATTCTGGCCAACAGAGCATCTCCAGGCTGGGGAAAAACCCAGAGAACTCACTTGGTTCTATTTTCTGTCCTGCCTGAGGATGAGCTCTGGGCTGAAACTTCACCTTTAATCTCATTCCTGCATTTGAACAGAGCTGCAATGCCACAGTGCGGGTTTATCTAAAAGCCTCTGAATGAGCCCACAGTTCTTGAGAGTTAATCATCCTGCACATCCCCCACCAACAACTTGCAGCCAGTCATCCTTGAGATGCAGCTTCCAAGCCGATGCACCTGTCCACAGCTCTTCGAAAGAGAAGAAAAAGAAGTGCTGTGGTTAAATCACTGATAGGGAATGCTGGCTTCAATCTCCAACTCTCCCAGAGAATTCCTGGGTGACCTTGAGAGAGCCCTAATTGCTCTGTGCCTCAGTTCTCCACCCATAACAAAGAGATCATTAAATAGCCATGAAATCACAGTGAAAGTTAATGAATTCAGCATTCACGAGGTCCTGATACATTAAGGCGATAGCAGAGCATGTTTGAATAGAAGTATCACAGCCAGCCCCACATGAGCTTGTCCGTCCACACAGCACACAAAGGGACCAGCTCAGTTCACAGGAGCAGCACAGTGATGACTGTGGCCATCCGCCCAGGTTAATTCATCCTCCTTCGCAGGTAATTAGGTAATTATCTTGGGTGGAGTATCTCTCGAACAGGCACTCTCTCTTTTCCAGGCTATGATTAGCTCATTCAGAGGTAGGTAGAAGATCTCTGCCTGGCAATGTACAGCATAGCACAGACCAGACACATCCAGAGCCATCACAGGCTGCATCCTGACCTGGCTCCTTTCAGGTATTCCTGCTGGAGCTGGCATGGGAGCGCTTAGCCACACATGACCAAGAACCTGCTTGGTTGCTCTTCACAAAGAGAAACCTGAGGGGTTTGTTGTTCCTAGCTGTTACTATTATGTTTGGGGCAGGCACTGGCGATTCACTTACCCCAGTTAACATAAACAAAAACTGTAGGAGAAAAGATACCGGTGTTGTATTGCAGAATTGTTTAAAAGGGAACAACTTAAAGATGCAGTAACCCCAGGATTGATTTTATTTTTTGTCAGGTCCTTTTAGATCCTTAGTCAACTACAAAAAAAGAAAAGGGAATGAAGGAACGGGTGGAAGTAAAAACCATCCAAAACCATTCCATTAACTGGCGAGCCACTTTGGACACTGCAACAGGAGCTTCTGTGTATGGGATTCGAGGGAGGTAGAATAAAATCAGGACAGTTCAGAGAAAAAGTACAAAAATTTCTCAGCATCCTTGAGAAAGACAATTGCCCCTTTAAATATGTGGCTATTTAGACTATAAACTATGTCATAAGAGTTTCAAATAAGAAATTAGAGTAGATAATAAGAAAACATAAGAAGAAATACATTTAACAATAAAGACTCTCTTAAGCCAGAAGGACACATAAATAAGAAGCAAGAAGGATGTATGCGTCATTATAAGCCCTCAGTCCCTTTAACAGAAAGTAGGAGGAAAGTTAATTGTGTATCTTGTCTCTTCCTTTGAGGACAATGGAGAGATTCCTATTGTGAAAGCCCTTTACAGGGGAAATCACAACGTGGCCTTAGCAGACACCAAAATCTCCAAGGAGGAAGTTATGAACCGAGCAGAGGAACTCACAGACAGTAAATCACCAGGGCCAGATGGTATTCAACTGCAAGTTCAGAAGGGATTAAAGTCTCCAGTGACAGATCTAGCCAACACAGCTCCACAGTAACTGCCGCTGAAGAGTACAGAGCCAGTAAAACGGTGCTGGTCTTTACAGTCCCCCGCACGGTCCCCAAACACCAGCCACTAAAGCCTCACAAGGTTGACTTTGGTCAGCTTAATGAAAGTCTGCTTAAGGGTAAAACAGCACAATAGTTGGAGAATCCACTGCGGCTAATTCAGCAAGACTGCTTAAAGGTAAACAGTTCACCGTTAAACAATGAACTATTTAAAATTCTATATAAACCATATAAGCTCCAGAAATTCACCTTGGCCCTTTACAAAACAGTGGATTCAACTCTTGCACACATAACCAAAATAAAATGCAGGCTAGTAAGAGTTGTGTTTTCAGTTAGCTTACCAGCATGGGGGGTTACAGGAACTCAGTGAAAAGGTCTACCAAGAAATCAAGCAGGTATTGGACCAGTGCTGGCAACCAGCAATCCCACAGACGATGTTGAGAGTGTATGCCAGTTACTGGTGGGAGTCAGGATGTATCCTTTGTATCCTTTCTCATCTTCTTTCAATGGACAGAATTGTCCAGATGGAAAGGAAAACAATGGTGTGAATTTCCCCTTCCCCAACAGCACTGCCAGAGCCCCAGGGAAAACACACCTCAGCTGCTGTCAACACTTGCGATTTAATCACAAAAGTCTTCTAATATTCAGTGGTTTTCACAAAGCCTTCACTCCTGGAGTCACGTGCTTATGTCTGAGGCCTACGTCTTTCTCACTTTAAAGGAGAAATCCTAGCCTTTGTGAGTTTCTAGAAAAATTTGAAAGCATGACTGCTAGAATGTCAAAGCAAAGAAGTAAAACAAGAGAACAAAATAAGCAAACTAAAAAGAAACAGTCCTCCAAATGCCTGTACTTAATTTTCTTGACCTTCATGCCAATCTCCAGGTTTTCGGTGCCTGACTCCTGGAAACTGGGGGGCTTCCAGTTGACAGCACAACAGCCTGGCTTGGACACTGGTCCAGCAGCCACCAAAAATGACAGTGACTGTTCACATTCCCTTTCTTTTCTGAAGAGGAGAAGGAAAAGAAAAGACAACAAAAAATGCACTCCAGGGATGCAGGAAATGCACGACTTGAATTGGGAACGTTTTCTCCAGGTGGAGGCTTCTAACCTGCACGCTCCATAATTTAATTCTGAAAAGCATATTGTAAAGCAACACTTCAGAGTTGGGCTTGGTTTTTTTTTTTTCCAGAAGGAAATATTGACACGGCCTGTCGGCAGCTTCCCAGAGGAGTGAAGTGTCAAAGCACATTAGCCTACTGCAAATGAAAAAGCAGATGCAAAGTCTGAGGCCTGGGAGCAGCAAAGCTTCAACAGCAGCCCAAGGTTTATGCATGCTAATTCAGTTTAAAGGCACACTCTTGTGCTCTTTGCTTTTCAGCAAACAGCTACGGGGTTTTTTTCCCTTTTAGCTCTTTGTAAGAATAATTTAGAAAGAAACATGCCATATAGAGATTTTGGGGCCAGATTTACAAAGTTATTTAGATCACAAAGGACTGAGAAACGTGCTTTGCAGGATATAGACGAACATCTAGAGCTCTCCCCCTTCTGAAGACTCTGAAAGCTTTCCCTATGAGTGCACGCCCCTCCACTCCTGTCCCCAGACTCAGATCCCTCCCTCCTTTCAGTAACGTACACCAATATTCCCATCCTCAATATCTGTACATAGAACAACTATTTCCCCGTGACTCAGCACTGACAAGGAAGGAGGGTAGAGAAACATTTTGCCAGGGCTTGCTTTCTCCCCCTCTATGCCTCCCTCCTACTCCTGTCTGCCCTCACAGTGATGGATGGCTATTGGTTCTGGCTTCATCCGACGGAGAAATCTGTCACCTCATGCCAGGCAGAGGTGACAGCAAATCCATCAGCATGGAGACAGCAGTCACTTGCATATTGCTTTCAAGGCCACTTGGGGCTGGATTCTTCTTTGCCTCCCACCTCTCCAATTTCTCTCTCCCCCTCTTTCACACAAGTCTCAGGAAATCATCGTTTGAACAAACCCATCTGACCCCTACTGCATATCCAAATTCTAACAGCTTTGAATTTGTAAGGTATTGTCTGGCTTGTTTGTTTGTTTGGTTGCTTTTTTTAAAAAGTTTTCCCACAGGAGTAGCTCATTATTAGATGTTCATATTTGTCCCTTTTGTTACTTCCAAAACCTAGATTCAAATTCGAATTGTGTCCCTATGGCTTTATCAAGTATGATAGCATTGTTTGACCCAGAGGGGAACACTGGTTCAAATGGCAGCTCCTAATCAGGGTAGTCTCAAGAAAGGAAATGCAGAGGATGCAATAAGGCAGGACACTGGCAAATGAAACTAGAGTCGATAGAAACACAGCAAAATGTTTCTCAATTCCATACTTACTCCACAGCAACCATCTTGCTCAGCTCTCTGAAATATTAGAGTCCTTCGCGGTGAAAGACAGCAGCATTCTACCAGCTGACATCTGGGCAGAGGATGCCAGAAATCGTGTAGCCCCAGCTCTGTGAATGCCTAGCTCTCTGCTGGGTGGCTAGCTTGACCTCTTTGTGCCTTGGGCTTCCCCCAGGACAATAATATTTATCTTCCTGGAAGTGCAAAGTAAGGCTTTATCAATTGATATCTACAAGGCTAGCTGAGACCTTCAGACAAAAAGACCCATGATTACATCATGATTACAGACAAGTTCATTTCCTTCTGTTCCAAACAATGTACGATATGATTATTGCCTATCTGACAGACTACTTAGAGTCGGAGGCAGCCCTGTCTTACAGGGCTTGCCTGGCTCTCCAAAGCACCTCGCAGTTGGGGAACTGAGGTTGTTTAGCATTCTCCATCCCTGAGGGCAGCCGGCAGCATCAGCATAATGAAGAGCAGTTTCTACTTTTGCTCTGCCTGCTTGTAAAGGCACAAGGGGATGTCCTGGTGATTTTTAATTGCTTCTGACATGTACGTTATACGTAGAATGTGAAAAAGGTGGCGGTTTGCTGCTGACAGTGCCCCATTTCTCCCAAACCCCAGCAATACACCACTGCATCCAGTCGTGTCAGAGAAGACAGGTGCCTGTGTCACTGCGCGGCTACCCCACAAGGTGCACGCAGGCACACCAAGATCACTAGTGACAACCACCTGAACACCAAGACCCGTGATGTAGTACAACGCAGGCTGCTCCAGCATCCCCAAACGTCAGGCTAACACCATCCACAGTAGTTTAAAATAAAATGGCCCTAAAAAACGCTTTCATTTCTCAGTTACTTTTTTACTTTTAAATAAATTTTTCTGCCCTCTGAACCACGATACAAGCTGCAAAAAATTGCTAAAGGTACAAAAAACACGACGCCCTGCAAATCTGAAGAGTGATGGGTGAGACAGCTGGAAAAACTGCTGCATAATCCTAATGCCACATATGAGCCACATTCTTTAATTTCTCAATGATCTCTGGTTATGGTTCACATTCTCATTCTCTTGCACCCATACAAATCCACTTCAGCACTGCTAGCCTTAGGGGAATCACTGCAGATTTAAACTGACAACTTGGATACATGCCGGTTCTCTGAGATAAAGCCTACTGCCAGTCTGAGATTCAACAGGCGTCCAACCTAAGCCTGTCCCCAAACTTAATCCCTCCCTATAGACTTCCTCATTATGTCCTCTGTGTGTCTACTAGCACGGCCAACAAATCAGTATGACAAAGGTGCACTCATCCTCCAAAAGGAGCTACCTTTGAGTAGGACTACAGCTGTCAGATACTGTAGAGGTAAAGAGATCTTGAATACCTTATGGTTCGTGACCCTGACCCTGCCTTGCCCCCTGGGTACAATTAGGAAAAAGGAACTCATTCTCACGAAACACTTGTGATCACACTGTCTCCACAGTTGCTTCTCTCCTGCATTTGCAGGTGGGTCCCATGGAGTAGACAATCTGATTTTCAAAGCCTCTGAAGACCAACTCATAGGCACAGACCAAGGGTCTGGACAACAGGCCGGCATATCACAACGGTTACAGAGCACCCCACGGTAAAACAGAGAACGACAAGTTTGGAAGGAGTCAGGCACTCGGATGGAAGAGAGTGCTATGAGGCAACACGGCTTGGGACGTGGGGGACAATCCACCCATTCTGTCACCGTTCCCCATAACGGAAGTGGACTTTCCTGAGCGTTCAAAGCCAGGGAGCACCGGTGCAATCTGCACAGACCATTCACTGCTGCAGAGCAGCAGAGCGAAGGCTTCCAAGCTGACTGCAAGTTTCCTGGCCATGGTTCCCCTGGCCTTACGGGATGTGGCTGGGGAGAAACACCTGGACTGCAGCCAAAAGGAGCGCCTGGCTGGGACCCTCCGCTTGCACAAAACACCCTGCAGGTTCCAGGCGAGAGCTGGGACACATGGAGACCCTGCTGGACTCCAGACTGCTGAGTGCAGGATGATTTATGGATCTTTGCAGATGGCATGTTCCAGCCAGAGGGCTTCAGACCAGAAAAATGAAAGCCTTCTGCTTCCTTAAAGGGGCAGCTCTGCTTCAGCACTGCAAACTTACTGTAAAGTTAACTGCTTTGGCATTTTAATATTTTAAGTGCTGACCCCTCATTGATTCTGTTCAGCTTTTTAAATCTTTAATTTACTTACTTATTTGGGTTTTAAACCTTGCCTGCAATTGCAGCTAATTAAAAAGCTCATTAGTTGGCATCCTGAGCTGATTCCCTGGGCTTTATGTACTGTACAGTACGCCTCCTGTGAGTTTAAACCATGGCTAGGATTGCTTGTCTTGTTTCCTACCTCCCCAGCTTTACGAGGTGTTCCATATTTTGGAAGACTATTCCCCCTTTCCCTGATTTTTTTTTTAAACTACCACTTGCTGCAGTCTTCAGGAAACTTCGCAGCCATTCTGGCTATATACAGTAGCTATGTCACAAATTTATTTATAGCTGATCTTCCCCCGTTCAGAGCTAAGACCTCTCCACACTTGCAGCCCCTTTTTAAAAGGGACATTATACGTAGACAACAAAAATCCCAAACAGATTAATTTCCAGCATCACGTGCAGGGCTTGACTTGCCCAAGTGTGATGTTAACATGCTCAGTAGGAAATTCCAGCCTCCTTGAAGACGAACACCAAGGGCTAAGGCCAGAGTTGGAAAAAACAGGCCTTGATCTCACGCTACACGTGCACAAGTCCCAGCACCCAAGCCCCGCTGTTAAAAACCTTGCCACCCTGTCCAACCTTCTCTGCATAGTTACCCAGAAGAGACACATGGAAGGCCAGGACACTTTACTTGCCTACGTTTTTCAGGACCTTACCTTTTGCAGCCCCGAATGTTGATTTTCAGACAGGCTGAGAACACTAACTTCCACTTACATGGCTGGGAACTGTGGCTACTCAGTCCACCTAATGATTAGGCTATATACTCATGTGATTTATTGATTCTTAGCAGCAGAAAGAGGTAGCATAGACCATACAATAAAATATCCAGAGTAGAACACCAAAATACATTCTGGAGTAGAAATAGGGTCACATTCATATCTTCCCTCCATAAGAATTTGCTCACTGAATTTGGTTTAGGGGAGGATTCAAAGCCAGTAAATGTTTTCCTGTTGTAGTCCTGACGAAGCCACAGCCTGTGCCAATTCTGGTGAAAATCTTGCCCCAAGACATGCTAAGATTTGGGAGTAGTCAAATTCATGCCTTAAATTCTGATGTGTCCACACAACAGAAAACAGCATGGGAAAACCTCTCCTCCTCAAATCCACGCATCCTTTCTGTAACACCATGATAAATAACGTTTCTTTTTGCACGTTAAGTAATATTCTTACAATTCACTTCTTGTACTGTGGCCGTCATTGCCAAGTAGGTCACTTCAGTACAAAACCTTACCAGCATACCTGTGAAATGACTTGATAGTCAGACCACAACCAGCCAACTAACAGTTTCGAACTAATAAAAGCAAAAATCAAGATGAGCTGCATGAGGGAATAAAGTTCCCCTACACACCTTCATCTTGCTTAGCTCGGGGTTAGCCACACCCAGGATACAGGTTCCGAGTACGCACTGTGTTACGAAAGACAAGGACAGTCGTAACAGATTTCCCCGACCCTCTGAGGTGCCCAGCTCTCCCAGGCTTTGTAAGAGGTCATAGGTGTTACGTTCGCTACTTGTTGTCAGAAAGAACGCACAGCTTCAAAGCCATCCCTCTCCTGCAAAGCGGTTCTGTGGCTGGAGTCATCCTCCAGCCCAGAGCTAATGTTAGCCTGAGTTTTTCTTAGGAACATGCAAGTGCATATAGAAATTTTCATTCCGGTACGTGCTGCCATGTCTGTCTGCCTTCCCTCATTTTCCCCTGTCCCTACCCACTTCTTTCTGCAGCTCTGGGCCTTTGCAGCTTGCCAAAGACAGCCTCTATCAGGGCATTCTCATGGTAGCAGCGCCCCAAATGGAAACTGGAATACGGAGCCGCTCCCTCACTAACTCCCCTTCTCCCCTCCCCTTCTCTGTCACCATCTGGCTGCTCTGCCTTCCAACAAATCCAGCAGCTCTACTCCCTGCCTGGGGAAGCTCCTGTTTTTAACTTTGCTGGAGAGCCCAAAACGTGGTTACAGAGACTATTCCAGTGTAGGTCTGCACAATAAAGTTGCAAAGGAAGCTGTGATTACAGAGCAGAGGTTTAAGTGCATCTGAGACAGCTCTACCCCTAGCTGGCTGGCTGCTGCAGGCAAGTGTTAAAGCCCATCTGGGAAGAAACAGGCCTCCCGCTTCCTGCTGCCTCTGCCTGCCAGGATAGCCGGGAGGGATGGCAGGACGATGGACCAGAGCTAGACTGGAGCATGGGCGGCTGGGGATCGGGTTTGGCAGTAACTCAGTCGTCATGTTTTCATTTTACAAGGTCAAAACCAAAACCACCTCTGGTTTGGGTTTTGCATTCATGCCTACAGAAACATGAGAGGATTTGAGACTTAGTAAACCCCTGCTTCCCCACACCTCCCCCCCCCCATCCCCTGCCTTCCCAGCTTGCTGGCTCGCGACCAGCAACATCTAAAATAACCACCTCCTCCTTCCCTAATTCCTGCCTTTCTTCTAGGACTCTAAAGAGAGTAAAGTAAAAACAGATAGAAAAAGGCCATTCTCAGTGCAGCCCAGCAACTGCTGAGTGCAGTCCCTGCATCATCCAGCCAAGGAAGACTGCAATGAGAAAGGCAAACGCAGCTCCGTCCAGCTCAACCGACACAGACTGGAGCAACAGGGCGTGAATGCTCAGTTGAGACAACAGCCAGAGAACACAAAACCGCACTCCGAAGTACACCAGAATGAAAGTGGTCGGGCAGTTAATAACAGTATCTGCATTGCAATGTAAATATCCAGAAATTTCAGAGTGGGGTCTGGTTCTAGAAAGGGTCATGATCAATCCAAGAAATCCTAAATCCTGGAACATCTCTCACTTATCTTACATGCCCTCCTTACTACGCCTACAATCCCCAAAAACCACATCCAGCATCCTGCATCTTGGAGTACTCTCCACTCCTCTGGCAGGCCTCCCCTCCCCTCCCCTCCCCTCCCCTTTAAACGTACCATTTTGGGCACTTACTGGTACCTCCCATCAGCCTGTTACCTCTTCTCTGCGAGTCAGCAGCAGGACAGGGCTGTTTCAAACACATCCCTGGGGCTGACTCCCTTTTGCTATTCTTTGAACTGCTGCTGCTGCGCTAGACTCAGGACCATGAGAAAAGAGGGACTGCAAGAACCCAGAGGTGAAAGAGAGGAGGTTAGAGTCCCAGAAGCCGAGGTGGATTCCCAGCAATGAAATCCAGTGGGTCTG
The DNA here is from genome assembly GCA_013398225.1 of Steatornis caripensis. Classification (NCBI taxonomy): domain Eukaryota; kingdom Metazoa; phylum Chordata; class Aves; order Caprimulgiformes; family Steatornithidae; genus Steatornis; species Steatornis caripensis. The sequence goes on from VZSC01014920.1 coordinate 91,807, forward strand.
TTGAGACAGAGAGGGAATCCAGTGTGGGAACAGCAGAAAGCACGTATCAGAGCTGAGCAGTTTCCTTGGACTGAAAGAACCAGGGTAGCAAATCAGGTTGGAAGCATTTCAAAAGACTCACGTTTGGCAGAGCCTGGGGCTGGAACAGCAGAAGGCATTACAGGTCAGGGCTGAAGTCTCTGGCAAAGCTCACCAGCTGACTGGGGATAAAAATTTCTCCAGTGCTTCTCTACATGTTACCTGGTCATAGGCACACTGGTAAGCCCATTGCTTCCCTCAGCGCCAAGAGCAGCCCCTTCTCTGTTCTCCAAGAGAAAAACCCCTGGAAACTGTTTGCTCCTCTACACACACACAAACCCCTCTGTGCTGGGCAGCAGATTTTCAGCAGCTGTCTTTGAGGGGACAAGACGCTGTACACATGCACCTCATCCTCGTGCGTTTATTATTCTGTCAACTGTAGGTTATGCTTTGCTGCAGGCATCGCTAAGCCTGCTTCAGGCCCAAAGGGCCTTGGGTCCCCTCCCCTTCTTCCTCACCACTTTTCTCTCTTTCTTTGCTGGAATAGAGCAAGCAAGCTATTATTGTCGGTCTGGCCTAGTACAGTTCCTTTTGGCAGTCACAGGCCTTGGAGCTCAGCCAAGGTCTATCCCAGGGGATGTTGGGAGCGCTTTGAAAATTAAATCTCTCAAGAACTCACGAGGCTGCAAATGCCATGATGTTGCTTGACCTTGGGTTAAACTCAGCGGAAGAGGAGCAGAAGCCGTGGCGGCAGCAGCCACTGCCACATTGCTGGCCTCAGATAACTCCCGGGAAGAAGAGCCCGGCAGGGAGTCGTGGTGAGGGGAGGTTGGGGGGGAAGAGGCGGTGCACAAGCGGGAAGCCAAGCAGGGGAACTGCCATTCTGCATTAGCCTGCACAGGACTGATCAGTCCCTGCCACACATTCATTTTTTTGCTTTGATGCCTTGTGAGAGTTGCATGTGTTATTCTTGCGCAGGTTTTAAGTGAACCATGCCTCCTAAATATAAAGAAAATAGCATCATGTGGGTAAGCGCTGAAGTATCCCTCCCACTACTGTCCCCAGCTTACACAGCAGTTAAATACGAACTTGTGGTGAGCAATGGTCCACTTCACCAGCGTGGCACAGAGTAGCACACAAAACCACACCTCCTCTCTTTGCCCCTTGCTCAACATGTCCCAGCACTCAGGGTACCTCTCCTCACTCTACTCTCAGCTGCCTTCTTCCCCTGTCCACATTTAACTCTTGATCTGGGTGAAACACCAGAAGACGTGATCCTCTGTCACTTCAAAGTCCTCCAGGACAAGAGGTCTTTTCTCTGAGGGATGGAGACTTCTAAAACGAGCCTTATCATTTATCAATAATGCACTTGGGAGGCACCTTCTTTCACGTGCCTTCTTTTCTGAGCAGCACCATCGCAGCGCAGCCAGCTCCAGCCACCGGGGAAAGAGAAGAGCTCACGTTCTGGGAGCTCCCTGTTCCTTGAGGAGCAAGGGAAGCCTCGCTGCAGGTGCCTTTGTGCGTAGTTGGTGCTTTGTCATGGAGATTCTGCAGGTCTTGCAAAGTCCCCACTGGAGATGCTACAGCTAATGAAACCTCTTTAGCTTCCCCCCTCACTGTAGGAAGTCCAGAGGGAGCTCAATAGGGATTGATGGATGGACCCCTGGAGAAGCTTTGGGATCAAGTCCATCTGCCCTTTCCAATTCAGTGTGCGCAGGGTTGTGCTAAGCGGGGTGAGGCACGCACATCTCATTATGTTCCACTGCAAAGCCTCTGCTTCAGCAAACCTCCCTGCGGCCCCGTGCCCCCTGGAGCTGGCTGATTATTTTTGTCTCAGGCTGGAGGCCCTGGATGCTTCTGAGTATCACGACATTTGTGTAGCACTTCTCCTGCACTCCCTCCCCTTTCAGTCCCCCCCACCGCAGTCCCAGAGAGACAATCCAGATGGAACTGCCCAGCCGCCCTCTGATCAAGCCGGGGAGATTTGTAATTAGGACTCAACGGCTATTATCCCACGACAGCTGAGTGCCGTATCCAGGCAGCCCGGAGGCCACAAAAGGAATGCGAGGGTTTTAAGAACGGAGGGAAGATGCGAGTGCTTTTCAGCCATGCCATATTGCGCCAGCCTCGGTGACAACATCCCACCTGCTAGGCCCAATTCCGAGGGCAGCGTCAGTGCAAAAGGGCACGGGCGATGGGAGAAGGGGAGGAGGATGGGCGGCAGCTACACGGGTGCTAGAGGTGGGAGAAAAGGTCTCCACGACCAGCCCAGCAATTCTGCCCCGGGGTGCAGCCCGCTCTGCCTGCTGAGGCAGCCAGCACAGCCTGGAGCGGGGGGCCGAGGGTCCGATTTCAGAGTTTGTCCCCATGCTGGGGCCGCGGTGGCGCCACCCAGGCTTCACATCCCGCAGTTCAAATTCCTCTGGGCGACACATGGCTCTGGAGAGCAGCCATGGGACACTGAAACGGCCCAAGGGGGAAGCAGGTGTCACCATCCTCCCTCACCCTCCCTCAGTTTTCTGCATCCACAGCCAGGCTTCCTAAAACAGAGCCCTCCTGCTTTAAAAAGAGACGGCGCCTGGATCTAGGGGTCTTTCCAAATACTTATTTTATTGCCAAGCCTTCAGAGAGGTCAAGGAGGAACGTGCTCTCTCACTCCTAAGCTCCTTTCTCGCTTGCTCTGTCTGCTGTTGCCAGACCTGTGGCACCTCCGCCTGTCTCTTCTGCTCCAGTAATTACCAGCCTGCTGGCACAGAGAGAGAGAGAGAACAGCAGCAGCAAGAGGGATGGCTAGGTCACAGACCAGCAAGCAGATCTGCAAGAGCAGGGTACAGGCAGCTTGCACCACACGCAAGCCAAACCCTAGGAATTTGGGACCTAGTGTGTCAGGGTGCGATAAAATCAGGTTGCCCTTCACAGAAGGCCAGGATTCTCAATGCCCTGAGACGCTCCAGCCTTGCCATTCTAGACTTTGCTGCTTCAAAGCACATTGGACTTTGAAGCAAGCACTAAATCAGTCAGACAAGCAGTAAGAAAAAGTAAAACCTAGTCCAGGCTGTCTCACAGCCAGCCTTTACCATCCAAGGACTGTGTATTGGTCCTGGAAAGCAACAGGAAATTAATAGGGGCCAGCAAGGGATGTGAGCAAAGAGTAAATAAACCCCAGAAACAGGGATGTATGACCCACAGCCATCTCCCACCCGCTCCCCCACCCTTTAGCTGCACACATTCAGTGGCTTCCCAGCCAGTACATACATTCCGCTTTTTCCAGCGCAGTTCACATTGCTGCTGACTTGAATGTGTTACAACATGCTATTTACTTCTGGCTGGAGACCTTTGTGCAGCTTCCCCTCCAGGCCCCACAGATCAAACATGGATGGACTCTGCCCTCAGAGTAGATTCAGAAGGGGCAGGGGACAGGAAAGAAGAGGTCTGGGAGGTTTAATGCCCCAAAGCATCTAAGCTGGCCCTCCTGCGCAGAGCCGCTGCCAAGGCCGGAGGAAGTGAGTCACTGCTGGGGCTGGAGGGGGTGCTCCGGAGTTCGTAGTCACCCCCTGGAAAGGCCTGGAGCAGCGGACAGGCTCTGCCCAGGGATCAGCCAGCATTCAATTCCTGTTTGTGTCCCAAATGAATCATTCCCAACAGCTGTCGCCGTGCCTGACTGCGCTCCTCATGTGCTTTCTATTAGCTGGGAAAACAAGCCAGGCTGCTCCTGAGCATGGGGAGTTTGTCTTGGGGCAGGGGGAGCGGAGAGGGGAGAACCTGGGAAATCCGACGCTGTGCTTTAACCCTGCATACGAGGCGCTGGCTTCTGTGAGTGGGAGTACTCACCATAGGCTCATTGGCGTGTCCTTGACCCCACTAGTGCACAACTTTCTTCTCCGCTCAGCTTTCTAAATGCAACTTACATGGATGTTCTGTTGTCAAACTGACTCCCACATACATGCCGCTATTCCTCAAAAGCTACAACCCTATGCCTGGCAGAGCCAGCTTTTCAACAAGTATTTTAAGAGACCCCTGAAGGCGCAACACAGAGAAACCTTCCCATTCAAAAATTGTAATAATGCCTTGCAAGCACTACTGAAAGCACTACTGACAGCAGCACGCAGCCAGGAGGGAACCACAGCACAACAGAGTCAGAGCAGGGAACGGGGGCCGTCAACAGCACGAAGAACCTGAGGAAAAAAAGCCTAAGCGAAGTGGATGGAAAGTCACAGCCACCCTGAGTGACTTACGGTAAGTCTTTGTGCCCGACTTTCACCCTTTCTGCTAAGCAGAGGTGAGGATGACCGCAGTGGGCTAGGAAGACCTAGCAGCGCTTAAAGCTCTTTGGTGTACTCAGAGGCAAGGGGCTACAGACATGCAAAAGCATGGCTATTAATTGAAAGAGCACAAAGAGAACAGCCTAGGCTTCACTCCCCTCCTGCCTGGGTCACTCCCCTATGGGAAAAATGCTAGGGTTGTGTTTTCCACCTCAGCCAAAAATAATCAGCAAGCTGCAGGGGGTAGAGGACCTGGAGAGGGAGAGAAAATGTCTCTTCTTAGGCTGCCAGAGAGGCTGCAGCACATAATGAGAAATGCATTCCTTCCTTCCCCATTCCCTCTCCTGCAGCCACCTCTTCACAGAAAAAGTGTACGAGCCTCCTCCAAAAGACACAGGAGTGTGAAGCCCAAGCCAGTGGTTCTCTACTTCCCTTTGAGACAAAGAGTCTGTGAACTAAAATAGGATGTTTGTGCATTAATCCCATCGCTTCTCTCAGACGGCCTCCAGCCCCTATCAAATATAGCTTGGGGCGAATGGAAAATACAAAGTTATGCTGAGTGGACAAAAGATACGTAATGCTACAAAAAAAGGCTGGGCACCCTTCCCCTTCTGATGCCTAACCGGCGCTGTTGGCTCCTCAGCTACTGTAGGAGCCAGCCCAATTACTGCACTCCTGGTGTTCAAAACCACTCCACAGGCTTTCGGTACGCTCACCTAATAGACCTGAAGTAATAATTCAACAGAAGGAAAGCATTTGTGGGACTGAAATCCCATTTCTCAGAGAAACACGGCACTTGAGGGACTGAATAGCACTGACTTTTGATGATTTTTAAGCAGAATCTTCCAAAAGTGGAATTTAGCCACCTGAAAAATCACTCCGTCTCCCCTCTGCTCATTCATCCACATTGCACACTGTCATGCGTATAGGAGCGTTCTACCCTGCAGCTCTGAAACACCTTCCCAAAATCTCCCTCCTCATATCTCTCTACCAGTGTCTGTTCCTCACCAAAGTCACTATGGAGCTGGCTTGTGAATTACTTGGAGTAGAGTTTTTTTTGAGAGATGCTGTATAAATTAAGGCTCAGAAAATATTCAGCTTATTTTGATTTAGTAAAACAATTTCGTTCTAATCCTGCCACTGAGAAAAGGAAGTTATTCAGTTATGTCTCATAGTAAAGGCCTGGTTCTTTACTATATGACGCGTCTTTACGACGACTGGGTCTCCAAGCTCCTTTGTGCATTGCATACAAGATCCTTCCCCAACTCCATGCCTCAAATTCTTCGTCTACTTACAGGGGACAATAATATTTTCCATCCTTAGTAAAAAGAGTAAGATAGCAGTTTTTTGAGATTTAAAATAGAATCACTGAGTTTGGGAACTGCTAAATGCTGTCACCCTGTACGCCCCTTTGCCAGCTACTGTCTCATACATATTCACAATATAAAACTATTTGCATTCACTTTATTTCACCCATATTCCACTGTAAAAAAAAGGCAGGGTCTTAATCTAGTAATCTGCTGGAGCCCAGTACACTCATTCCAACAGCAACCAGGCCAGGGAAGAGTGCAGAACTGGCCTAGTAACACAGGCGATACATCTCTCTCGTGTCCACTGTTCACATACCGTTCACAGCCAGGTAAAAAGCAGCCCGTTTTCGTGCCAACACCGCATGCAAAAACCCAGCGCCTAAACCTGGGACCACGCTGAAACATTCCCCTGTATTGTTTTAGTGTAAAAAAAAAAAGCCTAAATCATCAAAACAACACTGTAGAGAACAGTGGGAAAAAGAATAAAGGAAAAGAAGGTAAGAAACTCATAAGCAAACCCAACCCAGACCTCCATCACAGGATGACAGGGCACATACAGAAAACTCCTCAGTGTTAATAAAAGTTCTTCCTCTGGCGTTAGGTACGAAATCATCTCACACGCCTCTGCCTAGTGTGCGGGCAATGGACTGTCATGCTTATCTGTGTTGTAGATAACCTTTGGACATACATAAAAGTTCATTCTCAATGTAGTCCCTGTACCTTCACTGCTAAATAAATTAAGTCTGTGTCAAAAGACAGCTGATGTGTGTCGTGTTAAGCACATTATTGCTTCCAGCTTTCATTTTCCAGAAGATGTTGCTGGAGCTGCTGCTACGGACTGGACTCGAGTATTGCAATTTGCTTTCTCCAGCATCCTATTGCTGACCCTTGTGTCTCCGACTGTTGTGTTTCAAATCACCACACTTCCTCCTCTTAGTCAGAAACTTGGCTTCTCTCCAGAGGATGTTCAGGAGAGAAACACAGGTCAGAATAACCCTTTGCCTTAAACTCCCCAGCATCTTAGCCTCAGCCACTCCTTTTCCACGTCATTAGCCGTCAGGGCTGTAGGATGCCAGGAAGAGAAAGCCTTCAGTGGGAGCTCAGGGCTAATTGACATGCTTTTCAAGCAGCAGCAGTGCCAGGAATCGAACTACTGTCCCCAGGGAGTGGCGGCAGAGGCAGCAAAAACCTTCCTCAGTGGCAGATGAGTTTTTCCATTTCCTTGGTTTCAAATCTTGCTTCTGTTCTCCCCAGTCTCTGCTGTGGCTCCAGCCGCGAATTCTAGGGAAACCCAGCCGCCTCAGCAGGTATGGTCTCGTTAATGAGCAATTAGCTCCAAGCCTAATTGGGCAGCAGAATGGCTAATGAGCCCAGCCGCGGTTGTCTGTGCCCTCGCTATCCTGTGCTCAGCCAGTGGTAATACTGAACTTCTGTCCCATTTCCGTCATGCCACGATCAGAGCACTGGCTGAAAGCTTAGATGTGCCAGTGCTCGCTGCCTTTTAGCGCTCTAAAGTTGATGGCTTGTCTTACCTGGTTCCTCTAGCAGGCCTGGAAAAGCTTCTCTCACCTCTGCACTACACCACCAGATACCCCCTCTCTTGACTGACTCCTACTCTTTCACTTAGTCTTTGATCTCTCTTCTACCTATTTATATTTGTGAACATAGATACATGCAAATATTTAAGTGTTTGTCTATGCATATTTATATATACAGGCACACAAGGTTGAGACTCATGAAAAAGGAAGCAGCGTGGTGCTTACCTGCCGAAGGAACACAATTGGTTAAAACATTTCCGGTGCAATACCGAACGCTGATATGCGTTACATTAGCACGTATTAGGAGGAGGTCTAACCAACCCAGGCACTCTTAGCACACAGGGAGGAATCCTTGTGCCAAAGACTGTGCGGTGTTAGAAGGAAGGCAAGGTTAATCCGAATCTTTGCTTTGTGATTCTAAGTCATAAATCTTCAGGAGTCCTAAGTAAGTTCAAGTTGCAAATCACACAAGTCTGTTTTGATTTGCTCTACTTTGGATTCCAAGTTAGGGAGTCAGCAGTTGCTGGATTTCGCCCAGCATCATTGCTGTTTTCTATAGTTTTTATTCTTGAAGTGAACAATAAGGATAGAAGCAGAAACACGAGCTGCTCCTTCTTCGCAACAGCCACTGACCGGACTTTGCTGATTGCTAGGTGGTTGGGAAATCTTCATCAAGTTGTCTGTCTCACAGGTCTGAACACACCAATTAAAAAGAGTCTCTCCTCACACATCTCAAAGCATCCTACAGGAAAGTGATTCTTTCACACCTACAACAGTAAGTACAGCAGTTCTTAACCAAGAACTTCAACATTATGTGTCAGTTCAATGTGATACATAAAAGATGCACTATCCAGCTAACTAGGCAAAAGTCTTTGGCAGAACGTCTTTACTTTCCAGCACTGGGATGCAGAGATCTCTTGTGAAAAGTAGCATATGACCCTTAACAACAGCGGACAGTCAAGGTTGGGGGTTTGGTGTTTGGGTTTTTTTTTTTTTTGCTTTTTGTTTGTTTCGGGTTTTGGAGGTTTTTTTGTTTGTGTGGTGGTGGGTTTTTAAGTCTCATCCAGCTTCTGGGTTTTGGATAATCCAAGTCACATTACTAAGATGTGAAATACTTCCTAGCTCTACCTGCTGCAGCAATGAACTGTGCTCCTTCTAGGCCTGATTAGTCCTACTTCCTGCTGTTCCTGGTAAGGCTTTCCAGTGGCTGCTGATGGTTTTAAACATGGCTGCTTCTGCCTCCAGGGTGCTTTCTTGTATTGGATTATCTCAACGTATCGCACCCGCTTTTTAGTCGCTTCACTGCCTTCCTGTTAAAAAACCATTTTGCTTCTTAACCGCTCTTTTGCCCTAGAAGGACTTGTTTGACCTTGTTTTACCTCACCTAGTGGTTCTCCTCCTAGGTGCCCCATGCAATCAGCCAGTACAAGAGATCCTGCCACCGCCACACGTCTGTACGTTACGACTCACCTCGATGTCTCCACTTCTCACTGAGCATTTTTACTTCCATTGAACTGTACTTTTTTGGAACTCACTGACTGAAAATCAAGACAAAACTCTACCCCTTCTCACCCTTTATACAAACGTCTTACCATTGCTTTTTCTGACAGTCTTCAAGCAGTGGGCCAGCCTGTTCACCCATCCAGGACAAACCCCTCAGCACAGAGTAAGCAGCTCCAAGAAACTAGGGGTACCTGCTACACTGGTGCTAATGATGCTGTCAGACCGGGCACGCCACTCGGGGGCAAAAACACCCCCTAATGCTTTATACACATGGAGGAAAAAAAGACTGGGTCAAAGGCCCCATTTTAAGTATTGTGCTTTTTTTTTTAAGGCCAAATCTTCTCCACATTTATTCACTCTGGCCCAAGCTGCTAGTAACCAGCCTAAAATCCAACGCATCTTTCATTTAGGACAGATGGAAAACCATCATGGCTTCCCAACATTATGTTGGGCCCCTTCAGAACCTTTTTCCACTTTAGATCTCAGAACATTTAACAATCCTTAACGCAAGCTTCATACCACTCATAAGTCTACAGAAGAGGAAGCTGAAGGACTGAGAAAGACTGAGCCTGCAATGGCAGATAAACCTTCTCATAAAAAACATGCTGTGCATTGAACCATTAACAACCTATACCAGTATCTTTAAAGGGCTAATTTAATGAACAGAACAAATGCTAAAACACAAGCCAGTTAGAGAAGCTTCTCACATCTTTTCCCTAGCATGTGCTGAAATCCTTCCTTGCTACTGGGAAAAGAGAAGCATGGTCATGTGCATGGGATTGATTTCCCAGAAGTCCAAGACTGCATAATACCAGGCATTCCACAGGGGCAGGCAGCAAACAGAATATTGTGTGCATTTCTGACAGTCTTTCCTTTTACTGTGGGCTCCCCACAGCGTTTCTTTTTAAAAAAGCTTTTGCACAGCCCTGTTTATTTCTCCTGGCTCACCCACCTCCTCTTGCTAATATTTTATTTATTGCATCCTGATCCTAACAAGTGAGCTTCTTCCCCAATCACTGCTAATTAGACTGGATGTGTCTCCAGAGTTTGTATGCACATGGACCTAGACAGAGCACAGACGTGCTTTGCAATTCACACGAAGTATTCAGTGTCCATACAGATTGTCCAAAGACCATAGCACTTGAATAGATGTATTTTACCCACAAGCCCAGGTATCAGCAAGAGTAATTAATATTGCATTTCACTGAAAGCAGAAGATAACAGAAGATTGGCCAAGCCCACATACTGATGTGACAAAAGTAATACGAAGGGAGACACCTAAGGGGAACTATTTCTCTTCCCCTTTCTCTGGTCCGTTTCAAAAAGCTGGTTACTGGCTCAGGGTTGAACCTCGTTGATCTCAAAGTCATCTCTCTGCCTTTGATACTGTCAAGAAGTTTTCCCAGCTAAAAACGCAGACTTTGAATTTCCTTTTCAGGGTGAACCCATGGTTGGTACTCTTTCTTTGTTTGCATCTTCAGGACAAAAGTGGAGAAGATGAGGTGAGGCTGTGAATGTAGAATGGAGGGGAACTGCCAGGAGGCAGACAGTGGTTGGGGGCCTTGCAGTAAGAGCTAAATAAAAGGGTATTTCTGGAAGCTAGAAAGATAGTACTGCAGTCCAAGGAAATGTATCCAGAAAACAAGCAGTAAATCTTGCTCCCTGTACGTAAGAAATCAGTATTGGTATTGGACCAGGGACATCAGAAATGGCAGGAAGACTTTCATACTGAAAAAGGTATTTACAATACAGCAGACCTTAGAGAAGTGAATAGAGCTGTATTTCACTTAGTGAATTCAGTCATTAAACAGAATTAACAGCAGCCATTTCTCATCCATTGCAGAAAAAGATAAGTACAGTTTGGCCCACCCTGTGTGTCAATACAGAAAAGGCAACTCAAAGGAGGCCCCCTTCTAGTGATGTTTTTATATATGGATACATGAAGGAGTCATTTAAGTAGGCCTATTTCCAGGGAAATAGTTAAAATGCAACCAGCAGAAGCTGTGTGTAGGAAATCGTAGCAAGTCAGGAGTTGCTCAAAGCAGGATTTAAACTTCTGACCTTCTAGCTCTGGGAAGGCAGAGGTGGAGTGGGGGGGGAAGGAAAACAGTAGAGGTGGATGGCGAGTAGGGGAGAAGGTCATAAATCTTTTCATTCCTCCACAAGCATTCAAAGTGACATGAATGAGTTGCTCCCCACCAGCAATGCTGCAAAGGATGAGGAGCCGAGCAGGTGGGCTGCAGGATGAACTCTCAAGTAGACCCCACAGAGCTGTTCTTCACCAGAAACAACAAATGAGTGATTTGTGAGTCCAGCTCCAGCCAAATCACCCTTTGCCACCAAGAGAGTCATGGCAAATTAGGAGGAGAAATCTACAAGCTCTAGGATTCCTGTATGGGGCAGGAGTGAGATGTGCTCCTCGGTGCATGGCAGAATGGGCTGCTGTAATTTATCTCCTCACCAAAGACTGTATTAAAAATAAAAGCTAAAAACCCACCAGCTGGATGCCATGCACATGCTGGGCAGAAGGCCAAGGGTCTTGCTCTTTCTCGCTTTACAAACACAGGCCTGTAGCATAGGAGATGCTAAATATCAAAGGGCATAGCTTAAACTGTCCCACATACTTGGCAGGGTTGGTGGGGAGAGGGTTAACACCTGGCCGTGAGGACAACATGAAAGCCAAAGAAGGCTCGCTCTTAGCAACATGTTGGTTCATTCCAAGTTCATTGGTGGAGTGACCAGGTGGTTTGCTTTTGGCTACTCTCAATTGACTTCCACTGGCTAGGATTCAGTCAGACTAGACTTCCCACTCCTTGCCCCAGGTCTGAAGACGTCTTTGCAGAAAGACCTTGTACATGGATGGTTCTGCCCTGCTGCAACTAAAGGTTTGAAAAGGAAGCACATTATCTTTCTTCCCATGTCCCAGCCCATACATCTTTATGTCCTCTGCTAAAGTCCTGTTTTTCTGTGCTCAAGTGAATCAGTCAGGAGAGGTCACAAGTTTGAGCAGGCTAGAAAAAACAGCAGGTGCAAAACACACGCATGCTAGGAATTGTCTGGGCCAGTGACAGAAACAAAGGACATGACTGATGTCATCTCAGCTTCTCCACATCCGTTTCTCCATCTTCTCCTCTCCCTCCCCCATGCTGGTGAATATTGCCAGAGGTACCTGCAGGGCTGTCAGCAACCCCTAGCCACAAAACCACTTACAGGTTCAAGCAGAAGAGGTGAAGACCCTTCCAAATTGCTACAAAATACCCCAAACTTATCCAGAGGAGCCACTGTTAGTATAAGCAGACTTAAAAATGGGGCGGAGACTACCTCCTTGATTTTGACTCAAAGAAATGTAGAAGCAGCCAGAGTTGCCGACTGATTCTGGATCCTACTGCAAACTCCTGTCCCTGGACCATTTGTTCCTGTCTATTCTCACAGGAGCGACAAGGCATACTCCTCATTGCTGTCTTGGAACAAAACTTCATGGAAAGAACAACTTCTTTAAACACTTCTGACCGAGCAACTGATACTGAAGAGAAACTTCTGGCACTTGATAGCCAGATTACCTTACATCTGTATGTATCTACAACACCTAAACTCCCCTACACTCATGCACTACGCAAGGGTATGTACTAGTTGTTGACCAGGTTGTAAAATTGGCCTTTGCAGCTATAAAATAGGAAACTACCATTTCAAACAAGCCTAGAGGCTCTATTGGGCTTGGCTTCTTTCACTGCAGCCCAGTTGGAGAACATTTAGCCTTGTCCTTGAGCTTGTAACATGTTTTTCCCTGCCTTTCAGGGGTGCTGATGGGTATTTCAGTGAGGCAGAACAGGCTTTGTTTCTCCCTTTAAAAGCAAAGTTTGTGACGTGATTTACCCAAGCCCTTCATCCCACAGGAGCTCCAGCAATAGCTCCAGCAATGGCTGTAATGAAAAACAGAGCTGGAGCTTTTCTTGGCCTTCACAGGGCCTGTCATCAGTAGACGGCACTTGGGAGAACATGCTGCAGTAGCCGAGTTCTCTCAAATCCTGGAGCTCCCCAACAAAATAGATGCATGGGGAGAGGTCATGAAATACTTCCATACAAAGAGCTAGGGCTGGAGACACTCCACAGTGAACAACCTCTGGACAGATGGGTTAGAAGAAATTAAAGAGATCCAACTCAAAGAATTTCCTCTCCCCTTTTACGGCAGTGTTTGCAAAGGGCGAGTGCCCTGTTCTTCAGAAAAGGTACCAAGAAAGTTGCAACAGCACTCCCACACCTGGGAGACAGAGCCTTCTTTCCTTGGCAAACCCAAGATCAGACAACCTGCTTAAGCACAGACCTCTGTCCTAATAAGCTGATGCAGGACAAAAAGAAACTGGGACAAACAGAAGAGACTTGGAATCAACACCTAGGATCAGCCCCTATAGACATTTTGCTGACAGATTTGCGTGCACAAGCAGTGCTATACACACACCCCCACCCCCCAATTCAGCATATCTATATACACACACGGTACACACATAGGGGACTTTGAGCAACACACTTAGTTGCTCTGAGCTCCTGTTCCCTCACAATTTGTGTTCTGTAGCATTGACAAAGGGCTGCTGGTATTCTTAATGCAGGCAAGGCACCACTACTACCCCCAAAGAGTTTGCCCAACAGCAGTTAACTGGAAATATTGCACAACATAGCTAATTACTACCTTAATTAATTCACTTTAAATAATTCTTAGATATTGTCAGCTCGCCACAATCTCTTAACAACATTTACATACAAGAAAAGTTACACAAAGTCTTACTGCATATTTCATGTGAAGCCCTAGCTCCACATTTGCAGGTGCTTAGAGGTTGAAGCTGTGCCCTAGCGCAGTCCATGCACACCAGTTTTGGACACGCTCCACAAGCCCCTTAGTGCTCTGACTCCAGGAGCTGGGCACCCACTCTGAAACAGGATTACTACAAGGGAAACCGTCAGAAAGCCAAACTCCCTGTAAGACATCCCTCTCCACACACAGGCGCCATGTGTGGAAAAGAGAGGACTAATCAATAAGGTCAGAAGCATTTTATGTAGGGCATCCTCTACCAACACAACGGAGACCAGTCCTTACTAGACCAATACCGTCTGACAGTAGCCATTGATCACCGCAGTGCATCTGCTTGATAAATGACATCTCTCTTCAGCAGTAACCGACAGGCACTCTGGCATGCCCTCCAGACAGACGCTGGCTCTCAGGTGGCTGCAGCAGTCAAACCAAGAAAGCCAAAAAGTCTAGAAGAAAACCCCTTGTGCCGTCATCCAGCTGCTGAACGGTATGGAAGAGGGCTGTTGTTAGCTGGGGTTGTTAAATATTATTGCATCGCTTGTGTATTTTTCAAGTTCAAGAGTGAACCCTGGAGCTGAGACCATCTAAAAGAAATAAATACTCTCAGGGCAGCTGCCTTGTGTTTATATCCCTGTTCCCATACAAGGGCATCAAAAGCATGACTTGCAGGGAGGGAAACCAAGGCACCAGGAGGCACTCGCACAGGGCCACACAGCTGGTCAAGAGTCCAGACAAGAATTCCTAGACTGCATTCCCCCAGGATATAAATGTGCACAGAGAGAGAGAGCGCGCAACTCACTTAAAGGGTCTGTGTCTCCCAGCCCACAAGCTCCAGCTTGTGGAACAAGCAAAGCAAAAGAGAATTGGGACCACTGTGCAGCGCCAGATAAAGTCAAAAGGTGCACGGCGCACAGCCATGAGGGTAAAAGAAGAGGAAGCAGCTGGGAAATTCTGGCAACAGAAACTTGTTTTTACAAAACAAACGAAACCCAAGGAAAGCCACAGACTTGCAGTGTTGTGCGGGAGCAGGTGGTCCTGGATCTCACAGGCCTCTCCTCCCCTGCTACGCGGAAGCCCATGCTGCAGTGGTCGTGGAACTCCTCCTTTCTGACCGTGGCTTCGGTACAGTAATGACTGAGAGTTCCTCAAGTTTTCCTGGAAACAGATGTCTCGAGGCGGAGGGTTGAGTTTCTTTTTTCCGAGCATCTGCTGCCATCCGGTGGCAAATGCCGCAACGGCACCCAGGGCCTCCCAGGACACCCTTGGCACAGGGACAGCCCGGCCCTGGTGACAATGTGTCACCGGGGAGCCCGCGCAGTGTCCAGAGGAGGTAGCTCCTGGAAGGAGGGCAGGAGCTGTCTCACGCTTACCTAGACAGGGAAAGGCCTGGGTGAATCACGGACAGAAATCAGCTGCTGCGGGAAACTATCAAATCCCATTGAGGGCTGGGGTCAGGACTCAGTGCAAGCCTACCCTCCCCACACCCCTTGGTTGCCCCTCTCATGCCACTGCCCTTCCTATTTCCCCCTGCACAAGGTGGAAGAGGGGGTTTCCCTGCCCCAGGGCCAGCACTCCAGCAGCCAGGAGGCATTGTAAAGGCGGCTTTGCCAAGTCCCTGCAGTGCAGCTGGGCACAGGAATGTTTGCCAGGGACATCAGCCAACTGTTCATGTTTTCTTATTTGCAATCTTGTAAATAAAAATCAGTCAGACAAGAGCCCTGGGGGCCCAGCTAGGAACAGTCTAATCCCCCATCATCTGAGTGTCTGCCCTACATGACTCAGACCTCAGTCTGGCACATGCAAAAATGCACCGGGCACTGCAGTTTGTAGCAACACTGCACGGCAGCATGTTAGACTGTTGATAAAAGAAAAACAGCAGCCACATACCTACGCACTCCGAGGGGACAGAGCTGAGCTGCCTGAAAGTCAGTATTCCTCAGCGAGTAAGAAAAAGTCAGTCATCTTGAGAGAGACCTTATCCATTGCAAAGACATAACAAGTAATAACATAACAAGTAATAATGTGTACCGTAAGAAGTGCAAGCCCAGACTTCCACTTTCCAAATGTTGCAGCAAAGGCTCAGCTCATCATCTGTAGTGTCCCAGTACCTCAGAGCAAACACGTGACTATGCAACGTGGCATACACTGCACAAACCAGCTCTTTGTCTTACAGAGATTACGCATTTAGGTAGACTATTGTAAGCACTGCTCTCAATTACTCCAGACGAATCCAGGTGAACTCAACAGCATTTCTCCTACTTTATGGTGGTGTAACCAGCAGCTCACGATGGAGCACTTCAGAATGGATGCTTATGGTCCAACCTGTAGTAGGTCAGGAGCACAGGCGAAGAGCAATGGAGACTGAAGCATTATCTTACTGCCTCCTCCAGAGCACTAGGGGCCAGATCCACATCACGTAACTACAGGACCTCACTAGCAAAACAGGAGGTGTAAGTAACCCCAGCAACCTAGGCTCGAATCACATCTGGAATCATGTGACTTCAATTATCCATTCTGTAGCCATCACGATTTAAGGGTCTCAAAACCCTTTACTAAGTTCTCTTCCATTTATATTGCACAAACACAAATAGTAGAAATCCATCTGTTCAAAGCTCTTTTGAAAGAGCAAAAGCAGAATTTAGAGCAACTCAGTATCATTACCTCTGTTTTACACACAGGGAAACCAAGGCACAGCACACCAGCACTGGGATCTGCGGCAGAACCTAACAGCACCTGGACAGATGAGGAAAACCATCAGCCCAGGCCCTGTGGGACAGATGTATCTTGCAATGGGCCATTAAGTAATTTGTCATCAACGCCAAAATGCTGTTAGAGAGAAGTAAAAGCCTGGAGCTGCCGGGAGGATTACAGAAACTGAGATCCATTGGCAGAGCAAGTTCACTTGCCATCAACATCTGCCTATGCCTATTAGCCTCTTGCTGTCAGGAACAGCACAGCAAGGTTACCCCAAACTGAAGTCCAAGTCAAAAGGAAACGAAACACTACGCATGTGAGGCACCACTCATAGGTGGTGCTGGCAGGAGACCCACGTACAGAATTAACACCTTGATGCGGAATACGAAATACATAAAGCCAGAGTTATGGTTTGCACTTTGGTGTGACATCTCTACCTGCTTTCCCTTTTAACCAGACAGAAGCAGGTACAGTAACAGAATTTCAAGCTGACTTTGCCCAAGATGGTCATCTACAAGTAGATGTTACTTCACTGAAGTGACTCAGAAAACCTTTCCCTCTATCTTTGTCAGAGACTCTGTACTGAACTCCTTTACTCAACCCCCAACCCCAGTCAAAGAGACTGTCCCAGCGCATGGGCTCCGTTGTGTTGTCTTGTGTCTCACTATTCAGGCACCTTAGTTCTTTCCACCCTTTACACCTAACAGCCCAAGTTGTACCCCCACCCCCAGCCAACAAGCCTTACACAATTTCTTTTCCCTCTCCTTTATGCTCCCTATTTCTCATTTCATCTGAGGCACCTGCTTAAAAAACAAATGTGGTCCTATCACCCCAGAACAATACATTTCACATAAGCATATAAAAGACCTTTTATTGACATGAATAAATTGATTGGGACCATTACTTTGTAGCTGCTTCCCACAGAAAAAAGCCTCTCAAAGGCAGCCTGAGGCAGGGAAGGAACATTTACATTTAGATGAAGGTGTTTCTGTCACAGCACCTCCCAACAGTTTCTGGCTCCAAGTACTGTCTCCAGAAGAAATTAGTAAAGTCAAGGAGCTTTGCTTTAAATAACACACAAGGAAAAGGGGGAAAAAAAAAAATCTCTACAGTCCCACTGCAAGCATTTGTGGTCTGGAATCACATAATCTGTAGCAAAGCAATGTCAACAGGTGAAAGGAGAGCAGGATCATCACATCAGGGGGAAAGAGCAAAGAGCTTATGTCTGGAAACTGATTTTTCCAGCACAAATTGTTAAAATGCCTCTGTACAGTGAACAGTTACGGAGGTTTCTATCACCAGGCTATGGACAGTTCCCATACACACTGACAATGGACTACATTCAACGCTGCTGCGAACCAAGTAGCACCACTACAAATTTACACCATGTAGGCTTTACCTCCAGCCTTTACTCACTTCATTACACTCTTAAGTCTTCAAGACACTTGACAAATGAAATGCATGGTACATTGCTTCAGTACTGATAGAGTAGAAGTGCTTTGCAAAGGTACCTATTTTAACTTTTTCTTTTTCCCCAGTGAGCACATATCTGACAGGGATTTTCACTGCCCCTGGCATCCGTGTCCCCAGACACCACAGAAACGTCACTGAACAGTAACTGAGCTGCGTTTTTTGCTGCTGTCACTGTAAAACTCATCTGTGCTAGAAATTTGTCCTGTTTCAGCCGTACACAATAGTTACGGAAGCAAAAGGAACAAATGGAAGTATAACCAACAAAATTATGTTTTACTATCTTATTATAAAAGAACAAATACCTTGCTATCAGTCAGCTGAGGAAGAAAAGTATTTCCACAGCCCTAATCAATGCCACCTACAAAAATCCTCAGCACACACCAGGCTTTAATGCAGCAGCTTGACGGATGAAGAAGGACAGATGGACTACCAACCCTCTAGGTCCAGCACATTCTCCTGTGGAGCCAAAAAAGCAGATCAAAAGGTGGCAAGAAACAAAAAACCCCTCATTAATAGTTTCAAAGTAAAGAAAGATGTGCCACAGATTCCGAGACAGGATATAGTCAGGGGATTATTTAAGTATCGTCATCTGAATGAATTAGTACTCATAGCTCGGTGCCACCCTAGGGACTGAAGTCTCTGCTCAGATTCCAAGTCTGAGGTCAACTCAGAACAAGTTACAACCTACACAAATGCAGACAAAGCTTCCCCATACGCTGAGGTGGCTGCAGAAAACTTGCAGGCTGCTCTCCTGATGGCCTGCCTTCATCTGGAGGGTCCCTGTACATCAGCACAGAACATGCACATGATGGAATGTTTAATTAAACACAGTTTTATTACAAGCGGTGAGACACTTTGCAGTGGCTCTATGTCAACCCTAGCATTTCACAAACCATTTCAGTTCTGTATCACAAGACACTTGCACACTTTCCAAACTGTGGCAGCAGTTGCAAACACGCATCTGCTCATTCTGCAAAATCAGCATCCTACTCGTTCTTCTGAGAAGTAACACGGTGGCACCAGGAGCCAAATGAAAAACACGCTGGCACAAGGGCACAGTGTATCATAGGGATTTGCACATGTATTGAAGATAAAACCTTAAAATTTCCACAGGTGTAGCTCCAGAAACTGCTGAAACACTTGACACTTTCCAGCCTTCCTTCTGACGTGTTCCTCAAGCTTGTCATCCTTCCTGACACATCAGCTAGAAGGGGAGCATTTCCCTATCTCCCAGTGCGCATCTTTAGTGGCCGTGAATCTATACAGTGCTAGCAAGTCTGGACTATGCTCCTCATTTACCTTCATGTGTTCCTCCCTCAAACAGTGGCTAGAGGAACATTTGCGACCATAAAAAGACCTTGCTGCCAGATACACTTGACATCGTGCAATTTTGTCCACTAGAAGAGTTAAGGCTGAGTGGACCCTTTCACAGGAAAAAAAAAAGAGCACCCAAAGAACATATGTATTTCAAAATGGACACTTTGACTGTTAGTTAATCCCCTGTGTTAATCCTCTCCCCCTGCTTCCAATAAATTGCCACAGACACTCCCCTGGTGACAAACAAAACCCTCAGGACTATGAAGCGCTGAAGCTTACTGGAGCTTCTTAGGGAATCTGGGCAGCGTGTTCCTTTACTCCTTTGCTACTGAGCATCCTCTTGTGTTTCTTAAAATACTGCCATTGATATCTATTTTATTTGCTGCTGTATAAAAAGCATTAAACTGTAAAGGAACAGACTAGAGAGAAGCCAAAAGAAGGCTAAAACTGCGACAGTTAGAGAACAATAAAGCAACCCAACTTAGAGGGAGGAAAACCCCCCACAAAGCTGTGGCTGAGCATTTTGAAAGCATACATTCAACTATGTTACCAGGCCAAGAATACTAGATTCCTTGTAATTGCCTAGACTTTGTAATTAAGGTTCATTCAAACAAGCTGCAATGGCAGAGAAATTTCCATCTCACAGATTTGACTAACAGCCTGTTGCAGCAAAACCAAGTCCCCAGGCAAAGTGAAATACAACTCCATTGACATCATGCACAGCTATTTTCCAAAGCCACTGCATCAATTTATTCTGTAATTTCTCTCCAATACACATGTTCCCTGGTGCAGGAAACTCAGCCTCGCAGCTATAGCGAGAAACAGGAGTGTTCATAAGCTAAGTAATACTTTGCAGAGCATGCCTCTTTCCGGCAACACTGCCACAGGTAAGGACGTTGGACAAATATTTAAAAGACCTAACAAATACTGGAACGGAATTGCAACAAGATTCAGAAACTGGGAAGACCCAACAAAGTAATCCAGAATAAAAGAACGGGTAACAAAACAGATTGCTTGAGTTTTTTCCGGGTCTTTCACTTTGACAGCTGTACTGCTGAGTTACCCTAACTGTGCTTTGGTGCAAGGGAAAGCTACTTCATTAATATTAATAATCAGTAAAGTTATTCATGCTTACACTGAAGCTAGGCTTGAATCAGTGCCCTAAAATTTACATACTTTGACTTTCAAATCCTGAGATGTGTGCAAGCAATGGAATTATCAAATCCTGTCCTGGATGTGACTTCTACTTGCCAAGCATCCTCCGCTGTATTTTTTATAGTGCCTTTTCTCCCTTCTGCAGAGCAACGCAAGATTAGCCTAATCCTTCTCACCACTCATCCAACCAGTAACTGCATTTGAACAATGTTTATTGTGAAGACTCATTTCTCTCATTTGTGAAACCCAAGGAAGACATGCTTACGTTGTGTCAGAAACCCGCGCTGCATCAGGATTCACCGGTACATGTGTCACGTGCCAAGGGTGACCATTCTTAGAATACAGTTTTGCAAAATGTCTCAGAGTTTATGCAGACATGTGCTTTTCTGCAAGATTCCTTCCCTTGTTTTTTCTTTAGGGAGAGAGTGAGAAACATGAGAGTGATTAGGAACGAGGCAGGGAAGCACATTCTTTTTTTATATATATATATATATATATATATATATATATATATATATATATATATATGTAGCTGATTTTCCGGGAGCCAAGTTACCACTCCTACAGAGATGAGCACTTGTAAAGAACAAAAAATAGCCTGGCTAAATCGGCCACTGGGGATTTGTGGTTTGTATCATGTTGTTTTTATCTTTTGCTCCAGTTTGTTTTCGCAAAGTCAACACCATAAAACAAAAAGGCTTAATTACCTTGCATTAAAGAAGGAAACAAGCAGAACAGCAGTTTGCAAAGGACGACTCGTACATGCAGGGCACCTGAAAGGCTCTTCCCTCCAACACCAGGCATCCAGAGTCTTTCTGATACACCTAGATGAGAAACTGCCCTGGAAAAAGACCCAATACAAACACCAGCGAGGCTTTCTCAGGCTTACCGGTCACAAAGGAGGGCAAGGGGAGAAAGTCACCCGGGACTGTCAATGCAGGAGCAGCTGACTGGGACATACGGACGCGCACCTGTGACAGCAACATGGATGGAACTCAGCAAACAGAACAAGCCCCTGGGTTGCCAGGGTCTTGGCGGCCTCAGGGACCAAAGGATACTTGCCAGGAGGAGCAGAGAGGGACCCGGCTGCTTCAGGGCCCAGGGAGCACTACCAGGAGGGGCAGAGGGGAGGCTGGCTGCCTCAGGGATCAAGGAACACTGCTGGGCCGGGCCACTGTACCCCAAGGTCTGGGCTTCCCTCTGCAGGCAAGCAGGCCTCAGAGAAGGGGCTGTGCCCCCAGATTCCCTCCCACCACCTTTCTGTCACCCTTTCCCCTGTCACAGCAGGAGAAGCGCTCCTAGCTGCGTGCCGCCGCGCCGCCCGGCCTGAGGGGGCTCGCTCGAGGCAGCTGCCGGAACCTTCCGGGCCGGCCCTCCCGCCCTCAGGCCCCTCAGCTCCTCACCCCTGCCCGCCCGCACCCAGCCCTGCAGCTTTGCATCACCACTGCCCAAAAGAAAGCTGCTTTAAGATCTTCAGGGACCAAACCTGATTCACAGGAGCTTCTGCAAAGAACAGAAATTTCACAGCGAGCAATGGAAGAGCTACCTTATTTCACGTTCAAAGAACAGAAAATCAAATTCCTGGCCAAAACACCAGGCTTCACCTTTTACTCCTTGTACCTAAATGAATTTAAGTTGTAAAAGCTACCCATGGCCTAGGAAGGATCGAAACCCTGCTGCCTATGTTACTTTTTACAGCTGACTTGACATCAGAATGAAGTCTGGTAACGTGCGTACAACAAAGCCATGCGACAGATGGCTTTCCACCCTTTACCCTTGCAATGGCAAGGCATCATTAACACAAGACCGATACCGCTATAGAAACTGTGTTGTTCAATTTATGCATTAATAAAAACCCTCTTCGGCCTTGTCCCTGCAGGGGTTCACCATTTGAAATCTGGAAACTTAGAACCTGTAACAAGAAACGGAGGGCAGCCTAAGCCCATTCAATTTCTAAGTTAAGTACAAGGAATTAAAAACCCAAAAGAAATGTCAAAATAAATACCATAGCACTTGTTCAAGCCAGTCTCAGAAAAAGCACTTTCAGAAGCTATTTCCAGTAGACAAGAACTGACCTTCCCCTTATAAAATGCCACAGGGTATAAATAGAGCAGCCTCTTCAAATATGCAGCTCCAAAAGTCCCATGCAATTTGTTATGAATACTCCTCCGTCTGCTTCAAGCACACTCAAACAACAGGGCACTCTTTTCTCACTATACCCAGCGCACTAATTAGCTTGAACTGGAGTCAAAATACCTCACTATTTCTGAAAAATCAGAGATCAAAACCACAGCAGAACCACATCAAGAATGCAGCCTTCCCACCTCCCTTTTGACCAAACATTTACGCTGTAGATACCCACCACTTCTCTCTGTGGCATCACAACATTTTCCTAAGTTTTGGAGACGCTGATTATCTTGAAGCGCAAATACAGAACACCCAAACAGCTAGCTCACACAAGTATATTATAATCCCTGATAGGTGGAAGACAGGGAGCCATTACAAACGTACATCAACACGTAACTAAGCAATTCAAAAGCAAATTTTAGCTTTTCAGCAGGCAATGGACAGACGATGAGTTATTGTGCATCTTTCTCTCTGCAATTATCATCCCTTTGGAATGCATCTTCTGCCAGCTCTGTACCACTTGCGTGCAAGGTGACTCTACTGGCAAAACCTAACACCTCTTAGAAAAGAAGATGCATTAAAATCTCAGCTACAGGGGTATATATAGTGTACTGCATCTAATTTTAAGCTTGTACTTCATGAGTCATCAGGCCTTTTTCCCTTGCACGTCTTCTGAACACCTGTGGCTCACAGGCAAATTTAAAAGGTGGTGATGGCACGCAGTCTTTCCTACCCTGCTGAAACTAGGGGAATTGTCCTCTCTGGTTTAGAAGTTCTCATCTTTCTACTCTTCTTTGGCTGACGCAATGGGAGCTTATGCACACCCTTCATTTTAACTACTTGTTTGTGCTCAGGCAGATCAGTGGCTAGAATATATTACCATTGTACACAAAAAGGCCCTGAAGTAATGACAGCCAAAACATCCTTACACAGTCACTCTTACCAACGTGACTGCTTAACTTGCAGGCAAACATGCCAAAGTTAGCGGTATGGCCCTAGGGCATAAATGTTCCTCAGGCAGGCAGAATATACTCTGGAACTGGACATGACGTCAGTGTTTTGTGTACTGTGTATTAAAAATGAAATGACCTCAAAGAATGAAAATACAAAGCCAAGAAAGACAAAACAGCTTCAAAACAGACAAGATGGCCATGCCGGCATCCCGTATTATCCCAGATGAAAATAACTTTTCCCACTGACAACAATCAACAGACACATTTCGCTTGCAGGCAAAACCTGGCTGCTGTAGTGTAGCTTGGTTTTATTTATGTCCACAAATATTTCAAAAAAATTACAAAATACTCAAATGGAGAGAACACAGAAGTCACGATTTCTGGGTTTCTACTCTGTTTACACTGTGTTATCCCATGGCAAACTACTCATATATACATTAAGCTTCAAGATATATATAAATGTAGCAGTCAGAATGTACACTCTGCTTTAACGGTGCAGTGAAACAAGCTCAACCATGACGACATAGAACAAGAGAGACGTTTCAAAAACACTAAAGCAAAATTTAAAAATAAACTTTTAAAACAGAGGAAAAATAAGAGAGATTTCTTAAAGAAAATCAAAAGGTCTGGGTTGTTTTAACAGGGCATCGAACACCAAGATGGCTTCAAAAACCACTGCATGTAAAGTTGTAGTTAATCATTGGTCTAAAATGGAAGAATTTCAGTGCTTATTTGCTGAGTGATGTGAACAAAAAACCTCCCATAAATTATCAGAATGCTTTTCTGAAAAAAAAAGAAAAAGAAAAAGAGATCAATGAATAGCTTTTGAACAGACTACAAGCTTCAGCTGAAAAAAAATAGAGAGGATCATGGAAGGCGATTAGCTTTTTTTTCACCCCCCTTTAAGAACTATAACTAAAAATAATAGCAAAAGAGA
Source organism: Steatornis caripensis (assembly GCA_013398225.1). Classification (NCBI taxonomy): domain Eukaryota; kingdom Metazoa; phylum Chordata; class Aves; order Caprimulgiformes; family Steatornithidae; genus Steatornis; species Steatornis caripensis. Next base: position 115,898 of record VZSC01014920.1, read on the forward strand.
AGGATCAGAAGAAACGGGTGAAGTGGCTGAACTCCCCCAAACTCCCAAATTCCATATGGCAAAAATAAGGAGGGGAAGTTTAACTGAAATGTGCCTAATGAGACCTTTAAAGTAAACTGAGGCACTCTCTCTGCTGAGCAGACCAACCTTCCTAGCTACTCCACCGTAGGCAGAAGTAAAACATTACTCAGAAGAAAACCATTTCACCTGATCACTGCAGACAGCGACTGAAGGCATTGACTGAGGAAGCCTCACCATCCTCGATTCTAGACTGACCTCATGGTTTCCAAATCTCAGAAACACTAGCTGTTCCTCCTAATAACCGTCACACAGAGTTCAAATATAGCAGATGGAACCGATTAAACGCTACTGCAGTTCTTTAGCACTCACAAATCTGGAATGGAGGACAGGAAAAATGGAACATCATCATCAGCTGAAACAGTCCTCCTCGCTCTCCTATACACTCTTGCCTTAAGTGGACCTAGAATACCCCAATGTGTATTTTTAATTGGCAAACTGATGTTACTCACTGTCCAACAGTAATCTTTGGGCAACTGTTTTGAGACCCATGAGGTGGATAAAGCACTGTGCATGCCATGCCTTCCATCAGAATGTATGATTAACTACAAGTTTATCAAACATGGCTCAGTACAGTCCTATGACACAACCATCACACTGAACAGTCTACAACAGCAGAGAGCGAGCACTCGTGAGTTAAGAGAGAGAATGGGGGGAAGTTATGCACCAGCAGAAAAAACCGCCAGCAGATTCAGATGTCCATTGGTTGCATCACCCTCTGCTCTGGCAAAGAAAACTCACGGCAAAACAGTGGAAAAAAATAAATTCTGCCTAGACAGTACGCAAGCTGTCTCCAAAATAATGCTCACTGGCCTGATGCGTATTCCTCTCCTTCTACCATCCACGTGGGAACTAGTCAACAGGAGATATTCTGCATGGACCTGTTGTGTCGGGAGTCAGTAAATGTTACTGTCCACATATCCGGTTAATCCCAAAGCAGTAAGTTCCTGAGATACAGAACACTGGTGGCAATTAAAAAGGTTTTGCTTACAAAACCAAAACTAAAACAGTCAAAGAGAAATATAGACTGGTCTCTGCAAAACAACTTTAGGAACACTGAGTTGCCTATCCATGTTCCTTAAGAACATATCAAACGTAAGAGGCCAGAAAGAGCACATCCTCCAAAAATACGCACATGCATACAAAATTCTGGCTGTACTAGTTCGAGCCACGGAACATTTTTAAAAAGAGATTTTAGAACGCATTATTTCTTTGAACCTTTGCCTAAAGTCTAAAACCAATGTAGTTAGATTAAGTTTCAAAATGTAATAGGAAAGAAGTGCATTATGGCCACACTGAAAATTAACCCTTGAAACAGGCATCAAAAGGGTAAGCTAGTCCCAAGGGACACCTGTACTGCTGAGAAACCCAACTCAACAGAAATCATCTGCAGAACAGAGAGATGTAACACAAACGAAAAAACCCCCAAACAAACCAAAAAACCAAGAACAGAAACAGTCATTTGCAACATTATCCCTGCAACTCCCTTTAATGCTTATTGTTGATATCAAACCAAATTTCAAGCTTTTACCCATTTGAAATTATTGATACCCATCATTCCCTTTAATTAAAGGGATAATTATATATATATTTTTTATTAAAAAATCAACTCTGTATTCTGTCAATACCAGGTAGGAATTCACAATTTGTGATGTTACTGAAAATCAAGATAAATGTTTCTGGAGTTTTGTTTTGTTTCTCCCCTCTACCCAAAAAAGTTATTTACAGACTTAAAAAGCCATGCTGCAGAACTGAGCTCTCTTTAAAATCATGAAGATTTCCTACAATGTATTAAAATAAAAGTAGATTTTTATTATTATAGCACTTGGATTCAGAGCTTGTTATGTCACCTACTTGCAATCCTTGTTTTTTTAAAAATAGCTATAGATGCATCGAGTGTCTCTTCACGCACAGTGACTTGTGTTGTGAACCTGATTCTAGCACCTACTCAAAACAAACTAATAAGAAGAAAAAAAACCCCCAAGATTGCAGGAAGTTCTCTGAATATTCCACACAGTCCTGTATTTTCAATAGGCTTCCGAATACGTTGTCATGCAGGGAGACCCACACCAGTCTTGAGAAATCTTCTCTACAAATGAACACTACGCTGATAAGTCTCTACTTGTTGGGTGGTTGTTTCTGTTTTAAATATATAAAGAAATCTTTATAAGATATTCTTTTCCTTTTGTAGCTCTTATTGTACGTAAAAATGTTCCACTCCTTCCCAAGGACTGGGGTTTCCATAGCCAGCGTTACAAATAAATAATTTATTACAACTGTTTGTCGCCTTCTTTCTTCAGTCGACTGAAAGAGAAAGAAAACTCATTTTAACAAAACGAAGGAGGTATCATGACACTTCAGAGACAGCCTGCCTTCCTGCTAACCTCACCCGGGGTGCCCTGAAGGGAATGCAGGCTGCAACAAGACTCGTCAGCTTTCAGCAAAAAAATGAGAGCCATTGTAACAGCAGCGGTAGCGCTGTCTGTTACGGAAGGAAGCGATGACCTTTTGCTGCTGAAGCGTTCCTTACATATGAGCGAGATCACCAGTACCAGCTCATCGCGCTTTAGCTTTATCTGCAGTTGCAGATACGACAGACAGCTTCAGGCGGACTGGCTGCCCCCATGGCACACAGCCAACAGGCAATTCTGGATAGCAGAAGCAAGGACTGAAACATCAGAGTAAAGCAGCGCGAGGCAGGTGTTTAATATTCTGCTGTCTATCTATCCTTGCTACCCCCAGACATGCGGAATGACTCTTGCCAGGTGCTGGTGGCTTTTTCTTCTTAGTCGACATATTGTCAGTGGTCATTGGCCAACAGGAAACAAGGTGGTGTCACATAAGGGAGGCCAAAAAGAGAACCACTCTACGATCAACACCATACAGCATTCTGGGCAGAAAGAACTCAAATGATTCATCTAGGCATTCTCGGCTGGCCATGCAGGATCCATATTATTCACACATTTCAACTTCCTATTGCCCATAGTAATTTCGTAAGATTTACTGAATTCATCCCCTCCTCTCATTCATAAAGCTTTTACCCACCCTCCTCCACTGTTCTCAAGAGAGAGACAGAGATGTGGAAGCAGCAGTCATAGTAAGTATCACACTAAAAACCCCAATCAGAGGTAATTCTGCAATCTAAGACTCAACTAGTCTACATCCTTGCCAGTAACTTGGACCTAGCTTCCAATTTGCCCTATCACCTATGTTCAAACTAGGTCTGAGCACAGCTCACCTTCCATGACTGCATCAAGACAGTAACTCAGCACACAGTAAGAAAGGCAGCAATTCGGAAGAGAAAAGATGGAATGTGGAGAAAGACGAAGCTGTAGCATCCCCAAGTCTCCAAAAGCCTTTATTGCACCTCTCACCTGTAATAATCTTCCTGACTTGGTAGATGGCCACCGTGCATGTGAGGATGCCCGTGCAACCACTGCTGCTCCATTGCCAGTCTCTGCAGCTCTGCTGACTGGGCATGCATGGCCTGCAGTTGGTGGGCTGCTGACATAGGAGGTGGAATGGCACCAGGCAGATCTCGTGGATAAGGAGTACCTAAGAGAGAGTTGCCCATTTTTAGACACTTGTTTGCTATGAGGTCTGCAGAGAGTTGTTCCATCAAGCTTTTTTTTTTTTCAAACCAACCTACCAACCTTTGGCTGTAACCTAAGTTCCAGCTCAATTCCACCAACTCCCCTCCCAAGGAGTGCGAAGACCCAGAAGAAAAGATGACAGTTCAGATCAAGAGCTAATTTTCGTAAAAGACCGTAATGTGCTCTCACCAAAGACTGGATGTCGGAGCATTTCATGCTCATGAGGTGGCTGCCCTAGCAATGGGTTGGGGATGGTCCCAGGTGGGTAGGGGAAACGTGCCAAATGGGGTCCAGCTGCTAAAGGATCCACCAGCGGGTGAACAGGTCCTGCTGAACCTTTGAAAGAAGGAAAGAAAGCAAGCAATCAACTGCTTTGGGAAGCACTGCTCATTCTTGGGAGATCAAAAGCCCTGTTAGACTTGAGCTGGATCAGCGTTTGGCCTAACTGGCATGTAATTACCAGCAGCTTAGCTCCACCCAATTCGAAACCCACTTTTCTACCTTCAAGTGACATCTGCTTACCAAACAGTCTTAATTGTTAAAGCGACACACCAGGGCTTTTAATTGCTACAATAAAAAGAAATTCACCAAACGGCAGGGGGAAATAAAAATAACATAAAAAGTAGCTAAACCACCTAAGCTTTCATTTTCAGACGTTCCTCCCGCATTGCAGCAGTGCTTGCTAATCAGACCGAACACGGGCTTGCTCAGCCTAACACAGACAAATTGCGATGTTGCTGTGAAATCTGTTCAATAACTGGAGACTTTAAAAAAGAAACCCTGCTGCACAGGTCTGCTCTTACCTTTATTTAGTCTTGCAAGATCTCTCCCCTGTATGCTTTATTGCAGCCTTGTGACAGGGAAACAACGTGGTTTTCTTTAGCTATCAATCTGACATCTAGCCTCTCTTTCTGAAGAGAACTCTCTTCATAACAAAGATGGTCGACATTTAGAAAATACTCCCCAAACTCTCTCCTGTTTCCCCTTTACAGACATAAAATTGAAGGATCACTAGCGACATTCAGCATAGAAGCACTCAAGCATCCTTCTGACTTTACCAATACTACTTAGATTGGCTGAAAGCTGGCAAAAACCTTTGTTTGCAGAAGATGACATTGTCACCATCCGTGTGTGGAGATGGACACCTGCAGACAGCCTCTCTAATGTCACTTTACCAATATGATTAAAAAAGACATCGGCAAAACCTGAAAAATACTCATCACCTCACGTGAAATCTCAGCATGTCAGTGGATTGCAGAGGAGCCACAAATGAAAGGGATACAACACAGCTAACACAACTCTCCCTCAGCTGTTATCTGGGCCAGAGCACACCGTGTGCTCGTCTTACGCTCCAGTCATCTGCACTCTAAGGACACACACAGGTTATGCGCTTTAGGGCCTTACCCACCCATGGAGCTACTCTGGAGCAAGAACTACCTCGAGACACTCAAGAGCCTCTAACTGTATTTTAACCAGGCATTCAAGGTTAAAGACAAATTCCTTTTCAAATACAGGTAAGAGAGCGCTGACACTGAATTAACGTGGCTTTGTCTGCACCAGTCTCTGGCAAGACTGAGTGAGAAGGTACCAGCCATGCTTTTGCCCAGAGCAAGTAAGTGGGGAGTAGCTAGACTTGCCTGCACAGAGGTGGTGACTTACTTGACAACAGAATCCTTGTCTAGACACGATCTAGGCCAAACTTCTGCCATCAACAGGGTATGCAAACCTGCCTCAAACTGAGCCAGCCTGTAATTTGTGCGAAGTCCACAGCTCAGAGCTTCAAGACTGCTGATATTCAGCGCTGTCATCTCCTACCCGTAAACCCCCACCCTGTAACAACACGACACCCTGCCGATTTCCTTGCTACACAATTTGGTTTCTGCAATAGCACTCAAATTCTTTCCAAACTCCAAAGAAGCAGACATCTCAGCTACATTTAACGCATACTGCTCCAAGGCGAAGTATGCTGTATTTGCTTGCACAAACACTACATTTGTAGCCAGCTGCACCAGAAGCTGCACTTTAAAGTACTTGGACTTTTTTTTTTTTTTTACTTTTCTTATTTAGCAGCTACTGCACCTGGTGCCTTGCTTGTTATGTTCCCTCCAGTCTGCCACCAGAAAATCAGAAAAATTCTGCTTAGTGCCTCATCTTCCAGACTTCTAGAGGAGCAACCACGTAGCTTGTTTTAGAAACAAGCAAGGCATCAACTCGTTTGTGAGACTATTAAATACTCCGGGGAAAAACCTTCCACACATAAGAATACACTGTAGCTAAAAAGATGCCAACCCATAAATTCAGATGGTTCTTATGAGAATTGTGACAGAGAATTTCAGCTCAGCTAAAGCCAGATGGTTGGCGTGTCAAATGGCTACAGACGAAGTCTTTCTTTTCTCATTTTTTTTTTCAGCTCCTATATGTAAATACTAGCTTGAGCTCCTTTCCAGCTATAACTCATAGCCTAACAGCCACTAGCATGATCAGTGTTACCGGTTCCACGACATCTCTCCTTGTGAATTCCCTTCACCCGGTGCAGCCTCCACCTGCACACCAGACACCACTGCAAGGTGGTGCTCTGGGACTCCAGTACTTTCAAAAAAACCCACAACAAATCCCAAACCCAACAAAAACTAGCAAACCTTTTACAGCAACAGCGTGCAGTCTCAATGACGATCGCTGTACTGTTACCATTATTTACTTTACCACTGTTACTGGTCCACCCTCCCAAAAAAAAATTGTTTGCATTTCAGCTATCACAACCTTGTACGGCACAGCAGTCGCATCACATACAAGAAAGCAGGGATTTTGCTACTTTAATTAGAGTAACAGTCTGCCTGTTTCGGGTAGACTACAGCTAACAGCTCATGAGAGAGGTTCCCTAGTTAGCTGCCTAGCCCACTGTCCTGGGCTCACCTTGATGTAAGGGATCCTGCTGGTGGAGGTGTAAATGCGAGTGTATGTGTGAATGTTGGTGATGGTGAGGCGTAACGTTGAACATCTGGAGCCGTGCCAATGGGTCATTTGTCAGCGATGCCATCCGCTCAGCATGTATTCTCTCTGCTGCCAGTCTGTCAGGGTAGCTCATTTCAGGCCGTAACTGGGGGCCTGCCAATGCAAGTCTCTCTCTTTCAAGGGGGTTCAAACCCGGATGGAAGGAAGCAAATGGGTGAGGTCCTGCTGTTGGGGGAATAGTCAGTGCACCATGCCTGGCAAAATGCTCCATGGGGTTAGTAGCTGGGTGCAGTGCATCTAGTTCTGGGGGCTTCACCTCAAAGCCAGGTTTCATCCTCTCTCTCAACTCCCTTTCCCGGATTTCTCGCTCCCGGATTTCCCGCTCTCGCAGCTCTCGTTCCCGAATGGTGGGATCCACATTGTAGAGACCAGGCATATGGTAGGCCAGAAGTGGATCAGTAGGGTTCAGGGGGACAAAGAAGGGATGATTACGGTTTGTTGGCGACATGACATGAGGACGGGCATATTCACTTAGTGTTCGTAAAGCAGGTGTATCTGGACCAATGTAAGGTGGTACAGCAGCAATGGTCGTCGGTGGAGGTTCAAATGAAGGTCTCATATGTGCTGGCCCGCTGAGCTGAGACTCTCCAAGACGGCCTTCATGGGAGGAGCTGGATACCTTCTGCTGCACAGAATGGGGAAAGACAATTTCAGTTCAACACGTTTGGCTTAAAAACCCAGCAGGCACACACTTTCCTTCTTGCCCTTCAAGTCCTAAGGGGAGGTAAGTTCAGCCTGCTGAGCCTTGCGACTCCGGCAGTTGTGTGCTTCACTGTGGTTTGGGGAAGAACTGGATTCTGTGTATCCATAGGCCACAGCCTCAAAGCTACGCTAACTGCTTTACAGTTAGTACAGCAGCAACTAGTTGGTGTTATGTCACAGCTATGGGCAACAGCTGGCTGGTACACGGCACTACAGACTACCAGTCTTGTTTGCAGTGTGTTCTTCCTCTCCTCTCCACACTCACTCGTATACTGAAACTTAATAAATTCAAGGAAACTCATCTCCACGATGTGCAATGCCACAAACTCCACTCCTTTCACATCAGGACTTTGCATCCTCCTGGAGTTTGGGTCTCCCCACAAACAAAAAAATACTTATGCGCCTTTAGTTAAGTGTACTTCAAACTGAAAAAGCCTTCAGATCCCTTTTTTCCAGCAGACAGCACTCTTGTGCCTGCACAGCAGTACAAGGTACACAAAGGCATTCGCTCTATCTGCAACAGTTTTTTTCTACTGCAAGTAAACATAAATACTTGGCCTAGTTACGCCCAGCTGCGTCGGCTTCCTGCACATCAGAAACAGACCTGGAGCAGAAACTCTCCATTTCCCTTAAAGAAAAGAAAGTCACAGGCAGGCCAGGAGGTGCTCACAGCTGGTTGGCTTTCACTTAATACACAAGGCCCCATATTCACAAATACCTGATTGCACATGCACTAAAACGCTTTTGGGGATTTGCATTCTGTAGTTGTCTTCCAGGTCAGATCCTACCACACAAACTCCCTTAAACAGCTCTTAACTACAAATAAACCTACCGCAGCTCTTTCTGCTTCTCTTTCACGCTCCCGCTCCCTCTCTCTTTCCTTCTCCTTTTCTTTTTCTCTTTCTCTCTCTTCTCTGGCTTTCTGCTCTGCTTCCCTTTTGGCCTTCTCAATGGCCTCTTCTCTCTTCTTGGCCAGTTTCGATCCTGACAGAGGCATGAAGTATAAGTCTGCTCTTGAGCATGAATTATAGCCACGGTCCAGGTGCTTATAGAACCTGGAAGTAACAAAACAGAAAGAGCTTAGCCCTGGGAAAGACACAAGAGTGAGATGTAAGAGCTTTATGTAAAAAAAAAAAAAAAAAAAGAAAAATTATTACTCCATATTTCTACAATTGCACTACCAGCTTCCCTGAAAGCCGTAAGAAAATTAACTGTACCATATTACTCCACAGACAAGTGGAGGATAAAACCCCTCTCACAATTACAAACTCTAATCCCCACTCAGAATATGCTAGCTGAAACAGTACCTTTACAGAAAAACAGAGCAAAATCATGCCAGAAAGAGAGGCTGACAAGATGCGCATGTAAAATACACTCTGCTCCCACAGGAGCTCATTTCTCAGCTTTTGGGAGTTCCTTGCTACACAGAAAAACAGAGCACGTTAAGGAAGCGGTGCTGACAACATCCGTACCTGGCTGACTGACTAGCATGACTTGGGGTATCCACCACAGTGGGTTCTGGTGATGGACTTCTGGGTGGAGGGGGAGGGCTTTCCGGTTCCTCAGCTTCATCTGGGACTTCCTCTTTGATTTGAATAGGTGGTAGCGTGCAGGCTGTCACCACTGGCACGTTTCCACTAGAAGCTGCTGATGTGGAGATGGAAGTCTGAAGTGGGATGCCAGGCACAGTGGGTGGCGTGGAAGTGGAGGGGCAAGAAGGAGGGGTGATGGAAGGTGGGCCTCCTGGGACAAATGGATGCTGAGAAAAGGGGGGCTGTGAGGATACCTGATGGAGTCCAGATGGGGGGTGATTAGCAGGTGGGGGAAGGCTCTGACTCTGCGTCAGGACGGGAGGCTGGGCTTGCGAAGACTGCAGAGGTTGGCTTTGAGGCATCAGCTGCAAAGGAGGAGGGTGTGCCGATGGAGGATGATGAGTTGAGAGGGAGCTCAGAGGTTTTAAAGCAGGTGGTGGAGGCAAGTTGGAGTTCATTGAGAATGGAGAAGGGCCAGAGAGATGAGGAGGGTGCTTGTGGGATGGAGCAGTGGGGAGCTGAGGGATTGGGGTAGTAGGGGGAGGCTTGATATGAGGCATGGCCATGGGTGCAGGGGGCAAGGGCTGCTCCCGTGGAGGCTGAGCCTGCTGCAGTGAGGTTGCAGTTGGCAGGACAGGCTGCGTTACCTGAACCTGGAGGGCAGAGTGAGAATGAGATGGTGCTTGTGTCTGAAGGGGAACCTGAGACTGAGACGACTGAGTGGGAAGGGAAAACGGCTGGGAAGGTACAGGATGAGGCAGGAGGGGCTGAGCCTGCAGGCTGTGAGGGGCAGGCTGGGCCTGACTGTGGAGCGGAGGCTGCGAGTGAGCCTGTGAAGAAGCAGGGCTCGGCTGGCTCTGCGACACGCTCAAAGGCTGCAGAGGTGGGTGAGGCGATGGGAGTCTCTGCGGGTGCAAAGCAGGGGCCTGCTGTATGTGGGAATGAGGCGGTGGTGGCGCAGGGGCCTGGGGCTGGCTAGAGGGCTGGGATGCTGGTGGCGAGACCTGCGGTGGAGCCGAAGTGGCACTCGAGGCTGCTGGCAGCGATGCCGGTAACTGGGCTGACACGGGTGGCGTAGGAGGAGGAGCCTGGCCAGAACCGCTCTGTGCCTGAAGCACCTGGGGCTGTGCCTGCAGCACTTGCTGTTGAGCAGACGAATCCGAGTCACTCTCATTGTCTTGAGGGCTAGGGATGCTGGGTGATGTGCTCCGGTTATCCTGGTCAATGTCCTTGGGATCACTGCTCCCTTCGTCATTGACACTGCGGCTGTCAGAGCTCTCCCCTTCGCCCTCACCCTCCGAGGGAGAGTTTGGCCTGCTGATCTCCTGTAGGGAGAGGGGCAAGAATAACCACTGTGCACGAGAAAACTGCAGAAACAACATTACCAGCATGCCGCAGGATGCAACCTGTCACACAAGTACCACCCTTTGAACCTCACAGGGCTTAAAACAGCACAGGCAACGTGAATTTCCAAAGGGACAACGCAAAGCCATCGGAGCCAGGCTCTTTTTAGTAGTGTCCAGTGGCAGTGGGCACAAACTGAAATACAGGAGGTTCTGCCTGAACGTAAACACTTTTTCACTATGAGGGTGACCAAGCAATGGAACAGGTCCGCCCAGAGAAGCTGTGGACTCTCCATCTTTGGAGATACTCAAAACCATCTGGACATAGTCCTGGGCAGTTGGCTCTAGGTGGCCCTCCTTGAGCAGCGGGGTGGACTAGATGACTCTCAGGTCCCTTCCAACCTCAACCATTCTGTGATACGGAAAGCCCAGTGCCAAAATTCCCAAATCCTGTGCACAGAGTGAACCTGGTCAGGTACACGGAGCTGAAAAGACATCCTGATTGAGCTTTGATACCATTAAATTAAGAGAACTCCAGTGGTGATCTTCTAACTTGCCACAGAAGAGGAAAAAATAAATTTCAATTAAAAAGATTTGGGGGGGAGGGGGTGGAAATAATCCAAGTATACTCCTATATGATTGATATCGATCTTAAAGTAACAAAAATACTCCTGGACTTACCCTGTATCATTCTACTGTTTTTCAACAGAAGGAACACATTATAATATTGGTTGCTTTCCAGCCACAGATTAAGTTACCATTTGTTGTGGCTTAAATTGATTGCATGTTTTCGGTTTGTTACCGGGTTTGCACCCCCTCCCACTCTCAACCATTCTCCCAAGAGAAAATATTCCTCTGGGGGACTCACTTGAGTTTTGGATTTTTTGGCATTGGACCTGTCAGGTTCCTCTGTGTCAGAAGCTGCCTTTTCCCGCTGCCTCTTGGAGTTCTTCAGAGGAGAAGACACCTCTTCTTTTATCTTCTGCCACAAACGAAGCAGAACACAACAGTTACCAGCGATGGAAATGCAAAAGTAAATTAGGTGTATGCCAGTGCTACCATATTGAATACAAATAAATGAGAAGAGTTCCTACGTAGCAGGAGAACTGATCAGACGTTGAGATAACCAGTGTCTAACAACAATCCAACACACATCTGCCCCTCTGTCCAACTACAGGTCGCAGAGGAATCTGTTCTGGAGCTGCTGCCGTATTCTGCCATCTGCCAGGGGCAGCTCCCAGAAGACCTGCATCTACACAACGCTCTAGCCACTCCTCCTGGAGGTCAAGTTTAAGACAGAACCCAAAAAGGACTGCAATTTTACTTCTGCAGACAGAAACCCAGTTTGCACACAATTCTGACACAAGCTAGTAGAAAAAAGGAACCATGAGTAAAGCATTCCTCATCATGCACATGTGGTCTTGAGCTTTGAAAGTGAAGGAGTATTTTAAACAAAGCAGCTGTCTTCAGCTGTGCAGAATCAAGTCTATCAGGAAATCACATCAGATCAACTGGCCCAGTATACTCTTCTAACAGAGACTAACACCAGTTGTTAACAGAGGCTGGAGCAAGAATTTCTGCAGTAGACAGGGACTGGATAAGCCTCTTTCTACTACATGAAAGTCTTGCTTTACTCCTCATATTTTGAGAGGGATATTTTTACATCCCTTCAAATATAGAGCTAACAGTGAGTAGCTATTACAAGATTACTACCTTCTTTCGTGGCCTGGGGCAGCTTTATACATCACATAATTACCTAACCTAACTTCAAGTTTTGCTAAGTTCTCAGTTTTATAATGTAAAAACTTGCTCCATACTCCAGTTTTGACCATGTTTTTTCTTTTCTTTTTTTTTGTAATATTTATTTTTTACTTGCTGCTTTTCAATTTACACTGCGTAATAGCAAGTCTTCCTGCTTCATCTGGCTTTGTTTCTTCAGTACTCTCTTGGAAATGCACTTACTCATTTAAACAGACTAAACTGTCAGCTTGCTCTGAAAATTCAAGCAAACATACATATTGAAAAACAGTAACAGAAGTAGTATCAATTACTACATATTCACATTCCTTTGTAAACAAAGATTAAGTACCGCTTAAAAAAAAAAATCCCCCAAACTGTCTACTTGTCTCCAATACAGCATTTCTGTCTGTGTTACTTCCATGAGCCTAGTGCTTGCATTTGCATCTGAAATCGAAGGGTTCATTTATCATGACAGCAGTAAGGTTACGTGGGGATACTGTAATGGTTTTTATCACTACACATCCTTATGTACAGGAACAAAGCACCACTAAATTTTTGCTTATCCACACAAGTAGGAGTTTCTAGGTCACTGAGAGATTCCCTGGCCTCCTAGAATCTACATCTCATTTATCTGACTGAAGAGGCCTCAGGTGTCCAGTCCAAACACAAAAGAAGAATGGGAAAATTTTACCTTGGTAGACTTCTTCACTGAATCTGCTTTGCTGTCATTACTGGAGGTGCTGGCAGCGCTAGGAGAGTTGCGGCCACTGGAACGGATGTCTTCATTGATAGGTGAGGCTCTACCATCAGGGCTGGCTGGCTGCTTTTTACGACCACTACGTAGTGTAGACATCTATTTGTTTAACAGAAATAAAAGGGTATCAAAGTCACCAATTGTCCAACGTCTTTATCTTTTTCTGTCTTACAGCAGGGGCGTGGATGGAGCACTCCTGCTAAGAGCTTGGAAAATGGAAAACCAAGAGCATTTAACATTGCTACAATTTCTCACTGAAAGCTCATCTGGACATAAAAGTAAAAGGAGGTAAAAATTCTTAATTTGTCTACTCAAAAACATTAAGTGCTGATTATTTTATTTAGTAGCATCTGCTAAAAATGACAACATTACGAAGATGTTCGAAAGCTCCTGCTGTTTGCACACTCCATTTTTTTCATAAAACGCACGCATGCACATTTGTAAGCGTGCATACACACGGTGAACGAGGCAGGAGAGGACCCTCACGCTGCATTAAAAAACAAGTCTACGTGTTGGCATTCAAGCAGTCAAGACCAGTTTCTAAAACCATAGCTTCAGCGTGCTCCTACTATGCAATGAGGAATCACAGTAGAGTGTATTTCAATAATTAATGCTGCCTCCCTCCCAGTTTGGCAGTTTTTTGGATGACTGGCTACCACAAAAAAAAATTTAAAAATTAAGCCAACCTTACCTGACAGTGTAGCATCGCAAGATATTTAGAAGCAATGGTCATATCATCATGATCAGAAAGATAGAGGGGAGGGCAAGGAAAAGAACTGTATCTGCTACTTTCTATTAGTCAGAACACAAAGCAAACATCAAATTAACTAGAGCTGCTGTCAGAGTCCTCACAAGTGAACCTGGGTGCAGTGAGGCTCCCGGCATTTCACCCCGAGTATAAACTCTGTGACAGAGCACACTAACCACAGGAGCAAACTACAGTTTTCTGCAGGGAAAAGATTTTAACTCCAATAATATGTGGAGACCATGTGAACACCATTTAATTTCTTAAGTCTCTTACTCTAAAACAAGCCCAAAAAGATTTTAACTCCAATAATATGTGGAGACCATGTGAACACCATTTAATTTCTTAAGTCTCTTACTCTAAAACAAGCCCAAGGGCTTACCTCCGACTTGATCCAGCTAGAAGGAGGATACATGCTAGTACAAAATCTGTAATGATACACGGTTCAAATGCCCCCTCATGATGACAGTCCACTGCCAGTCATTAAAAACACGGAAATAAAAAGTTTGACTAGAACTTGCAGAAGACACATTTCAGTTCCTTTTTCCAAAGAAAGTCTCAATTTCAGCAAATCTCACACTCGCATACACAAATGCAGCAGCAGGCACACAGGACGGCAAACAAGACGGAGAAAGCATCATTTTGGAAGTTCGACTGCGTTTTCCCAAGCACCTCCTCTTTACAGACGAAGCTGCAATGCAAGAGTGTTAAGCTTACCGAGCCTCGACTCCGCCTTGTCCTCATGCTATGTTTTCCACTAAGTCCATCATCTTCCTCTTTGACAGGCTTAAACATAAAGGGTGGAGGGTCTACAGGCTTCTCAATGGGTGGCAGCTCTCCGTATTTTTTGAAGTGAATGCGACAATCAGTGCACAATAAAATGTTTTCTCGGCCACCGTGGTGCCAGTCCTTGGAGGCTTGGGGGCAGAAAAAGCAACAGCTTAGAAATAAGTGATGTACCACATACTCGCCACAAACACACTGCATTATTAAAAAAGCACACAACTAGAAAAGTAGCTGCTTTTCTATGGGCAACGGAGTTTGAGAAATTTGTGCAAGATTTTGTCCTGTTCCAGGCTTAGTCCATGTTCCAGTGAGAACGTCTTCCATATTCAATTTACAAACTATTTGTTTACTTAAGCAACTACAGCTTTGAAAACAAAGCAAGCTGCCTGTTAGCCCAGAGCTAACAGGCAGTTATTACTCTCCAAAGCTGTGGTTTCTCAAAGTGAATTGAGCTATGAACTTCCCATCTCCTTCCCTTCCCTATTTTGGGGCTCACACTTCCATGCCATGCATATGCCCAAGTATCAAACAACCTCCAGGAAAACCTACAGGAACGGGGCTGCTGCAGAAGAGATTTGGTGCAGCGTAAAGAAGTTTTGTGTGTGACAGTCACAGCCCAATATCGATCTGCCAGATCACAAATGGGTTATATAGATTACGGATTACGTAGATTTTTTTTTCCTGCATAAATGTCTACCTCTCAAGGATTCTCCGTTGTCACTGCAATATTAATTTGCAATGGCAAAGCATGACTAACTCTGCTAGGAATGCTGCATATTTTAGCTGATCCCACTCCACAATTCTTTGAACAGCTGTACATGCAAACAAACTGCTCTTGCTTGAATGAACCTGCATTAAACAGGCACTAGCAAAAAGGAGAGAAACACAGCAATGAATCAGGTGCATACTGGTTGTGAAGCAGTGACGACAGGCGTAGCCCTTCAGTTCCTGTTCGCTGTCCTCGCTGTCAAAGTCATCTTCACTGGCTGAGCTCAAGTCCACTGAATAAGTAAAGAACAAGGGAACAAGAGGAAAACAGAAAAGAAAAACTCAGCAGGATTTTCTGTTTCCTTCTACTTGGCTAAAATAACCATGAGTAATAACAGTGCTTGCACAAATTTTGTGATTTCCTACAACCACCATGCCTTGGATGGCTGTTATTTCCAATTTTGCCAGCTAAGCAAGGACAGACCTGGTCAGTCTACAGATGAAAGGAGGATTCCGGGAATGCACCAAGTGATACAACCCACAGAACGTCTGATTCAGTACACGGTTCTCTTCCAGTTAAGCTGTCGTTCAAATACTCTTCATGCTTAGTCAGAGAGGTGTTCCAAAAGCATGATTTTCAAGAGAAAGGAGGTTTATCTCTAGAACCTGGTCACATTTAAAAGCAAATATTCTATACTGTGGTGGCTTTTCTGGTTTTTATTTTGTTCCTAGACTTCATCTTCCAAACCAGATGGGGACCGCCGTTACGCTCTGTTAGACAGGGGCTATATTTAACCCAAGAGCTAGATGTGTTTTGTGGGTGGAAGAAACAACGCTTACGTACAATGTGCCTGTTCAAAAAACATCCTGTGATTCTTTTGGATGACAGGTACTACAAGGATACTACCAGCTTTCCAATCCTTACCGCAAGCCTCCTTAAGAGTTTTAACCCATGGCAAACTTACGTTTCAAGAATGTCATGGTTTTGAAGAAGTGGACGATGTGGAAAGGGTCACTTTCCTTTGTGTCAAGCAATAGATGATTAGCTGATTACAAGGCCGTGAGCTAAAAAGCACCATCTAAACCACTGAAAATCTGCAGACATTACAAAAACTGTATCTCGCCTCATCTTCCAAAACAACCCGGGAGTAAATCCTTTCTTACTGACAGGACTGCGTTCTTCTAGCACCACCACCATGAATTCACAACATAAGAGATCTATAATTTGTCACACGCAGAAAGCCCTGTGGCTTCTTTTGTTCACGTCTTTAATTAGAAGACAAGTCCTTGATCCAAGACTACTGTTTTTGTAAAGGTTCCAAGAGGATAGGTATTTTGTACTACATGCAGGTTATAGAGAGGGAGGGACTCTACAGTACTTGCCATTAGCGTTTGTCATGAACTCATTACCCTTCAAATCAACAGAGGGTCTCATTTAATAAGAGTAGCTGCTAGCGCTACCATAATTTCTGCATTAATTATTGCAGGTGTTTAAACCCTGACCGCAAAATTGACACCAGGCTGGAACTTGCTTCGTTTTACTAAATAGATTTTTATTCTTATCCTGCAGTTGGATGTGTATGGATGGGCCCTTCCAGCGACATGCCCTCTGAAGTGCTGAGTATCTTGGATCAAGCTGTAGAGTCAAGATCCTCAATTCTTGTGCACACAGAAATCAGCATTAAATCCTATCAATTTCAGCAAGCGGAAGCTAACAGCCGTTTCTTACGACCGCACTGACACCCTCTCCAGTATCCTCTGTCGTGCCTGCTCACACCACACCCTCTGCCTCCCCCGTATTCATAAGAGGCTGCCAATTTCTGCCTTCCACATGGTCCCTTTTCTCTAGAAGGCACGTGACATGCGCTGGGTTTAGCCCATAGAAAGACTTAAAAGTCACAGGGTAACACAAGCCTTTTACGTAAGGATAAAAGTTTATACATCCCTACAGACATTACTAATCACACCCCTTTGCAATGCAGTACATTTCACTGGTTTGGGTAACGATTCTTTGTTTAGACACTTCTGCTTCAGTCAAGAAAGTTCTTCCAAGATGCATTAAGACAGAAGAGTGCTGGCTGCAGCACAGAGTCTGAGATAAAGCAGAAGGTATGGGTCACCAAGCCAGGATGAAAGGGACTTCCTTCCAGAGGGCAGAAGGACTTCCTTCTTTTTGCATTTTCTAACTCCCATTACCGTAATATGCTGAGAGAAAATACAACACAAAACCAAGAAAAGAGGAGGGAAATTCAGTACCAGGGCAATGTCTCCATCCTTACAGGATGCATTTATGTTTAAGAACCGCACAAAGCACTTGGTGATCAAAGACGCCTGCCACATTCCAGCATAATGGTATAGGAACCGGAGAGGGCAATTGCCTGAACTCCATTTCCTTGCTTCATTCACCTGAAGGTACAGCACCATTACATTACTGTTGCTCCCTGCATCTAAACAAAGATAAATGCATTGCTTTTAGCTTCCACTTACAGAATTCACTGGAGGGGGGCCTGGAGGGAGTGTTGACTGGAGTGGAAGCAGTTCGAGTTTTAATTCTCCGAAACACAGCCTGTCTTCGATGCCTACGGTGGGCTCGAGAACTTGCTGCTTCAGGGGTTTTCTTCCAATAGTAATAGAAGGTGATTAGTTCTCCCTGCAAATACAGAAGGAGTATGTTAGAGGGGCATGCAAATCTGACTCGTCAGCTTTTTTCCTCCCTTTTCTCCCTGTACGCGTGCATACGTATTTTTGCAGGAAGCTTCGCGATGCTTTTTCAGCCAGACGAAAGAATTCTTCAGGTAAGACAGAAAAATAGCCTCATTATTTTTTGTTTGCTTTTGCAGGGGAGGAACAGAAATAAATAAATGCCTTCTCACTCCTCCCCTCCTCCACTAGAAAAGAAGAGAGGTTGGGTAGCACGTATCCAGCTTCCACCTGGACACTGCTGGCACTGCTGGTCTCGGCAATTCGGAAGGGGATGCCCTTGCTTTGCTGCCAGCACCCTGCGGACACCTCTGCACGGCTCAGGAGGCACAGCATCGGCAGAGGTACCACTTTTCAGAGAGTTGTCAGAACAAGTAACTGATAACTGCTAGGAATTCTCTGGTGTTTACAGAAAGAAGGAGGATCAACTCAAACAGATACCGCCATTTTGTCAACCTACATTCTGCGTACACATATTTTTAAGTATTCCTGTTTAAAGAAGCTGGAAGTTAAAATAAAAATGTGTTCAACAAGAAGTCTACAAGCATATCTCAACCCTACTACAGCAAATCGTGTTTTAATTTGAATATATATGCCCACATCTAAATTAATTAAGCAGTTAAAAGAGCACACCTAGAGAAATGAGTGATAATTTCACAGCATAATGAATCTGGCTTACATTCAAAAACCGGAGCAGCTGCCATTCAAACTAGCGGATGTAATGCCGAACTAAAGAACAGCATGTGGTTTTAATCTCTTTTCTCTTACTTTGAAACCCCATCATTTCCTGGCGGCTTGTCTGCCTCTAAGGTAAAAGGTGTTGTTTCTTTCAAGTTGCAAGAGAAAAACGGAGAAGTCCTAACCAGCCCCTTGAAAAATCAACATCAGAACAAACATACCCGAATTGACCACAAAAAGGGTTTCTTTGAACTGCATTTTATGTGATCAAATAACATAACCTCAGCCTGCTCCTTCTGTGGGGCAATCCTGCAGCCTATACTCAGGGCAGATCACTCAAGTTAAGTTAATAAAGAGACACCCTTAATCCAAACTCTCCCAAGGGCCTCACACAAGCAATTACAGCCACAACTAACATCTGTACCACTGAAACACTGGAAAGACAAAAGGAGCATGTTGTTCTAGACACCGAGTGCTGACATTTAAGACACTTAATAATTTTACGAATGCCCAATTTAAAAATCAAAACACCAGAAAAAGAACACAACCACAACTCTGATTTCTGGCAAGAGACAGAACAGATGCCTTTTTAATCTGCGCTGCCGCAGACTGCGATTGATGCTACTGATCTCCGCCACAGACCTGAACAACATTCACACCAAACTGTAGTCAGAGCAGCACGTGCTGAGGAGGAGGAAGGACTAAGTGGGCAAAACGAATCGTTACCTACGGCTGTTGATTCTGAAGGACAAAAGCCCTACTAAAAACCCAAACCAAACCCAAACCTCCTTCCTGAAGGGAATCCAAAACTAAAATGAGTGCAGGCTGGCGATGAGCGTGCAAGCTATGTCAGACCTGGGAAGAACACACAGTTCTGACACCCAGCACCCTGCTCTGCTACTGCTTGCTCAACTGTATGTGTTTGCTTTGGAAATACCATTTTACCCCGAGTCCATTAAGTGGGCTCAAAGTCCATCTGGCACAACTGTTTGTCAAACTGGGGATATCACCTGTGCCAGGCGGCAGACGAAACTCTGCAAAAAAGCTTATGCAATGTTTTTCAGAGGTAGAAAGTCTCTTGCAAATGAAACCAGCCACATTTTGCCTATAAATTCATTTGTATCAAATCTGAGGTGTCAGCACCAGGGAGCAAGTCAGTAAATCCCATGTCTTTCTGTCAGTGAATTAACGCGTCCTCTGACACATGGCAACACCAGAGTGCAAACCAATCTGTTTTCCTCCCACCATAAAACAGGAAATGAGAACCTATCTGAGCTCTATTTACACATTGCAAACCCGTCAGGCCCCAAGGGAAGTTTAACAGCTTACTGATGCACTACATCATAAACAAAACTCTTAAAAAATAAATCACGTATATTTATTAAAAATACTAACATCATGAGCTCAATGCTTCCCCCCCGCCCCGAGACCCTCCCAAAACTGCAGCCACAACTGCACGCAGATAAAGATGAAACAGAAGTTTTAGTTTTACCCCCTCTAGGCAATCTGGGTACGTTAAAGGACTAGGGAGTATTTTTTACTTCAAATTCGTCGTCAGACGGCACAGTTACCTGACTCAGTAAACGGCTCTGACAAAGACGGAGAAGTGAAAGTCTGAGAGGAAGCATACCCACAGGACGCTCATGTATACATGCACGTAGGTTGGACGTGTGCTACCGTGAAAAAATTCCATGCCAGATCTTACTAGCTGCCTGGCTATCTAGTACTATATTGTCTACCTAAGGGATTAAATGCTGGAGTGGAGTGAGTCTGGAAGGATAAGAAACAGCATGCTGGTGACTGCACGGGTGGCAGAGGCTTGAGTACAAAGGAGTAAGTCAGGAAAGCTTTGCTTCTACAAACAGGGAGCAAAACCAGCTTCCAGTGAAGTCAAATGAACTTTAATCAAACATGCATAGTGTGCGCTGCCGAAACCCAGCGCACATAAATTCAGGGAACAAAAGCTGTTGCAGAAATCAATAGCCTACTGAAACATTAACACAGGCAAGCATTGATCAAAAGGCCCTTTTACAAAAGGCAGCCTTGCAAATTAGCTGCTGTTTTTGCTTGCAAGCAAACAGAAAAGCATAAGCGCTGCTGACATGAATGGCCTGTAATGATCGTTTCGTTCCTGGCAATCTCACCTCGCCTCACCACAAGGTCTCGCAGTCAACACATCCTACATCTCTGTAGTGTAATTGCAAACAGTGCGATGAACTGAGGCGGTCTGGTGCTTGTTCACTGGGGGAGGGCTGAGAGCAGCTGCTCTGGGTCTGGTTTTCTGGGTAGCAGGTCTACACCCAGGGGAACAGCCCTAACCTAACAACCTCCAAATATGTTGTATGTCTCCTTTGAAGTTTGGTGGTTTCTTTTTTTTTTTGCCAGGATCTGCGTCTTGCTAGCAATACGCACTAAAATCACACGAGATAAAGCAGACAGACTAATCCTTTATTCATCATTATATACTTGTTCAAAAAAGAATGACGTCCCGCTCATTTCCAAACTCCAGAGCTAAATTAAGGAAGGGGTGAGACCACTGAAGCTTCCAACTGTGGTGAGGTCTCTGGCTGGTGGTGGAAGAGAAACTAAGGTTTGCAAGAGAAACTCAAGGCTTACAAGCCAAGCCCAGGGAGGGCTGAACCTGCTGCTTGAAATAGCAACCTTGATCATCAGCCCTAATCCCACATAGCACCCCAAGGGCACAGACCATCTGAAGTTAGGAGGAGACTGTCTCCTCCTGCAATAAGCACCATCCAACTGCTTCTGTCACCCTCTTGTCTTCCCTGCGCTCAATAACATGCTCCTGCTAATCAAGCTCTGGAACCACCAACAAAACAGGCGTTAACAACCACTGCAAAGCCTCACAAGGAAACGGTCAGCTTAAGTGATGTACGGCCCAGCTGATCACCACTTTGAACGTGAATTAGCAAAATTTTATATAGCTGCACACACATCCATGACCAACAATGCATACACAAATGAGAAACCTGAGTGCTCAATGAAGCAGCCCCTCACAGCACACGCAAAACTTCAGCTAAGCTCCCAGTCTGATGAATCAGAGCAGTCGCACCATTCCAGATGTTTGGTGGTAACATAGCCAGTGTTTTGAGGCAACTGTCCAGCAGGAAGGGTTTCCATGTCCAAGCTGCTGCTTCTTTCACCAGAACTGTTAATGTGCTGCCTCCTGTCCCTGAAATCCACCTCGTCTCCGAGATCCTGATGTTGCGGACATGACTGTCCGTTTGTTTCACTTACCAATAAATCCAGTACGTTAGCAGGAAAGTCCCAATAAAATGACCCGCAAGTCTACTCCAGCACCACCCCTCAAATGAGCAGCTCTAATTCCTGCACTGTGCCACATCCAGGAAAGATGCTATTAGTGCCCTCCCTGATCGATGCCATGAAGGAACAGCGATGAGGAGAAGACGCATTTCTCTCTCAGTCTGCTTAGCTGTTCACAGTAACTGCCTCACCTCCAACTGATACAACGCCACCTTTCTTTTCTGCAAACGCAAGTCCATTGTTCTACCTTATCATCTGATTAACTGTCCCAAGCAATTTATCAAACACATGTGAAGCAAAATGAGAAGCACTGTTCAGGCTTTTAATGCCGCTTTTTCTTGAGAACATCTACTTCCCCATTACCGAAGTTTCACAAGATGCAGGGGATATGTTCTTCCCTAAAAACCATGGCTCAGCTTTCATCAGTTTTGAAATACACGTGGAGCTCACAACTCCTCAAATTTCTTGCCTTCTCCTGCCAAGGCCATTTCACCCCACATTGTAGGTATATAGAAAAAAGTCACACTTCCATCTCCTTTGAACTCTACCCTAGGGATTATTTTTAAAGAGAAAGAAATAGCTCCGATCAACTTGCGCACGAGTACGTGGCAGAGAGTCTTCAAGTGCCCAACAGCCCACATCTTCCCCAACCCAGCACTGCTGCTTGCTCTGCACAGGCCATCTGCGTTCATTAGGAGATTCCTTCCTTGGCATGTGGTGCCTTTCTCTTACCTCTCCCACCATTTTCAGCCACTGCTCTCACCCGCGTTTTCTTGTGGCTCAATCAAGCTCTTGAAACCACACCGCACACCACCAGGGCAGGCCTTACTTCCATACCCTTCACAAGCTAAGGTAAGCTCCAGTAAGTGCTGCACCCCCTGGTTTCTCACTTCTTACGGGCAGTTTTCAAATGTAAAACACACAATACAAGCTGTGCCCCATGTTTGTGTTTAGTTTTGCCTTAGGTAAACAAAGGATTAACACTATGTAGGCATTTCTGGGTTTGAGAGGTTTTGACAGCCCTGCTGCAGCAGACTGCTCCTATGGAAGCCAATCACACAAACACATCAACTTGCCTTCAAGTATCTGTTAGGGTGTAACACAGTGAGCACACACAGTAATTGCTGTTTGATTTCCCCAGAGTTTTATTTCTCACTGCCAGGGAGGGGGGGAAGGAAAAATCGCGGGGGAGGTGAATAGCTTCACAGTAATTAAACAGAAAAGGTAAATGACAACACCCTTCAGTGGCTATAAACTAGTAATGGCAGACCAGAGGGGGACAGATTGTCCAGCTGCGGTCTTAATGAATTCACAATCTTTCTGGAACGCATCAAGATTTTATTAAGGCAACTCAATTTAGCTAACGCTCCCTATTACTGAAGTCCTGTGGTAAAACCACTGTCTCCAGTGCCTCCCTCCTTCACTGACTCCCCTGGCTTTAACAGTCTTGGTTACAACATCTGCTCAAACGCCTGCAGGGCAGATCAAGAAAATGGACTGCACGTGCGGAGTTTTGTACAACCGGAGCTTTACAGCAAACACCTTCCGTACGGACCGGTCTGTCATCTCCAGGCCGCTTCCTGAAAGTTCACAGAACCAACCAGAATATTGTCACACACTGTTAGTCTGGGAGGCAAAGCTGAAGGTATCAGTCCCTTCTACCATGCACATCTCCACACCCAAAAGTTGCTAATACACGAGATGCAAACGTACACCAACAGGCTAGCACCAACACGCAACAAATCCCCTGACCTCCTGAACAGCACTGCCTACCACGTCCAGGTAGAAACGGGACAGCGGGTGGAGAGCACTGCACGGCTGTTTCTTGTTATGAGCCGATATCCAGAGAGAGAAAACTGGGAACTCTTGTCTTGGTCTAAACAAGTTTAAAGTATTGAAAAAATGCAGCAAGGAAGAGAAAGAACAACAGCTACGCGCAGCTCAGGAGAGTTGAATCTAGGCATTTTTACAATTTTAAGCTTGGTCCACCTGCCTCCGCCAGCTATGACAAATAGGTTTGCGTATGTTCTAATTAAACAATAAGTCTCAGCAGCTTGCTTAGTAGCACTGATTAACATCTACCTTGGGTGCACAGGAATAATGCATAATCTAAAACATTACCGAAATTTTAAGAGAGGCTTTTAAAAACCAAGCAGTATTTTACTAATGCTACAAAAACCACTAAAAATCGTGGGATACTTGCTCTCTAAGGAATATCCTGCCGGCCTCTCGGTTCTCTGGTGTATTTTAAAAGCACAGGCATTTTATCTAGCGGTTCCTCTAGACATTTGCTACCTTTTGGATGGCAATACAGCTTTCTCTCCCTGGTCTCTAAGAACTCTACCTACAGTTTTAGGAGAAGACTGGCTGTCCTAATACTCTGTTGCCATGCTCTGCAAACAGCAAGGTCACCTAGCTGTTTTCATTTTTCATTCGATACTCGTGGCAAAACAGGAGCTAGGTACGTAAGAAACCCAGGCTAACTCCTTGGTTTTTTTCATGCTGTCAATTCACCCCTCAATACAGGAACAGTCGCAGAATTTCTTGGGAATCCAGCCGAGCCTCCATCTGTATTTTCTGGATTTCATTTTGTCGTGGAAAACACCTGCAATCAGATACAGCTTTACGCTTTCTAACTGTTTCTGCTAAACGAGCACTGATGCCCTGTCTAGTTCCTCTGCAGACCCATGGAAGAGCGAGCTTCTATCTCCTACAAATTATGCTTTTGTTTAGATAGTTGACACAGGCCTAGGATACAACAGGTCATTAGAGAACTGTGTCACTCCTGACAGTGCAGAAACAAGTTTGGAATCCGACGATTTCACTCCAAAGTTTCTCAAGCAGTGAAGAGACTAAAATAATCTCGTTTTTCATGTTACCTAAACACACAAAACACGTCTGCAATTCTCCCAAGAGAATACACTTGCCATCCTTCACAAGTAATTACAAAAAACCCAGCAAAAAACCTAACAAGTGAGCGCAACCTAAACTCAACTCTTACAACAAAATTACACCTGGGAACTGGAAGTGGCGAGAGGCAGAGTGATGGAATCACTCGTAGAAACGAGGCACTGAACAGGGACTGCGAAGTGGGGAGAAAAAGGAAAGAGACAGGATATAAATAATGTCTCATGTGAAAGACACATTCGTCTGCAGTAACACAGTAACACTCAACCATGGCACAGCACCTCCCATCTGATGACAGAGCCCATGCAGTATTTACAAATCAAGTCTCAGCACACCCTTTTAAAGTTTTAAAGCATACAGAAACAGAGACAGAAGATTTATAAACTGGCCAAGCTCAATCCTGTGTGAGAAGTACAGCTGTTCTGATTAACCTCAAACTACATGAACAGCACCACCAGTGAGAGTCAGGCTCTAAAATTCCTTCGTAATTCAAACCCGAGCCCACGAGATAGGCTTGTCCATCCTTCCTGAGCACAGTACCGGCTGACTGGTCCTCAACAGTTCAGCTTTCCTTTTGCTCTCAAAACAAGCTGCTTTTTCTTTCAGTTAGATATTCTTGTTTCATGCCTACCACTTGATTGTATGGTTTTAGCAAACCACGGAGAAATCTAAATGTTATTGTCCACAGCCCTGAAAAAAGCCACCAATAACATGTCTCTGCACCGCATCTAACTCACAATTTTCATGTAGCTCATTTGCTAACCTTTTTCAGTGTTTGTAATTAAGGTTGCATATAATGGTAGGAAATAAGATAATTAGTATATCGTGGAACCCTCGCTATCTGTTCTATGAAAACTATTTTTCATTTTCTTTTTCTTTTCTTC
Source organism: Steatornis caripensis (assembly GCA_013398225.1). Taxonomy (NCBI): domain Eukaryota; kingdom Metazoa; phylum Chordata; class Aves; order Caprimulgiformes; family Steatornithidae; genus Steatornis; species Steatornis caripensis. The sequence goes on from VZSC01014920.1 coordinate 141,342, forward strand.
ATTTTTAGGGATTTAAGTACCAGCTTTAACAGTTCGGCAAAAACAAACGCACAGCAAGCTACAGCATTGTTTTAAGCCTCAGCCACAGTTAAAAGCTGCTGACCCTCTCTCCAGCTGTACGTCATGCCAGAATGAAAAGAAAGCTTTTGTAATTAAGGCTTCTTCCTCCAGAGACTCCTCTTTGTTAATCAACAGAGTTCCTAATCCCCACAGGAACTCACAGACTGTTGGCTGCATCCATTATTAATTATTAGAGCCTATCTTTAATAGTGTCAGTTATAGTTCTTCAGGACTGCGTAACCACCAGGTACGCCCCAAAGGGACCTCTGGCACTTGATCAGTTAAGAGGTTATCGAAATAGTGAGAGTCAAGAACCTGCTTGCTTTATTCATGTTTGTCAAGGATTTACTTTCTATGCAGCTTCCCTTTGCAACTTACCAAAATTTCTGAGGTTAGAAATCCTGATTTGCTCCAACATTTAATTTCCCCCTCCCTCCCCTCCCTAAACCTACCCCCACCTCTTGTCTTCCCACACGCCCCTACCAGCCTCTGCCCAGGCACAGCTGCCCACCTGCAGCACGGAGGGTCCCCCGTTCCAGCAGAGCTCAGCTCTTCAGCACCGACGGGATGCCTTCACCTGGCCCACAGCACAAACTGCTTCGCGCAGACAGAGCCTGGAGAATGTAATTTAGCCCCCATGGAGCCAGGGCATCTCTCTTCCTACTGAGGCTCAGGCTGGCATACACTGCAGGTTCCTTCCTACCCACTGCTCAACATCCATTTGTTCTCCCTAGCAAATGCAAATACTCAGCCTTTCTCCCTTACATCTTGATGCGCTACCCCTACCAAAATGCACGTGGGCCAGGTGACTTAAGCACAATGTCGTTCTGAAGAACAGAGATGAAATGCTTTTGCAAAGATGGGGTAAGTCCTTATTTTCTTGAGCCAGCAATTCTTTCATTCCATTTCACGACGCACATCAAAGCCCTGGGGTTCACAGCTGTTTCACACAACATCTTTCACTGCCAGCCTCTCGTTAACTAGAAGTTCTCAATATTGGAGCTCACGCATCAGGACAAAAAGGGGAGCGGGATAAATACCCAGATAAATTAAAGGCAAGGTATTCAGAAAAGCTTTCAGAGCGGAGCTCACCGTAGTCTGCACTGGATCATGTCTTCCCCCCTTCCCATATGCTTTTCTGTCAACACCGAGACTGAAAATTTCGCAGCACACTACAAGGAACAGGATTTTCTCAATGAAGGTGCCAAGCACTGATACATCATCCCTTTAACCGCACTTTCTTTTTGTATCAGCTCCGTAATTAAGTCTCTCGGTCGCAGACTGCTAAAGTCCAGGCGTGGGACAAAAACCCATTTCACTGCTACTGGCTACATCACAACGGTATCTTTCTCCATTTCTGTAACACATCACGTTTTCACGATTTAAAGCAAAAGTATCGGTGGTGGTTCACATGGGTGTGTCTATGTGAGAGAAGCAAGCCATAAAGCAGTTAAAACTACCGCACTCCATCCTGTAAACATTTTCCTATTTATCTGTCCTTCATTACATGCACAATCTTATTATCTCTGCACATCCTCAAAGCGACAGCCGCCAGGGTCACCCTATAAAATATACATCGGCAATGTTACATTTAATGACGGGAGCAAGAAGAAAAATGAAAGATGGGAAGAGTGGAATACCGCAGGATGTTTTAAAGGGATCATCAGTTATATCTATGTGTTTCCCGAGGTGATAATTGAGTGACAGTGGCTGGGGGGAAACCCATTTTTGAGCCTGGGAAAGGACTGTTAAGAAAAAAATGTTTTTGTACCGGCAGCACGTAACGTTTGCCAGAAAATGAAAAAGATTCCTTCAACTACAGCAGTTCCTCTATTTTATGGATTTTATATAGGAGCTGAAATTGCATCGAGTACAATGAGCTATTCAAACCAAGTAAAAAACATTGTCAGACTTCGGTAATTTCATCCCCAACCAGACTACTTTCTGTTGTGGTTTGCGCGTGTCAACTTTAATTAATTTAAATGAAAGACTAATTTGTGTATGTGCATGCATGTAGAAAGTGATGTTCCAAACCCAAGGTCAGCAGCATTTTCTACTTTTGCAATTTTTGTTTAAAGAAAGTATTAAAAATGTAACTCTACTATTCAGCAGGGAACTTAATCCTCCCGCATTTCAGTAAGGTATACATATGCTAATTTGTTTTCTAATTATGCACAATTGAAATTAGGCTTGCAATCATTAAAAAAGTTTTACTACCTTAAAAATATTTTTATTATTTCATGATGACAACTTTACAAACAGAATCAAACTATACTTACTAAAACACTTCCATGTTATAACCGTTAGCTTTATTTGTTCTGTTAGTTGACTACTTCACAGCAATAACGCAAGTTGGTATTTAGAACAAAGCACTTGCAGTTAATTGTCACTGAGAACCAATACTCGACATTACTGCAACCCTCACCGGATGCCTCAGGCTCACTGCAGTGACGCTGACTCGTAAGTGAAGGGATGATAGAAAATACTGACTTTGAGCTCATCAGAATTAGAAAGGTTTTCTCTCACCAGAATATTGGGTAGGGGCAATAAAATAATCCCCACACATTCGCACTCCTCATTAGCTAAAACAGACAACCATTACATAGCTCAGCAAATTCCCCTTCTGTTCAGCTGGGAATTTACAGAGCGGTAAGATGGATGATGTTTTACTGATCTGAAAAGGTTATTTCAAATAGTTAAGTGCTTACATCTTGCAAAGCAAGATCCTGTCTCAACTCACCCAAGACGACGCTGGAGTCTCTAACAGTTAACAAAGAAGTTTCTAGCTCCTTTTCAAGCTCCAGTTTAGAAGTCATCCATCAGCCCAAGCGTTTCAGGCTGAACAGACTATACTATTCAACACTTCGGAGGCACCTTGGATGGTCTGGAAGAAAGTTCCAACCCCCAAGTTGTCGCAGCTTCTCTGGAATAGTCAAATGTGTAAATCCTATGACATTTTATGGGCCACCGAGGACTGTCTTCCTGTTAATTATAGCTGGTGCTTCTCTTTGTTTCCTTGTAGGAAACTGTCTCACGCCTTCCCCAGGTTTAAGTAAGAATATATTATATTACCAGGTTTCAAAACAAATCTGATTCTTGCCATATTCTATTACTGAAATCTCATGTCATTCTCAGCAGGAGTTCATTCCCATGATGTCAGATAGGTTTCTTTTCCCCCCCTTATTCCTTTCGGGAGTGGGTTTTTGCCTCTAGATTAAGAGCACTGATTGCTTGCACTGTGCTCTGCAATCCTCATCCCATTTCTTTCCTGGGCAGGCAGTGGTCACTGAGATGATACATACAGCAAAACAAGGGAACAAAACCGCTCAAATAAATAAGCAACTGGAAATTCTGAACTTTTGACCAGATTTTCCGGTTTTAGTAGGGCAAGAAGAGCTGAGGGGTAGCTAAGGAGTTAGCCATTTGTTTCTCAAACATCCCATTCTGTAACTGCTTTTATTTAAACATAGAAATAAGACTTGAAGGTGCACTTAGTTCTGAGACAATCAATCACCAGCAATGCAACTTCGCCATCAGCAGCACGTTTCAGGCTGCCGCTGCGTCTGCACGCTGACCTGCGTTCCACATTTCAATGCAACAGATGTTTTGGGTTTTCTAAACACATCTGTGACGAATGACACAAAGCCTGGCTTGTCCAATGAGTGCGTTATCTTCCCTGACGCACAGCTGCCTCCCTTCGCAGCCCATGACCTATAGGGGAGCTGTTGAGTTTCCATAGTTTACTGTAAAGTCACATTAAAAACAACAGCCTTCGGAAAACCCTGACAATTACACAGGAGGCAACAAACCTCGTAAAACAATCCTCGCTGCTAATGAGGAAAGTGAAGATGCGGTCACCTGGCAACGGACAAATTTTCTGTCGCTATTTTAACTGCAGCAATCCTCAAAGTCCTCACAACTGGTTATTTCATGATGACAACCATCAAAATCCCCGATTCCATGCTGAAAACAGCTAGAATTTGACCTCTTAATAAAAATCTCGTATCACAGGATGTCCAACACCCGAACAAGCCAGATGGAGGAAGAAAGTCGCCCGTTTTACATCTGGGAAGTATCAAATAAACTCACACAAAGCACCAGGCTTACCACTGAAAACTTTATCCACACTGTTGCGCAAACACAGGTTTAAGGAGGACGGGTTCCTGCTCTACCATTCAGTCTGAGTTACGGACACAGCAACAAGCTTGCAAACAAAACCTCTCTGACAGACATGCCTGTCATTAAGCCTTGATTTTAAACAGATTTAGCTTCTCTCAGATCTGATCCCTGAACAGCTGTTTTCCTTTTACAGCTCTCCAAGAACACTTCTCTAAACCAGTAGATTTTCTAGATTAAGTGTGGAGGGCTCAGGGGTACTTAAGTGTTTTCCTGTTTATCAGAGCAATATATGAAAAGAGGAATACTGAAGCAGGACATCATGCAATCCCCTCAGCCCCCCAAACCACAAAAGAACTGCCACGTAAGCTGCTTATCCCTCAGTTATTGTTGCTTCCCTCCAGCCTCAAATTCCTTCTGTCAGGAAAAAACCCTTAGCAAGCAAAATTTAACTAAAAGACAATGGTAAGAGTTGTAAAGCAGTATTAGAAAGACCAATTCATTGTAGCTTACTGTAATACCGATACGGTGAGCTCAAGAGTGAAAGAAATTGTTAATTCTTTACAGTTCTGTTCCACCCTGGTGTCTCTTGCAAGCGTTAATCCTAGCTACTCCCTTGGAAAGCGAGTTTGATCCCCACCTTGCAATTAGGGATAAGAAAAAAAGGCGCCAGTAATTTGGGGCTCTGACTCCCGAGGCCTTGCAAATCACACCACAGTGAGTTCAGAGATGAAATCGGGCTGCTGTCGTTAATCCCGTCCTCCCTGCGCACGGCCCACAGCCACAGCAGGGGTGTCAGGACAGGTGACACGGCTGTCCCAGCTGATTCTACAAAGTGTGCTAACTTCAAATGCCACTGATTTCAGTTTACACCATCAATCGCAATGAAACAGTGGGCTCATTTTTACCTTTCTGTCACATCCACTACAGGGATGCTAATCTCTCGCAGAAGAACCATGTAAGCAGAAGAGGAGTACGATGGAACAAGGAAGTCAAGGCAACAGTATCTTCCCCTAACCCCAAAATCAACTGCCGCTCAGAACCAGAGATCTCAGAGACAGGAGGAAAACCCGAGAGCTCGGATTCACACCACTGGGCAAGCTAACCTTCGCATAGCTGTTTCTCACAAGTTGGGCAAATTTCAGATTCTGACCCGCTGGATGACATAAAGCAGCTGCAGCATTAGAGAAGGCATCTTCATCTATCTGGCTCCGCACAACACCTATTACACAGAATTGCAGCTCCGCGTGCAGTTATCCACCAGGGAGACAGAAGAGCCATTAAAGCAAAAGGGCAGTATTGGCAAAAGAACAAATGGCTATAGACCTTACGAGCTCTAATATGAAGTTTGATCCGTTCATGAAAGGGATTTGAGAGATGGTTGCCTGTGACAACAGAACTTTAGGTTCAGCAATCCCCCCAGGCCTGTTCTGGCCTTGCATTCTTACGCCAGAGGAAAAAGTGCAGACCCCAGGAAATCTGTCACGCAAGGGCGCCGACCTATTACACAGCCAGGCTGCCACTTACATAGCATTTTCCTTACAACAGCCTGACAAGCTTATTCTAGAGCTGCCTTTCTGCCTCCCTGAAACACTTCTCTCTACGTTTCACTTCACTGCCCAAGAAAAGCTCCGTTCCCTCACGTAAACGAAGCCAGGTTTATTTCCCTCTTCACAGGCATTAGCCTTGTATTGTCTCCACCCGCCTTCCCAAGTTCTTCTACAAGTTAAGTAGAAACTGGGACAGTTCCTGATAAAGAGGAATAAAATGCCATTTTTACCCGGTCAGCAATCTTCTGAAGATTAAGACGAAGACTGTTTCGTTAGGTAGGCAAAACTATATAGCCAATTTCTCCGAAGGATGCTTGACAGCTCCCGCCACACCGTGCTTAGCACACTCACCCACCCAGCCCTCCACGGCACGGACCCATGTCTCAGCACCAGTTCGTGAACACTGAGGAGTGTCATTCCAGTTGCATCAGTAGGAGCTCAGAAATTCTTTACTACTACAGTTAGACTGTGCCAGCATCCCTTGAAAACACAGACACTGACCGACCAGGTATTCCAAACACACGGAGTGTTACACCATTTCCTCCCTACTACCACGTCTAACAGCCACAGCACGATGATGCCTACCACTAGGCAGCATGAGTGAGCGTCCTAATTAGAGGCTTGCATTCAACACAGCAACCAAGGTCTCAGGAACTAAGAGAACCACTTATAATTGAGAACTTTCATGAGAAGAAAGAGGTTATATCAATACTTGTTGGCCTCCTCTGAAAGTGAAGCCTACCAGTATACATTTACACTTGCGTGCCTCTTAAAAGGCTACACCATTTTTAACTGATAAGCTGTAGCCCCAAAGTTCCTCAAAATTGTTGGAACATGAAGCTTTGCAAGTTTACCAGAGGGCAACCCATACACTACGCTATTTCCAAACAAAACTACTCACAAAAGCATCCTGCATTTTCAACAAGACACTTCCACCCCTATTAGCCACCAAAATTCCTCACTGCATTTTTTCCTTAAACTTCGTTTTTATGGAATCCCCTGCCCTCCTCAATTGCTTCCTGACAGTGACTGCAGGTTTGTAAAGCAACGCCACTCACAAATCAGTCCTCAGTAACTACAGTGGTGCCACAAAGGAGGCACCACCTGAAGATACAAGTTAGCGTTCCCATGGTGAATCTGAAAAGGCACTACAGACAGAATTTAAACACATCGCTATATAAAAAAACCCAACAAAACAGTAGCAAGCAGAACTGCAACTGTAAACTTAACTTGGTTTTATCCTTAAGCATTTATCTTAGAGTGAGGTCACATTGTCAGCTAGGACATCCAGCCTTAACTTTGTGTGCAACAATACTCGCATTTTTAGTGATCATCCTTAAAACCAGTACTATTACGTGAGCGTAAATCAGAGTGAAGTAAAAGCCAGTGATTTGCTACATAGAAAACTCCGTCAACTAGAAGTGGGTACACACACTAAGTTACTTTAAGAATTTGCTCTCCTGAAAGAATCTAGGAGCAGACTTCTCCCCTGCAAACCAACCTGCGGCTCTAGACATAGGCAACACCAGCTTTCATCTGTTAGTAAGCTGCATTACAGTTCAGATCTGGTTTATTACAGCAAAATATTATGCTGTAAATGAATTCTTCAGAAAGATGCAGAGAATCAATGACAGCTCAGCACTGAAGAAAAGCTTGAGAGGGGTGTTCAGCATGTCGGTTTCACCGCCATGTGTAAGTTCAAAAACTGGAATGCCAAAAGTCTACATGGTGGGGACAGATTCTCATTTCTCCCTCTAACTGCGGAAGATTTTCATTTGCAAAACACCATCAGCGTTTAACACAGCGCGTGGGCTCAGGGCCACGTTCAGCAAACCACCACATGTAGTGCAGAAGTTAATGTTTCCTGTAGACATTGAATACTTGTAACTTTTGTAAAGGGTTTCTCTGTATACTGAACCATCACATCGAACTCGCAGTGAAAAGGCCAGCTTAGAAAGGCCGTGTTGCCATCACATGTCACATCATTCTGGGAATCCTCTGGCTCCTATCTTTTTCCTTTGCCTGTCCACCCCAGTCCTTACAAAGCCTCTCCCACAACCAAGCTCTGGAATGATGTCTCTAAATCTTTCACGGTTTTCTCTCCACAGCACCTTTACAGAATAGGCTGAGATATTATCCCTCTTCATAGAACCTGGAGAGAGACTAGTGAAGTCAGAAGAGAAGGCCCACAAAAGCACAAGGAGATGAAGTCAGTTTTTACAAGACTATCTTCGTGGTCTCTCAAATCACCCTTCTGCTTTGTTTTCTGGGCCTCCCTTAGGACTTTTTCTTCCTCCCTTCAATCCCTCTAGAATCAAAAAGGGTAGAAATTCCCAGAGGGGCCGGTGGCTGAGCACATGAGACAGACTCCTGCAATTCTTCTTCCTGGCAGGGTCTAGGTGATGAGTGAATGACGACAAAGAGCTGGTACCCTGCCTATTTAAGTACCGTGTTGTAATATGCTGCTCCTGTCAACTCGTCAAAAATACAAGATCATAGCAACACATCAAAGAAAATCTCCCTGGTCTGGTATTATAAAATTTATTTTCCGGGCAATGTGGACAGATGGTGTTTTCCAGGGACAGAGAAACAGACACCTCTGCTTGATGCAAGCAAATCTTCTGGTCTGAGTGCTCTGGCATCCAAAAGGAGTGAAGGCATCCGGGATAAAGTGATGATCTTAAGGTAAAACCTGGTTTAATTTAGAGTAACCCTGACTTGCTAAGATAGAAAACTGAATTTCAGCCAAAGAAAGCAAAAAAAAAAAAAAAATTTAATTTTTACATATGCCTACTTTAGACTTCCACATTCTTCAGACTACCACGTCCAAAGCATTTTATTTACCAGCTTGAAAATGAAATGTCCCTTTAACAAGCTTTTCCTGTCTGCAAGCAACAGCTGAAGAAAACAGGAAGACATGAACATCACAGGGAATCTGAGCTATGCTGAGCCAAGACACAAGGAACTGGCATTCTCCTGCTCCAGCAGGTAGCTGCTTTCAGGGGGAGGATAAGAACAGACTTCACTGATGAGGGCTCTCACCAAGCTTTTACCCTGGAAGAAATAATAAACCCCAAAGCTCAATAATGGTAAGATTCAGCGCTTGAAGACTCACTAGATACACTCTGCAGGAGTGCTGGCAAGTCCCATTACAGATTACACCTCCTTCCTACCCGTCTGAGTGAAACGGAGAAGCATCAGTTAAGGGATAAACAAAACTAAAGTTTCGGGGAATCACAGAATCGTAGAATGGTTCGGGCTGGAAGGGACCTTCAAAGATTGTCTCAGTCCAATGCCCTTGCCACGGGCAGAGACATCTTTCGCTAGATCAGGTTGCTCAAAGCCCCGTTCAACCTGACATTGAATACTTCCAACAATAGGGCATCTGTAACTTCCCTAGGCAACCTCCTCCAGTGCCTCATCACAAACAATTTCCTCCTTATATCCAAATTAAATCTACCCTCTTTCAGTTCAAAACTGTTGCCCCTTGTACTGTCACTACAGGCCCTGGTAAAAAGTCTTCCTCCATTTTTGTCAGCTGCAAGGCCTCAGTAAGTTCTCCCCAGAGCCTTCTCTTCTCCAGGCTGAACAAGCTCAGATGTCGCAGCCTGTCTTCACAGGTGAGGTGTTCCAGCCCTCTGATCATTTTCAGGGCCCTCCTCTGGACGCGCTCTAGCAGGTCCACGTCCGCCCTGTAGCGTGGACTCCAGAGCCAGATAGAGCACTCAAGGTAGGGTCTCATGAGAGCACAGCAGATGGGGAGAATCACCTCTCTCAACGTGCTGGCCATGCTTCACGCAGCCCAGGATACGATGGGCTTGCTGGGCTAAAAGCACACATTGGTGGATCACACCCATTTTGTCATCCACCAATACCCCCACGTCCTTCTCTGCAGGGCTGCTCTCAATCATCACCCAGACTGCGTCGATACTGGGAACTGCCCTGACGCAGGTGCGGGACCTTGTACTTGGCCTTCTTGAACTTCACGAGGTTACTTACGTGCCTTGGAAGAGCGGTAACTTAGTCCATTCAAGAGGCACGATGCACATGACGCAGTTTGGTCCAACAGGCAAAAAAGAGAAGTATTTTCTAAAGCTATGTGTTAGAAAAAGGTCCTCTGTGGCTGATACCTTCGTAGTCTGTCTAAATGCAGAATCCCCGTGTTTTCCACATGAAATATTCAATAGCCTAAGAATGACCTCAACTTTATTTGCAGCTCTCTATCAATTAGGAGCAAAACACAGCAGTGACAGTCATTTCAGCTCTTAAAGGCATCTGCTGCTTCAAACAATTCATCACCTCAAGTTACTCAACAGCAACATTATTGCCTCGCAACAGCCTTTCTGTTCTGCTCAACTCTTCCTGATCTGTTTGTCCAGCTTTTGAGTTGGCAGCACCCCGTCCTACCAACCACAAACCCCGTGTCTTGCAGGCTTAGGAAAACTCCAAGAAACAAAAAGCAAGATGCCAGCTCCTTTCCGATTACAAATACGTTCAATTACCCAACGAGCTGACACAACTAAGGCAGACATCTTGCAATAACAGGGATTTGAGCCATTATACAACTCTGGAGAAGAAACCCTGTGACACATGAAAGGCAGACCACAAACACTATATTCTCAGTTAAAAATCACTCTACCATGCTGGACCTAGCCACATGCATTATAAACACAGGGTATGTTTTGAGTGTCTCGTGTTATCATTTTCTAAGTCATTCTAGCTCTCATATTTTTCCCCCTCATTAAACTAATCACAGAAACACCGCTAAGATGTGTTGTTTATTTTCAGTCCATCCACGCAGGTACTGTTTGTAAGGTGACTGAATAATTTCTCAGTTTATTTGTATCTTTCTACTGCTTAGGCCTCACTTGTGAAATCGCAGTCTGAGATTCAGCCCACTCCTATATGCGTGTGAGGACAACTAGGACTCCCCAGGCGTATACGCTGCTGTACTTAGCTGCTACCAAGCTAGCAGGACAAAAAGTGGCGTCTTCAGGCGGGAATAAAATGAAAGAAGCAAATCAAGACAAATACAGATGTTCTCATGCAAATGGTACTAACAATAAAAACAAGAGGGGAAAACACAGAAAATTATGCAGTAAAAAAACTGGAATCACTTACCAGAATTTTTCTATAGCAGTATTTTTCAGAACAGTACCATCGTCTCTTTAAAAAGTTTCATGAATCTTTCATCCATAAACACACACAAGAGGCCCAACAAACACCTGGCATTCAAATCAGGCATGTAAGAATTTTTACGTTGCTTATTTTATACCATGTAAAAATATCATCAACAGCTTGAAGTCCAAGAAAACCAAGCTGCAAGCAGCAGGCAACCACTACACATTTCACGTCTCCATGGCACTTTGCATGGGCAAGAGACGTAATTCTTCACTTCCAACTCGCTGGTTCAAACTCAGTCTGAAGCACCAGTGACGTAAGAGCTGAAGAGCTGGCAGTATTCTCAAGAAGCAAACATGCATTTTGGGGGTTCAGAGTATTTGAAAGAGTCAAGGAGCCTAAATCCACTTTTATATACAAGACATAGAGAACACTACGAGAGAAAACCAACAAGCAATCCATCTAGACCTCGTGTAAACACTGATGATGCTGAGCTGCTTCGGCTCCCTGCATTGGCTGCTCTTCGGAGTGGTAAAGAGGAGAGCAACACTGCAGAACTCCCGACTTCGGTGAAATGGGTACACTGTGATCTGAAGCTGAAGGTAGAGAAATGCTACACCATTAAAAAAAAAAAAAATAGTAGGAGACCGGGGAGCAAGAGCAAAGAAACACCCTCTGCAAATGTCACATTCTTCAGAAAAGCCTATCTTTACAGAGGAAGGGATACAAATACCCACATTCAAACATACAAATAACCCATGAACGCCGTTAACTGACTGTCCAAAGCAGCTTTCTAACTCCAGTGACACAGAATAAGGCTGCTGTTATGAATATAACGTAACATTTTAACACTCGTTCTCGACGATTTCTGCTTCACAAGGACCCATACAACGATTTCCAGGCGGCATGGTATGAAAGTATGCATTATACCACGTTTGATAAATTCTGAAGCACACACAATGTAAAATAAAAAAAGCAACATCAACCTGTGAAAAGAAAGAAACAAATCCTAAGTATTTTTTCCACACCAAGAGGACATAGCTTGGCCGATCTCACTAGTTTGTTGAGCACAGAATAATTTCACAAAAAGAGAATGTATCTTTACAAGAAGCAGTTTCTCCTGTGGCTGGCACTGCTGGGTAAACACATTACCGTCGTGCTCTACGTTCAAAGGAAGTTTTCAAGACGTTGTCACAGTCTGACCGTATCTGTCCACGCACATCATTAATCAATCTTCCCCCATCACCATAAAAGGCTTTTTGATTTTTTTAATAGGATGCCAAGCTTTTAGAGTACCGCTCATTTCATCAGGCAGTATTTTTTCTTAAAGACATTTTTATCTTCAGTAGCAACAAGTATCTGAAACAAGGCAGAATTGCTTAAAAGAAAAGCGTGGGAGAAACATGGCATAAGACTCTCATGGAACACGCCAGAGGAAAAAAAAAAAACCTGCCATGTAACTCTGAAATAATTGGCTCCATACCTTCAACATTAAAAGCAGCCCCTTTCAAGATAAAAGGAACTAGGCTGCCCATAGTGCATTAGTGTACAATCTCCAAAAGGCTGACGTTAACCGCACACTTGAAAACCAACCTTCGGGGGCAGTCGATGCTGTCACAAGGCTGCTAGACCCTTTGCGTTTGAAAGCTCTGCCTGAATGCAAGCCTGGAGTTTTACTACATTTAGGCAACAGATTTGGAAGGATGGGGTTTTTGTGTGTGTTTTGACTGTGCTAGTTCGGTTTGGGTTTTGGTTTGATTTTTTTAAAAGCAATTTTACATTCGCATCTCATTCTTGTTCCTTCCCATCACCTTTCATAGCTTCTTTCTCTCCCAAGGAAAGTGAACCAAAGAATGACGGGGCATACTGGTAATATAATGGCTCATAGCAACATATAATCATGTTACCCTGGAAATGGGTTAACTTTTTCCAGTAAAATTACGCCGCTGCTGTACAAATGCAGTAGTCGGTTTTCCTATGTGGACAAGCTGAGAGTGAGACTACACCACATAAAACCCAAATTAATTGCAATTTTAATGCTACAATAGATACCCATGCGTATCACTGCTTTCCGTTGTGGAACAAACACTTGCCGGTGCTATCAGCTTAAAACCAAAAATCAAGAGTAACTCGAAACATGTGCCTTCCCCCATCCCAAGTCATTAACTAGATGACTGCACCATATCCTAGGAGATTTGCTTGTTAACATTAATTCAGTTTTCAAAGGGAGGCAACTATATTATCAGATACCTGACTACCACTGGCTATGACTGTCCTTCATGGCAGCCTGTGTTAGCAAGTAGAGAGTGAGGCTTTCAGTAACAATGTGTTAGCTTCGAACAACCGGGTAACAGGCAGGGAGGAAACTGTTAATATTCTGTTTTTTTCACGATTATGTTGATCAGTAACGAGTCTGTTAGTAATTTTGCCTGCCACACATGCTGCGCCCCCAGGAAAAAATTCAAATAAAAGTTTAGCAAATCCAGATAAGATTAAAAGTAAAAAATCATTGTGTTAGTTTCCAAACCTATGATAATTCTCCATATGGGAAGAGTTCAAAAGTCAGTCAACCGGAAAAAATAATTAACCATTAATTGCAGTGAAGAAGGTAATACGTCAGCAGAGCACACTGCGTCACTTGGCACGGCATGGAAAAGCTCTACAGTGTAACCATCAAACTTCCTACTTTCCTACTAAATTGTCTTGTGGTTCTTACCCAAGAGGCACAATCCAGCTAACAAGACTTGAACTGTGGAAGGGATAACACACCAGGTCGCCTCCTGAATTAGGATATTCTCCAGGTACTGTAGTTATGGATGTGCGCATGTTTTAATTTACTGTGAAGGAAAATATTGGTTCAACACACCAAAGAATGACATCCAACAACGCAGGAAAACACCAATTTCCTTTTGGCCTTAGACAGAAGCACTAACTTTAGAAAAAGTTATTTACTGTACAGATACACAAATATGAATTCTTAAATAGATTAAATACGTGGGACAAGGTGAAAACATTACAAGAAATAGCCATTTACCTGTGTCCATTTTTGATATCTATGTTAAAGAGTACCTATTCTGTGCTCCGGCAATTCAAAACAAAAACCCCAACAACAAAACCTAACAAACCCACAACTAACGCAAAGTATTTCCTTACAGTCCATCACAGCAGACAATTACCTTGATCAGAGTAGCATCCAATAATGAGAGCTCAACGAGGCATAAACTCCCACAGCACCACTGAAAATGCCTATTTTCAAAAACTTATTAAAAGTGGAAAAAGAATCACACATAACTCTGAATTCAAACAGTAAGTTCTTGTATTGGTTGTGTATATTTACTTTGGGTTTTTTTTTTTTTATATTGAAAACCATGCAGGTCTTCTTAAATTGCATTTCCCTATGCTGTTGCTAACCTGAATCGCACGCGCTTCTTCCTCCATTCAGAAAAGAGACAAAACAGCAAGGTAGGTTTCCTATTACTCGTGTTTCCCTAATCCATCAAACACACGCTACCGCAAAGCGGTCTCATAATTGAAACCATTCTAATTGTCAAATACACGAACAAAGCTTTTCTGTGGTTCACCAGCCTTTTTTTACTGTGGTTTGGTTACTCACTAGGCTTAGGAAAATTTGCAACAACATGACCCCAGCCACCCAGGAGAGCCCAGAACAGGTGTACAGCCTGCAGCCTCCGAGCACCGAGGCACACAAGGCTCACAGCATTCAGAAAGCACTGCTGGACGGAATTCCTCAGAAGCGCTTCACAGCTAGCAGAAGCCGCCTCCTACAAAAGGGCTTTTAACCTATGAACAGATTTAATTAATGGGTGTGCATTGTTTCTGCTCAGAAAAGACGCAGGTACCAGCAACCTTATTTTTTCAGTGTCTGCATCTCGGAGGGCATATATCCCATGGCTAACAGATCCCCTGGGGAGTAAGAAAGCAGAGCTGCCAGGAACCCAGCAGCCTTCAAGCAAGCAACGTCAACATTAATTATTACAGAGACAAGGCAAAATAATACAGAAGCAACAAAGCTTTGGCAGCATCTAACTTTCCTGCTGCCCTTCAAAAGCACTCTTAATGAAATAAAATGGAAATCCCCACTATATACTGCAGATGAAGGTGACCTTGTGAGGTGGAGGAGAAGAAGAATAAAAGCAGATGGATGATCTTAGGAAACTGTCTGGTACCCACAGACCAGCTCCCCCCCCCAGCCCTGTCCTTCCACCTGGTAACAACCATTCAGAAACGCACAGGTCTAACTGAAGCGTCAGAGCAAACCGTACCCATTGACATTTATCCGCTAGTTTTCCACTAGCTGGGCTTTCCCCCTGCACGGCTCAATCTGCAAAGACTTCAACTACAGACATCAACCTAATTAAAGAAACTACCTCTTCTTATTAGCCTTCCTTTTGCCAATAGAGTACACATGCAATGAAGCTGCAAAAGCCCGAGGCTGATTAAGAGAGCGTTCGGGAAGTTAAGTTACACAACGGACTCTTTCCAGCATTGAAAGAGAGGTTACATATTCCTGGAGGCAGACTGAAGCCCAGAAAAAATCAGTAGCCCAAAGAACTCCTTATTCCTAAGATAAGAAGGCCCTGCTGGTCTGGAGTTTTCTGTTGTTTTGTTTGGGTTTGTTGTTGGTTTTTTTTTTTCCCCTTTATGGAATGACAAACCAAGACCGAACCGTGCACCAGAAAGGCTGTTCATCTACAGCCTGCAGGATTCCATCCAGATTTTCAGCTCCGAGATGACAACTAAAGCAATCAAACATAATGTGAAACTCAGATTTAAAAATGTCCTGTATCTTTTCTACGTAAGTTGACTTGAAAAGGTCGAAGCGGAACTTCGGTATTCAAGAAAACCCAAAAACTTAACACTGGTTTGGCACAGACATAAAGATATGAAACTAGCCATTCAGTGGTGATTCACATAAATTTGTTACGTACCACTTAATTGCTGAAACAATGAAAACTCCTACAGCCGCAGTTTCTACGCGCCAGCATGGATTTTTAGAGTCATGACTCAAGATTGTGTCAACATGGCGTAAGGGCTATACGAGTCATAGGCCGAGGTGGGAAAATGGTAGGGCAGTTTTCACTTAAACACTTAACAACCCCATTGATTTGTCTTCAGCAGCGCTATTAATATGCTCCACGGAAAAATATTCAGAGTGGGGCAAGTGGAGTCATTCACAACAACCACAAAAAGCAGCTTACAACCTCCACTTGTCTCTCTGCAGTAGATACACATCTATTAAATAAAACTTACTAAAAGTATATGGGTTATTTCCAAATATATCTCGGACAGTTGTGGGTTAAAACGCTCCGGTTGTTTACATCTAACAAGACCGTTGCTTCCTCCTTTTCACCCTTGAGCTGAAAATCATTTGAATCATTTTTGAAAGGCTTACAAGTTTAAGAAACACAGATTTCTCCGAAACAAAAACATTACTCACCTTAAAAGAACATAAATAAGGGAAAGATAGGGAGGAGAGCTTTATGGCCACAGTGAGCAGACAAACTCTTTTTAGAAGCTCTTATGCTCACAACAAAAGAATGTTCTTCCAAAGCCAAGCAACAACAACAACAACAATCTATCACATCAAATGCCACAGAATAAGAACACGAGCTGGAATTGTTAAATCAATACAACTTTAACACAGCATTGAAGGCGGAAGGCCTTTGTCCACGTCACTTCATCGTAACAAGGTGAGAGTCCAGTTCTACAACCCCCAGAGTTATCCTACATCCTGGATCTGATTTAACAGTGGGAATTTGGATAAATGCATTTTTCCATACGCTCTTCCAGCATGCAGAGCGGCAAGGATTACGGCACGTATTTTTAATTGCATCTGAATCGGCAAGGTATGAAATTCTGCAGAACAAAACCGGGGTCCATACCAAAAATCACCTGTTTCTGTAAATCAGGTTCTTGCAGTACCTAAGCCATCACACACCGCAACTGTATTACTCTAATACAATGAAAGGAAACCTACCCAGACAGCGTAGTCTATGCGACATAAAAATTGCAGAGAAGCGAGCCAAGCTCTAGTGAAGCACAACCACCAAACACGAAGGACACTGCGCAGGCAAAAAGAAATCTTACTACACAAACCAGCCGGTATCCAGTCGCTGACGAGGCCGTGAGGTTACATTACACAGCCTCTCCTACACAGACACGCAACAAACGTGTCTTTTGGGCTCTTAGAAATAAGCGAGCACTCAGAACAGCAGAATCCCTCTTTCCCTTACCTTGTGCTGCTAAATACAAAAGATAAATCCAAGTAATGCAGTTAGCATTGCACATTTGTCTAAAATCACTCTTCACCCCAAAGGCCTAAAAGAAAGTTCAGGGAAGGGAAAGTGACAGATGGGAAGGAATAGCAGTAGGGCTGCAGGAACGAGGAAAGGAGAGGGAGAAGGGTTATTTTTACAGTTTAATGGGTTTTCTTTTGGCGGGGGGGGGTGTGGCTGGAGTTTTTGGTTGGTTTGTTTGTTTGTTGGGGAGCCGTCATGATTTATTTCTCCAGTTCCCTCTGACTGCAATTCAGGTAATGAAAGACTCGAGCTTTGGCAAAGACATTAAAAAAAAAAAAAGAATAAAAGAACCATAATTAAGCTTACCGGAAACAAAACTAATCAAACTTGAACAGTAACAAAGGGCAACAGAAACACGTTCGCTGTATCACATCTTCCTTGCTGGCCAAGAGCCCAGAGTTTTCATTGCATTTTTTTTCTTCGCGCCGATTTCACAACAGCATTCACAAGCCCTGGCCCAGGACACCTAGCTGTACAAACTGTATTTGTAGGAGGTCGGCTTTTCATGAGACCAAAAACACAGCATGTGGAAAGCGTTAAGGCTTTCATGTAGGAGAGGAGGTTCTTAAAACTACTACTGTTTAACTCAAAAATCTTGGAGCTTCACAGACCATTAGAGGTTTGTGAAGCACAGAGAAGGGCAGAGTTCGCAGAATAAATCCCGAGTTCCTGTGGGATGTCCTAGTGCTTTACACAACAAGAGGCACTAGGCACAAAGCAGGCTCGGAATTAAACAACAGGGAGGACTTCTCAAATTGCATGAGGAAAGAGCTGTTTTATAACCTGGAATGTACCCTCCCTCCTTTCTTTAAAGGTTAGGGTCTAGAGGCATTGTAGAAAATAATTCAGTGGGTGTCGGGGACATTGGGAGGAAGGGAGAAGGGAGCACAGAAAGTACGTTTGGGGGAGCGGAAGGAGAAGAATCAACTCAACTGTTCCACCCAACAAGAACAATCCATTTCACCACGGCAATAAAAGTACGTGTCAGCACCTTTTTAATGCCAGATCTCTTACTGCTGTACGGGAGTTTGGTAGCATAAAAAGAAACAAGATTCCCTGCCAATTTTCTATATACCAGATGACCAGAGCCAGTAAGGATTTCCTAACCATCAGTACCGTCAGCGTTTTTGATTTTGTCCTCAATGTCACAACACTTTGTCTATTTCTTAAGACTCTGAGTTCTGAAATACAGCAATTACACAGGAAGCCATCTCTTTCATTTACCTCTCTCCAAAAGAGAAAGTTTCTAAGTTTACAAAAAAAAAAAAAAGAAGAGGAATTGAAAAATTTAATCTTGAAATACCTACATCAAAAGAAAACACACCCATCAACATTCTAAGACTTCTAAAAAATAAGGGGTACAAAAAGCAAAAGACTTTCTGTGGAATCTGCTTTGATTACTCAATGTTTGATGCAACACTACCCGCACGTTTTTACCTAAAAGCAAGAAGGGAAGCGGTGGGTTGAACTTCTTCAGCGCAGAACACGTGACGCTGCAGCATAAACGCAGTCCTACCTGGGGCAACGGTGGAGGCACAGTCAGAGGGAGCCCCTCTTGCTCCAAGCAAAATGCACAAACAGCACAAACGGTGGAGCCCGGTCTTGCAGAACACTTACTACTTACAAGCAGGAATTGGAAACCCAAAACCTAAGCATTTCACATGGCTCACAGCTTCATTATCCTTGTCTTCCACATACCAGAAGACATTAAGTTCCCTGAAAATGCATTCCAACTCTTGGTAGGGAAAGGAATCCCCTGCTATAAATCCACCGTCATGCACACGTATACAGGGCTAAGGTTCCGATTTGCAGCCTTCTGAACACCTTGCAGAACAGGCCTCTTCCCTCATGTGCTGCTGTGATAAAAGCTGTAGATTTTTCCCCAAAAGACCACCACCATCACCTACAAGTAATCACTAGCATTTTTATGTCCTGAGAATTTCAATTCTGTCATACTCCTAACCATTTTTCTTTCAGACACAAAATAGAAAGGGGAAACAAAACAAAACGCAAACATAGCAGATGTCACCTTGTGATGTTAAACGTTTCTTAAAGCACAAGGCTAACAGAGCCTTTTATATCACAGAATGGTTTGGGTTGGAAGGGCCCTTAAAGACCATCCGGTTCCAACACCCCTGCCATTGGCAGGGACACCTTCCACTGGACCAGGCTGCTCAAAGTCTCATCCAAATATCCACAAACTGCCTTAGTTTCCCCTATGGCAGAGTCCCTTTAAACGAAAGCCACTATTCTAAACTCCCCATTCTCAGTTTATTCCACAATCTGTATAATTCCTGGGAGTTTTCCTTGGCAAGAAAAAAAAACCCAAACCAACAAAAAACAGTAATCAAGCACTGCTTCTTTTTTACAGCTGGTTTGAAACAAAAATGACAAAATGAGTGCATCTGTCTACTGAAGTTGTTATTGTCTTGTTCTCACAGTACAGTTATAGCAGCGTATTACAGGATGTTTAGGACTGAATAATGTATTTGGGGGCTGATTCTATGCCAAAAGAACACTGTAGATACCGTTCTTACGGTGCCATCTGGGGCTGGAAGCCACGATTAAGGCCAATGATCTGTTGTATAAGAAGAAAGTTAATTTCATGCTCACTGTGGCAAGACACATTAAAAGTGTAGCTTACTCTCCGCCAACAGACGATTTTCAAAATTTTTTTCCTGGTGCACAACCTTTTGCCCCATATTGGCTTGTTCTATTGAACCCCACAGAACCTGGACAACAGTTTTATGAACGTCTGCGTGGAGCAACTGAAAACTGCTTTGCACTACACTAAGAACGGCAGATCACCCTGACTCTCTTGTGACACGGCTCTCTCAACAGGTCAAAGCTATTTGTACTTATTTACTTCTTGAACTTGAAAACTCAAAAACTGCTGCAGTACGTTTCGAAATTGTAATCTCTCTCTCTTACGTGCTGTAAATACGCACAGGAAACGGCACCACTTGGGACAACACCTAGGTAACATCCCCAGTTCTGTTAGCTACAATCTAGTTGCCCCTCCTCTATTTTTTTCCCCTTAATGGGTACATTTGCAATTAATCTTTATATCCCTGACGAGGATAAGAAAGCACTGCAGGCGCTGAGGAGGAAAAAATCAAGTAGCAAGACAGCATGCTTGTTCCTCAACTGTAAGCAAGCCACTAGTCTGGCAAAAACTGTGACCAGCCTGCGCTGGCTTCCAGTGAGTAACTAAGGATAAAATTTGGCCCAAATACGCACGCGCACACACACACCAAAAAACCCCCCAATTACATACAGGCCATAAACATCAGGTTTAAACACAGAAGTTGAACTAGCCGCAAAAACTGCTTGAGATTCCCTGCAGTTTGTTTTCAGTATCTCAGACTTGAGCACTTGCCATAAAACTCAACACTTGCCAACCAAACCACGTGTCTCCACGTCTCCCCGCCTTCCTAAAAGCCCTTTTAAAGAATAATTCCTTTGTCGGCTCCATACAGGAGTTTTTAAAAGTTAGCGTTCCCACTGCATGGATAACAAAGAGTGACTAACCGGCACCAGGCAGACACCATCTGAGTCGTATGCTCAGCACTGACATGTTGCTCTTCCAAAGAGCCTTGCATTGTGTTGTCCCCTTTGGTCCCGTCCTCCCCCAAACACACATCACCACCCTACAATGCCACATTCATGCAAAACAGAAGTCTGTAACTTGCCACGAAACAAAGCCATTGAGCCATGCACATCTTCCAGAGATTAAAATAAGTACTTGTTGGGCGAGATTTGTGCAATACCACTTTTACACCAATGCAACTACTACAAAGGAAATAAGGCTCACCTTCCTGCTTTGCCACACAAGTTTCCCGTTTCCCTGAGCAAGTCACTAGGTTTGCTTCTGACTCAGCTCTTGACTTCAAAAAAAACTTCAACAGTGCTGTATATTAGGTGTACGATTACAAATCATCAGTTCCTCAGATACCAGTTGTGGGTCTGAGATACTACCACAGAGAGGATTATGTGGAGAATATTTCTCTATTAAGCCAGTTCAAAAATCAGACGCTAGGCAGGATTATACAGATTAATTTATTCGAGGAGCTACCCAAATTTTGTAACATTAGCACTCTTCGAGCACAGATGTCTGACACATCACTGTTGTTTCTATGACTCTCCTCTTCTTTCCTTTCTGAAAACCACCTTCAGCTTTTAAAGCATACGTTCAGTCCCTAACTAGATGGGAAACAAACAGCACGAAGGGTTTGGTGTACAGCATCCGTGGAAAAGAATCTTGCCAGGTTAAGAGACTCAACTGTGAAAATAAACCACACAAATTCTCAAACAGATATCTATTTTATGTACCTGAGAGTCATAGGACCTTCAAATTGATGTCTGAGTATTTGATACAGTCTGACAACTGCTACAAAAGAAGAAAAGCTAGTTATCTTTTCTCATAGGGAAAGAAAAATACAGAATAGAAATGATGATGAACGAAAACATTTTATCCAGAGTCACACGTACCCTTCCAGCATAGATGCAAAAAAGAGAATTCACACTAAGAAAATAAACAACATAAAATGTCTTATGATGCTGAATTATAAACAGAATGTAAGGAAAATGCAGTGTAACAGAACTAAGAGGAGTCACAGAAGCATCGTGTTCTCTCAGTTGCTGGGGAAGACTCAGCCAATATTGTATCAATTTCCCAAATAATCTTGGCTTAGATCTTTGACTATATACCTTTCACGACAAAGCAGAAATTGTCCCTTTTGGCCCTCTGACAGAACTCAATGCAACTGCCTAATGGCCCTCTTTTGCTTGCAACAGTATTTTACCCCTACCTACCTCTAAACCTTCAGAGAACAGTAAACAATGAGTTTCAATCTTGAAATGCAAAATAATAAAAAACCTCAGAGTGCGGAGTTGATTTATTATCCATGATCAATGCAATTCTAGAGTCCAGTCGGTGCAGCGAATACACCTTCTCGCCCTATGCTCTTCACCTATGAAGGTTTCTTAGTAAGAAATTCAAATAAGCAGCCCAGTTTTTGAGCTGATGACATTGTAAATTACCTTTAGAATACAGAAGTAATATAATACAATTGAAAATTAATTCTCTTAAGAGAACGCTTAAGAGATTTAAAGGAAATAAAAGAAGGCACGTTCTTTCTTTGGTTTTACATGCTTCAACTGAAATCGAGAGACAAAGGCATGCAAAAGGATATTTTTGCCTTCGCAGGATTAACCGTAGTCATTGATCAGACGAGTGGCACTGGGCCCCGAAAGCGAGCAGTCAATGTAAAAAGGCAGTTCACAGAGCAAGGATTTAAGAGCTAAGCAATATACACCTTCAGGATACGTTAACCCGAAAGAAGGAACTCGGGAAACTGAAACAAAAGGAACACACGTGGTATATAAACCACGGAGCTGGAACTGCGGCCCAAGCTTGTGCAATAAAGCGTACAGCTGGCAGCTCTACTCACCTGTGAGAGCTGAAATCAGTTGCAGGGATAAAGACGACATGGCGTGTACTAGAGTTAAATCTTTACCTCTCTTGCAAGACCTTCCCAAACCTTCTGTTTTACTATCCAATAAAATGATGACATTTGCAATAAGTTTAACAGTTAAACTTTTAAAAACAAGCGAAACCACAGTGAACACGCATACTGAACAACCCTTACAGATGATCTGGTCTTTGTAAACAGCTTTCAGCTCAGTGGCACTAAATTTAGGAATATCTCCATCTGAGCTCAGCTCCTATGAGCTCAGCATTTCATTAAATTCTTTGGCTTACTTATTCTGCTCCCGGTGAGAAGCGTGAACTGAATCACTGTATGCCTCCTCAGCGCAGTGCTCTACCTTAAAGCCAAACATACTAACTTAGCGTTCTCCCTCCACCAGCTGAGATAGCCACACTCAAAAAAACCCCCCAAAACCCAACAACATAGTTTGTTACGCAAAAGAATCGATGGTTTCACTTACACAGGAAAAGGCACTAACCGATGCCTCTGCCCATTTTTCAACACGGAATGAAGCCCAGTAGGATAGCTGCTATGACTAAAGAAAAAAGTCTGATGCTATCATTTTTGAAATGTGAAGCCTATAGTCCCCGTTTTAACAAGAACAAAACCCTCCAACTGTAATATCCATGCAATTGCAGCACTAGCAGCAGTGAGCAGAGATGAAATGAAAAGAAGCAGTGGCTGTTTATGTTGGCAGACGTTTCAAACTCTAATGGAAAATTTCAGCTCTGACTGCATCTAGGCTAGAACAAGTTATTAAGGAAAAAGGTTCAGCTTTCAAACAGAAAAGGCTTACATAGCTCGTCCCTTTCTGAACACTCCTGCAGCAAAGACAAGTCAGGAAATGGTACGCCTTGACTACGCAATCTATTAATATCCCATCATTAGGGGAATATACCATCAAATAAAATACATGTCCTTTGGGAAAGGAGAACAGCGATAATGCCCATGCCACAGACACAAACCCAGCTATCGGTACAAATAAGTTATACCACTAAACGCAAATATTAAAAAGCCCATGTAGGGCTAAGTAATCACTTTATACTAATGGACCAGAATATATTCACCTAATTATCCCCCTCTTTTGATCAAAGGAAAACTGCTATTTGAACAATTACGTCGAGGGAGAATCTTTACCTTTCATATGCTCATGCGAATTTTGCACAAATATTACCAGGGCGGTTTGTTGACATGAACAGTATACAGTTTGTCCTCAGAGAGAACGAACACCTTGCCAGCCTGCACATATGGTAACTCCAGTGACCTTTCGGCTACTACATTTCTGCACTATATTTAAGAGCTACTCAGGAAGCCAATATTGTGTATTATGTAAGAAAAGTTTAAGCATTAATGAGGCAAGAATAAAACTGTTTATCTAAACCCCAATCTAAAATTAAACATGTTTATGCTGAAAGCTCACACTGCACTCATTTTGTCTCCTAACATTAACAGAGCACAGCTTATTTAGTCTCTGAGACAAATCCCAACAGCGTTTAATTTGGAGAGAAGAATTTTACTATCAGAAGAGAGAATATTTTTTCTGAAGAAGAAAGCAATGCATATACAGTTCTTAGGCGCATAAATACAGCACGTTGCAGGTATTTTCACCTAGGGAAAACAGTTGATATTCATGACTTCTATTTACACTGTGCTTTAAAGCTAAATACAGTAGCATCCGCCCAGAGGCAAGACCTTTCGATTGCACTCTGCTGTCTCTTGCTAAGCAGCCAAACCAAAAATGACACGCACCAAAGATACCTGCATACTCAACAGGGAAATTCAAACTAAAATTAGACCAAGGTCTGTATGCCTCCACAAAGATTCGCTATCCCCTTTTTAGACTTCTCATGAAGCAAGCAGCTCTAACAAGGCTCACTAAGGAGCTTCGACCTGCCAGGAAAGAGACAAGCAGACAATGAGACCGTGGTCACGATCACTGTACCATAAACCTTCCCCGAAAAACACAGTAGGAGTCATTCAAAAACCTCAAAACATTCCGAGAGGTGTCATCCCCAGTTTTAAGAATAGAATAGGTAGGTCAAAAGTACTTGGGCCTATTCCCATGAAAGACACAGTGTTTCCAAAACCTCGATTCAGTTGCAGCATATGCGATAGCTATCTAATGATATAACATGGTATTATTCTTAAATGTACGTCCGGCTGGCAAAGGGACAGTCCCACACATCCCCCTCCATTTCTAGTGGCTAACGAACCAGCACAAGACGTTTGAGTTCCGCCGGTCAGACGACACATCTGACATGAAGCAGGCCTCAGGAACTCCAGCCAGAGGAAAACAAATCTGTTTCTTCTGGGACCACAGCCTTAAACAGTTTAGGCAAACTGCAACCGTGCCCGAACCGAAGCTTACAGAAGGGTTTCTGAGCGACCAGCGCCAGGGCAGGCTGAGTGGAACAGCACCCAGCTCTGCATCCGAGCAAGCTGACACCATGACTTGGCTTCCTCCTCCTTCAACTGGACACTGGCACTCCGCACAAGCTCAGGTTCATTCCATGTTTCTGTTTACCTTCTGCGTGTCACTAACACCGAGCTAAGCTATTTACAAGAAACACAGTAAGTCCTTGTAGGTATTTAAGTACGCTTATCTCAGGCCTATCACGATGCTGGTGCTTCTAAAACTCTCAAAATTCGAGTAGCTCAGCGTAATCACCTAAAG
Organism: Steatornis caripensis; assembly: GCA_013398225.1. Taxonomy (NCBI): domain Eukaryota; kingdom Metazoa; phylum Chordata; class Aves; order Caprimulgiformes; family Steatornithidae; genus Steatornis; species Steatornis caripensis. Next base: position 166,675 of record VZSC01014920.1, read on the forward strand.
AATTCAGAGCCAGAGAATTCAAATACTTTGAAAATCCTGTATTACCACGAAGTTTTAGCAAATTGACCCAAAACAGTAACAATTTTTTTAGAAAAAAAATCACATTTAAAGCCAACCCAGATACTTAGGAAAACTTGTTGCCAGCTGTGTACCTTGCACCCTCACAACATATGAATTTAAAAGAAAGTCATGAAAACTGTTCATGTCACATAGGCGCCTCCAAAATTTATCTCGGCTTACCACGTAGAAGAATCAAATGTGCTGCTAAGCACGAACCAAATGAGAGCAGGATACTTCAGCAACTGTGCCATCCAACTACAGCTGTAAGTGACTCACGGAAAACTATCCAGCAGGAAGGGAAAAGCAAGAAAGATGCATCGGAACAGAGGAGAAGATCCTTTAGGATAGAGTTCAATGGAAACCCACAGAAGTTTCAGAAGTTTTATTTAAGGTCACCTGCATGGAAGCCACTTCTCCTGAGTATCACTAGGTCAACACTTACTGATCCAGCGTTAGAACTGTTGGCTTTCCTTGATCCATTCAGCATTCCCGTTTCAGCAGAGGCAACGCTCAGGTAAGAGCTGATTTTAGTTCCTGCATCTCTCGCTTGCAAAACCTTGAAGAGAACGCTGCAGCTACCTACACTGACACCCACCAGGAACCCCCCTCGGACATAAACGTTGAAATAAACTGGAAGAGCAAAGACCCAAACAAACATACGGCTTTGACATGCAGTAAGTATTTTCTTTCTTAAAGGGTTTCTTCTTGTTTGTTATTAATTTAGAAGCAGCAAATTAAAAAAAAGTTGAAAACCTATGCTATATTAGTTAAAACACATATTGACAAACACAGGGTTTGCTTAAAAGACAGGGTACATTAATTGTGTAGAGGGGAAAAAAGCAAAGGCACAACTCAAATAGGACATTCCTTAACGTGCTTGTGAAAACTCGGTACGGTATGGCCCAATTCTCATCTCTCACCACGGTCCCTGTACACCTTCCAGTACTACAAAAGAAATACAATGTCATATTCACCCCTATATTCTGATTTCCTGTACAGTAGCATCAGCTTGATTAAACACAAACCAGGCCTAGTCTCTACAATAATTTTGTATTTCTACTGTATTACTTATCTTCCCCTGTTGCAATGTTCCCGGTGCAGGGCTTAAGGCGGCAGGTATCAGGAAGAGCTCTCGCCCGACGAAAGAAGCACAAATACAAGTGTCTAGAAAAGGCAAGCACTATACAAGAAGCACGGTAATAAGCAGGTTTAACTTTAAGTGGGTATTGCGGAGAGGCAAAAACCCTGGCGCCCCTCCCCATGGGCTTCAATGACTAGGGTAAGGTAAACTCTAATAAATTAGAAACGTCCAGGATGTATTGACCTATAGCCTGGTTTCCATTTAGGGCAAGTCACTTCAAGAATGCCCCTGACTCATTTTCAAGTAGCTTTTTCAGACTTGGGAGTTGCTGTAGCGCTTTTGCGTCCATATAATAATTTTTAGAGTTTCACCTCATGTTAATATGGTGGCCAAGCAGGAAAATAAGGCCTTTTTTCTAGCCCTTCTGGAACTGCCAGAGGGTTACTTAACACTGCAACAGAAAAATGCTAGGCAAAGTGTATGAAATTATTCTGCTGATGAAAAAATACAGACAAATTAATTCCACAGCCTTGTAATTTACATTATTAGTTATTCCACTTTAAGGAGGAAAAGCAAAACTGGATAGTCAAATATTTACTGCAGCCTTTATTCTGCATTTCTTACTATAGCAAAACTGCTGTAAATTTTGAAAAAGACTGGGAATTGAAAGCAAGCAGAAGTGAGACCTGTGGGCAAAAATAGGAAACAGAGATTAAACAACGCGTTGTAGGCCAACAGTTATTTGTAGATCAGTTACCACTAGGGGCTAAAAAAGCCTGAGCAAAGCCATCAGCACACCACTTCCCAGTTGCTCAAGTGTAATATTTAGTCTTCTCTACCTATATGAGAAATTTAGATGTAATGAAACAAAAATATAAGACTTGAAAAATGCTAGCTTATATGAAGTTTCGCACCACTTGAAAACTTGCAAAACTTTTACAAAAAGCCTTAGGCCTGATACCCGAGCTCAAATGTAGAAGTCACGCAGTACAAGCAGGGTCAGACACCTGCCCCCAACTCTCAGATCTTTAGTTCTTCTTCTCCTTTCTCCTCCCGCAAACTGTTTTCCTCTATCAAAGAGACATTTTGCATTTAAAAGCATATTTCATAGTTGCTTTAAATCAAACTCTGGAAGAGTACTTTTGCCTCTTAATAACTTCACCATCAGCAGAATTCATTGCTAAAGTAAAGACCAATTTGTTCCGAATACATTGCTAGGAGATATTCTAAAGAAAAGAGGAAAGGACTGCTTAAGCTGACTATGTGCTGGATTTGTTCAAAGTTGCTAAGAAGCATACTATTTTGGCATTCTTTCTAAGCTGTCACCTTTCCAACACTGGGCCTTCCTGCCTCAAATCCAACAGAACACTAAAGCAAAGTCTACCTGCACTTGATCAGTAATTCAGTCTTTCCATCATTCTCAACAGAATCAGTGAGCATGTACACCAACTGGGGCACTCCCGGAATAATTTCATCCTTCCCACTCCATTTGACTTGCGTGGTGCTCCTGTTTACCAAGCAGTGATAGTGGTGTCACAGCATCATCTCCCAAGCACTCCTCAGAAGAGAATGGAAGTACCCTTCAGTAAGCGATAGGTTATAAAATATTTCTACAGCATCCAAATTCTACACACACAGAAGTCTAAACAACCAGTTATGCCTTACATATTTTCCGAATCACTAACGCATTGCTAGAAAGTAGTTCAACTCAATTTCCATTGAGTTATCTCCCTTCTAAATTCAGAATGAACATGAAAACCGCTTTCCAAAACCACCCTCCCAGCAGTTAAATGACACCTGCTGAACAGAAACCGAAGCTTCTAGAGAAGCTCAGCAATTAGGACTAATAGAAGAGTAACAAGATTCCCAAGGCTTCCCAAACCTCCCTTTCCTTTGAAGAAGTCGACCACTCCTCCCTGCCCATCTTCCTGCCACGCACTTGCCAGGATTTTCAACAGAATAACAGTTACGTAAGCTTTGTGAAGTTCAGCAGAGCAGTAAGCCCCAGATCAATTCAGAAACTGAAGTTACACGCTTGCTGCCCACATGTTTCCGGAATGCAAAGAGTTAAATACAACCACTGAATTCTGCAGGTCCTAGGAGCAGGCACATACCTCCCTCTTCCAGATTCAATTAGATTTTGTTTTGGTTTAGGCTTGCTTTAATTACCCACTGCCATTTGAGCCCAACCGGGTGACATAAATGTATTATCCCATCATAATGTCAGAATTTAAAATTAGATTTGGTCTCCATAAATACACTTCATCCAACCTTAGCGACTCCGTCCCAGCAATGACGACTATTTTATGTAACATCTTTCATAGACTAAGACCTAAAAACCACACTAAAAATTACAGCTACCTTTCCTGGCTGTAGATTTCTCTCCCATTTATCTGCAGAGGATTCAGTTCAGGGTGAAAAGGAAATAGTTTCGTAAGATCAAACACCGAAGCAGCAAGAGGAAAAGCAAATTACATAAAGTCCAAATGTACTTACAGTCTCCTTATTCGGAAGCAACTCCTTTCGGATCCTGAAGAAGTTCTTGCCGTACTGCCTCAACCCCTTAATAAAACGTTTCTGTGATAAAAGATAACAAAACCAGTGTGTCAGCAGAAGGGGAAAAAGAAAATTCTTGTTAATCAGCACAATAGCCAAACAGTGTTCTTAGCTTAAGGACTGTTGGCCGGAAGAAAACGTGCACCTACCCAGCAACTGAAAACAGACACGGGGAAAAAAAGGCTTTGAAAAGATACCGAAAAATTCAAACCACATTCCCTTCCATATCAAACTCCCACCATTTGAAGCTTAAAAAAAAAAAAAAATCAGTACCACAGTCAGTTCTTTTTCAAAACGACCGAAGCGTTCTGCTGCACGGCTCTCCCCAAGTCTATTTTTCAACTAAGAAGCAGCAGGCGAAGGAAAATACGCAACGCTGGTTTTCCGGGGAGGAGAGCGGCTCTCCGGAGAAGGTGCCGCAGGGGTTAACGAGCCCTCGCAGACGCCGACCCTCCGCGTTCACCCGTCCCGGTTCTCGGAGCGATACCGGCGAGCGGCTGGCCGAGAGCCCTCCGCCCCACGAGAGCCGAGCCGCCGCTCCCCCTCCGCGGCTCGCAGCGGTCCGCGGTCGCTCGCCACGCCGCGACACTTCCTCCTCTCGCCCTACAGCCGGGGCCGGGGCCGCGCACAGCGGGGCCCGGCTGCGGCCGCGGCGGTGCAGGCGCAGGTGGGGACATTCCTTAACGTGCTTGTGAAAACTCGGTACGGTATGGCCCAATTCTCATCTCTCACCACGGTCCCTGTACACCTTCCAGTACTACAAAAGAAATACAATGTCATATTCACCCCTATATTCTGATTTCCTGTACAGTAGCATCAGCTTGATTAAACACAAACCAGGCCTAGTCTCTACAATAATTTTGTATTTCTACTGTATTACTTATGTTCCCCTGTTGCAATGTTCCCGGTGCAGGGCTTAAGGCGGCAGGTATCAGGAAGAGCTCTCGCCCGACGAAAGAAGCACAAATACAAGTGTCTAGAAAAGGCAAGCACTATACAAGAAGCACGGTAATAAGCAGNGCTTCGCCCCTGCCGGTTGCTGCACCTCATGCGCCGCGCCCCGCAGCTGCCCTCCCTTCCCCGCCGGCCCCCCCTTGCACTCACGTTCCCCCCACAACTCTTCACCCTCCAGCTGTAACCGTCCTCCCTCTCCTCCTCCTCGTCCCCTTCCGGGGCCAGCACCTTCAGTCGGTAAATTCCACCGCAGCGGGCGGCTCGGGACCGGTGTCACCTACAGCCCAACGGTTCGGGGCCAGGAAATCACGAGTAAACGCAAGAGTGCCTCTTTTTGGAAGGGGCAGGCCTGAGGACTTTTTCCTTTCCTAGAATAAGGCACACAGGTATAAACACTAGCGAATACCAAATTCTGCCTGCAAAAAAAAAGTCTATGGACAAAAAAAAAAGTCTGCGGGCCCTAACATTCTGGGGGAGGGAGATGAGAATAATTCCCTGATAAGAGACATACCTCAAGGTGGCTTAATGCATTTTGGACACCACACTGTCCTGAAGGAGGTGCACAGGTGAGCAGAAGCTTCCATATTGTGAAGCAGGTGAGGAATCCCAGAAAGAGTAATTCACTACTAAAATAGCGCTCTGTACACCTCAGAAGCTCCCGCCACAATGCCGAATACGAGTGAGCAGTCTCTTTGGAATATCAAGCATATTACTTTGCAGATAGGCTCGCACAGGGATCTATCCTTACCTAACCCTGACCCTCAAACCCAGCAGGACCGCCGGGCTTCACCAAGAACATGCCTGGGAGCACAGAGGCAAGAATTAACCACCAGCCGTATACGCTTCGAGATTACAGTCCCTTCCAGTATACGGCTTGCTCATACCCACCTGCTCCTTTTAAACCAGCGAACAGAGCACTGGGGAGTTTAAGAGTTCAGTGGCAGGGGTACCTGGGTTCCTAAGCAAGGAAAATTTGACTAATAGCAAGGTACCAACCCCCACTCACAGGCAGAAGTCACCCAAGCATCTACAGAACAAGATATTAAGACTGCTCACAATGTGTAACTGGTCACTAATGCACACGCGTACTGCTCACTTTTTACCCTGTGAATGACAAGGAATTTTTATTACACCGAGGGGGAGGCCAATCACTCCCCTGTCACCGTACGCATACCTGTGCTGGTTCATGCTTCTGGGCAAGAAAAGATGGCAGCAGCAACAAGGCAAACAAACATGCCCTCCTACCACTCCCAGCATCCCAAAGAGCAACGTAATTCCTGTCTGCAGCTCCTCACGAAGAACGCAAATCAACTAAAATGAAGAAACATTTAAACACGGGCAATCCAAAGGGAACTCAGCTCGGTTCCTAGCTGTGACATCACTGCCTTTTGGACTGCATCGGAGGTCAGACGCTTACGCAGCATCAGTTAGCGGAGCACATAAAGGAAAATGTGACATCAAAAGCTAGAGGGGAGTAAGAAGAAACCAGAGCTGGAACACTCCGACCATGGATGAAAAAGCACAGGGAAACATGAGAGCGCAATCTGGTCCACTGCATAAAATCAAAAGCCCTGATTCCCTATTCCTCATTTTGTCACAGACTGACTATGGTGCATCTGAATTCTCAGGGGACCATTTTATTTGTTTTTAAGATCCCTTTTAACCAAACTATTTTACATTTGGTTTGTGTTGTGGTTCAACTCTTTATTAAAAAAGCCTGTGACAAACTGTTTTCCTTCGAACTCATGAGATGTCAAAAATCTCTACCAGGAACATAAGCTTAGCATATAACCTGAGTAACAGAATCAGAGGGAGCTTTAAATGCTGTTCCAAATTTCCAAATATGAATGAAGTCAATCCTTCTGGCATTCTGAAATTTTGGTCAATTATGCTGTCACCTTTACCAGTGTCATAAAATTATCACTAGGCCATTGAGGCGGTGTAAGATGTCCAGCTAATATAGTTGTTGAAAGGCAAGAGACACACTTCTTAATACACATACAACAGCAAAGCACACAAAAATTAGTTTCAGAAACTTAGACAGAAAGTCTGAAGCTTAACAAAATGACCAAGTATTTTTAAAAATATCTTCTTTTTCAGTTTTCCTTTGCTATTCTAGACTTCCATTAATCCAGGCATCACATTCAGTTCTACCTTAGCCTGCAGCAAGAACAGCTACTTCTTTTCTCCAAGTCAAGCGCAATAGAGACCTAAATGTTTTTAAATACAAAAGAACTAAGTAGTTGCACACCGAATGGGAAGTGACCTGTTGGTCTCCAGCATCTCATAAAACAGACTGTGTAACACAGTTTAAATTTTCTCTCCTCTGCACAGATGACATGCAACAAATGAGATGCCTGCATTTTAATGGTGCAGGAGATGCTGCACAACTCACAGAAGGCATCTGAAAACGACAGCTGCTGAATTAAAATAGTCTTACGATACAGGGCTGGTAGATCAATGAGGCTTAAACCTATGGATGCACAGGAAGTCTGGATAAAAAGGGCGAGTGGCTCTAGAGCACAATGGTTTCAGAAGCAAGTTACGTACTTTTAAAAATTAAGACAAACGTTTCAATTTTACCACTTAACTTCAAAACATTAGTTATGACAGAATTCTGTCAGCATTACTGTTTGTGCTGTTCACTGAAGACAATGTATAACACAATTTTTAAAAATTGCTGTGGTTAATTATTGCTGTGAAGTAGCATTAGGAAATGCCGTGGCTTCCTAGGCCAGTCAATGCTCACAGGCAACACGGTTATGTTTTACAAAGTGGTCACCATGCTATTGACCAGCCACAACACAAGGTCTCCTAAAACCATTCTCTAATTCGAGCTTCCCCAATGAAACGTATTAGATTCTGCAGTATCCTGCTACGATGTGTAAACAGGGAGCTATAAATAACCAAGGAAGAACAAGGAACAAGCATGTTAATGTTTGCATATGTGTTACTTGCAGGTCCCATATTTTATCCCGAGAAACAAATACCATGACAAGATACACAAAGCCATTATGTTCTGACTAACAGGGCTCAGATGGCATGTTCATCAACGTGATGATAGTGCCATTGCAAAGCTGTGGTTAAGGTTATGCGTCAGGGTTTCTATTATCAAGAGATTACAGCTTGGCAGGAAAAAATTGCTGCTGCGTGCTGAAATTCAGCACCCCAGGTTTTAACCGAGATCTGAGGTTCCCAGTTCAGTTGCCTTATTTACTGCAGAAAGCTAAAACGAAGCTGTTTCTAAAAGCATTCAAGAATAACATCTAGCACAAAATAACCTGTTTAATCAATTTAAGAATTTCAAACTGAAACCTCATGGGCTTCAGAAAGGCAGGACGACGCTGATAAAACTGTAAATTCATAACTGCTACTAATATGTCCCCTCTGAGGCGATGCTTCGATCAGGTTTAGATCAAATGTCTTTTCTCTAAGAAAATCCGTGTGCCATTTCATTCCCTCCCGTGACTTCCCCCTGGTTAATTAGTGAAGAGCATGTTGTAATGCGATATATTTACAAACACACAAAACACAGAGCCTTTTCTGCTCCTTCTTAATCCAGGAAATAAGGACTTTTTTTTCCTCAATCTTCCTACAAAATAAAAAAATCCTCCTCTTTGAACCACGACCAAGAACGGCAAGTTCTTCTCTCAACCTTTTCCTTAAATTGTGAGCCTATAAAAATTGAAGATCTTGCCATGATGAAAGCAATAGGTGCAGTGCATGTTTTGAAAGGCCCAAGGTTTTCCAGGCAGATGCCAACTGAAGTTGTCACCATCTTCCATATTTAATATGCCTTTTAAAGTTTTATAGTAAATATGGTAGGAAAATGTATGGGGGTTTGCTAGTTAACAGCAAATCAACATTAAATGCATAAAAGCATCTTTATTTCTTCAATTTCAGAAGGTGAAGAATTATGGCAGTTGTTCTGAAAAGAAAATGAGATTTGGTTGTATCTGCAAAACTTCTGTTAAATGTGTAGCACGTTTATAGATTGCCCCAAACAATTTTTGAGCAGGCAGACATCGTATACACACGCTAGCTGAATTTCAGTGCACAGAGTACATTTTATTAAAAGCTTGCAACTTAGAGTCTCTTCCTGAAGAGGCTGCACTGAAGCACGGGTCATGATTTGAAGGACCTTGTCCTCTTCTCTGACACAGCCATGCAAAGGTATGAGAAATCATTCACGCAGTCCTGCAACTGCTTGAAGGTGTCTCCAAGCACTCACTACAAATCTCTGGCGCAAAAGACCTCTGTTGTAGGGGAATGTCTGTGCTCTGATGACCACTGACACTATACACGCAAGGTCCTTCACGATCTCTTCGGCTTGCAGAAAGTTGTGGAAGAGCAGCAAGCAAAGATCCTGCACTGTACTTGGTGCACTGTATGCTGCACCAGCTAGCCATGCCAGTGAAGCGTGAACAGTAATAAACGCCAGCCAACTCCCGCAATGCCATTCTTGCTACTTAATTGTGAACAACAAATTTTTAATTAACCAATTCTGAGACAAGTTTGTTTGCTTTTTAACAGTCTCCTTTCAAACCTGTGAACAGGGAAATGTTTCTTAAATTACGCCTCAAACATGTTTCCAGACTTCCAGACCAAGAGAGAAGGCACCCATGCAAGGTGATAATTCTGTACACCGGAAGAGAATAATCATANAACAACAAATTTTTAATTAACCAATTCTGAGACAAGTTTGTTTGCTTTTTAACAGTCTCCTTTCAAACCTGTGAACAGGGAAATGTTTCTTAAATTATGCCTCAAACATGTTTCCAGACTTCCAGACCAAGAGAGAAGGCACCCATGCAAGGTGATAATTCTGTACACCGGAAGAGAATAATCATATATATATATATATGTGGGTGTGCGTGTATAGATACTTTTTTTTTTGGTTGAAAGCATCCCTTACCTCCAAAATATACTTACTCAATTTGCTTCTTCCTTCAGCAGATTGTGACCTTAGTTCAAAATCCATACTAAAAGCAAATTCAGCTTTCTTTTAATAGATTCCGGTCTGTCTATTTTTCTTGTCAATTCATTTTAATGAAATCATTCTATTGTGTCCACACAAAACTGTCCTCTAACCTTTGTGGTATTTTCAAAATAAAAGTATTTTTCACCAAGTCACTCAAAGATATTCTCGAAAAACGTAAGTATTTTGATGATACTTATTAGATACTAATCTATACTAATAGGCATTAATGTTCTCATCGGATAGTCAAAGCACCTCTTCAGATCGCACTGCTGGTCATCCACATGTGATAAAACCTTATACTCCTTAGGCCATATGCCTGTAAGATCAAGTATCCTCTATAAACAACCTGACAAGAGATACATCAGCAGAAAGGCTTTAAGTTGCCAAACAATTAGTTTTCCATGCCAACTGGATGGCTTTGTCTTCCTGAAAAATTATACCGGAAAATTAAACCCTACCTCAGACTGCAAGGAGTTCAACACCAAAGCACTGTGCAGATGCACACAACATCCACCAGAATCTGTGTTCCGTCTATCCGCTGCCATATACACAGACGGAAAGTCATTAAGCAGACTCCCTCGAGGGAATGCCAAAAGATCCTGAAATGATAATGATCCCCCTTCCATGGTGCTGCACTGTTAGCTTTTGTTTTGAACAATAGATCTCCCATGATACCTCTCGCTTGCTGAAAATATTGGTATTAAGTGAGCATGAGCACAGCTGTGTGTAAATTACATATATAAACAGATTAGATTTGTGTATTTATACTGGATGCAAACACATTAATAGCACATTTGCATACACAGTTGGCTAAATGAGATTGCATGCAGAGCAGGATTACTAGTTACAAACACATTTATTTGGAATTTTCAATAAAGTATTTATACTGCCATTCAAGAGGTCAACGTGGATTCATCATCCTTTCTCTCCTCTTCGATGCCTTAGAAGGACGTAAAAATGCTCTTGTCAACATGCTCTCCACGTCTTGCCAATCCCTCGTCACAACTATTCTGGAAAAAGGACTTAAAAGATAGCAGAAGAAACTGAACTGGGGTGCTTACCTAAAGGTTCTCCAAATTTCCTTCAGTTTAGTTTACTGAATGTGATGGTTGGGGGGGGGGGGGGGGGGGGGG
>VZSC01014920.1:178847-227166 GCA_013398225.1 Steatornis caripensis
AAAAAAAAAAAAAAAAGGCTGGATATTAAAGCAGCAGCAGGAGGAAAAAAGAAAACCTGACTTTACTTTTCCTGAGCTCTGGCAGGGGTATTTGATAAACAACCTCGACTCTTTGGAAAAACAATTCACGGGTTATTACAAGCATTATTATCCATCGTAACCCTACTGCAGTTGCCTGGTGCCACATTTCAACAGACACATGAGCAGGCAGGGACAGACGAGCACTTGTGTTTGAAGACTGCTCAGTTTGCCATTTACTCTCCTCTAATAAAGTAAGGCTGGGAAGAGGAGGCGTTCATTTGTCCAAACCAGGTCTGGAGAACTCACCCCGACGGCACTGCACCAGAGGGTCGAGCTGCAGGAAGACCTTCCGGAGAGAGCAACAAGTCCTGCACCTCCAGAAGGCCAGAAACGCAGACTCCCTCAGGACTCTGCACACCTCTCCTCCAAACAGCAGTGCAGAAAGGCAGTTATATTTACCACACAGGCAAGCATTTCCTTATTCTACTAACCTTAATCATCTCCACCAGCAAGAAACTGGGTTGGCCAACTTGCCCACATCTGTACTGAAATGCCCACGACAGACCTCGTGCCGAGAGACGGCGGGGTCCACCCGTGCGGCCGCGACAGGCGGATCCAGATCTGCGCACCACTCCAGCTGCTCACAAAGCCCAAGACATTTGCTCTTTTGTGATCTTCAGAAAACAATCACCTTGCACGTGTCCACAAACAAGGTTTCACACAACGAGTCTAAGACCATCCCCTTCTGTGGACACAAACGTTCAAAACCACCAAAGTGGAGACCGCCTTCACTGACAAAAAAAGAGCTTTCTATTTATATAACACTACGTGAAGATTGCTGTCTCCTGTAATCAACAGTTTCTCAGTAGTGCAAACAAACAAAGCTGAAGTGATTTGAGTGTGTTTTTACATTAATGACTTAAAAGACGCATTTTAAGAGTTAAAGAGAACAAAGGTCTGGCACAGTTGCGACCCAGAGAAAGAGAACAACATGCTGCTGCCAAGGGACAACAGAAAGCTTTTGATTCTACTTCAGATTGCCTTTTTCTATTCACAAAGAAATTAATTTCTGATTGTTATTTTAAAATGCTGTTAAATGCTAATAATGCAAAAAGCCTTCTTATATATAAAAATTAAAGAGCATGTTGGACAACATGTTCCTTTTCTAGGACACGCTTCCTTTCCCATACGACACCTGAAAGCATCTCCCTTTAACACAGGTTAGTGTAGAAATTCAGCACTTAACGCGCAAACTTTGAGCTAAACCAAAAAACGCTATTTGCTTTTCATTTCTCAAACTCATGCTCATCCTGACTTGGTAAAAATGCGTTTTCTAAAAAAATTACTCATAGTTCCAGTTGTCGGTGGTTTGGGTTTGGGTTTTTTTTAACAGGATAAAACTAGTTGAAATATAGAATCCAAAAGCAGACATAAAAATACACATAAGCAGCATACGTAACATGAGCCAAAACAGAAAAGCAGCACTTGTGGAACATAAACGATGCCCTACCATACCACCTTTCCTCCAAAGGACTGGTTCTCATGCATTGATTGGGAACATTAACCTTTCTCTTCCTCACACATTCTGAATCTCAAATACCTGTACCAAAAGCTGCAATGCCAGGGCATTCTTAAAGTTATGAATATTTCCTTGAATAATGCCAACATCAGAATGTGTATCGTCTTCCACAGGGCTGAAGATGTTCCTTATGTTTCCTCACCTTTACTGGGCAGAAACAAGCCAAGAGGAAAATATCATGTATTAGCCTCCCTGTGAATTTCATTCTGCTCACACTGTTTTTCTTAACAACTGGATTTTAACTCGACTTACAATACCGCAGGGAACACCACTCTGCCCGCTGACACGCAGCGGATTTCCATTAAATCCTCAATACCAAAATGCCCACTCTAGGCAATGACATGGGTGGGTACACACACACAGACACCAGCCCCCAGCCCACGAGCCGTAGTTCAGCAAGAAGAGACCACAAGGCTAATAACTGACATGAAGGTTAACGCTAAATAAGCTTCCACTTGAGCCTCTTTCCTCAAACATCAGAACATTTCCATTTTCTCGGTCTTTTTCCCCAGAAAATTTTCCTTGTTACCCAGATCAGAGTTCTGAAAACACACATCAGCTTACTCAAGTTTAACGCTATTATGCAAGCCCGAAGTTGTTTCCTTTCGCTGTGACATTTTTTTGTCCTTTCAGTCAATTTGTAACACTAAGCACAAAAATCTGCGCTCAGACTACTTGAAATACACTGTCTGATCCTTTCAAGACTTGAACGGAGTATTTCCAGTGGAAGTTCCCTATCGCAGAAATATTGTTCCACTGGGATTTCAACCATTACTGTCAATTATTCTGGAGACTATTTCTGCCTCCAAACAGTGACTTAATGCAAATGACAGAAGGAAACAAATAAAACCACTTCAAGAGCTCCCACACTTTAGAGCAACGAACAAATCCAAGAATAATGAGACAAAATGGTGGCAAGAATCCCTAAGGAAATTATGCACAGAGAGGCGCAAGTATTTCTGGAGGTGACTTTGCCAAGTAAATAATTAAACAGCAGGGCTGTTCACAGTAGCAATGGCCAGGTTTGAGTTCAAGCGCTAAGATACAAGCTCCAGTTTGAGAGCCTTATTAAAGCAACGTAAGGCAACCTCTCCAAACTTCCCGAATTTCTCTCGGGATAAGGCTGCCACTGACTGCAGCACAGCGAAGAAATATCCGAGGGTGCAAATCTGGATGTAAGAAACACTTGTGATGACAAAACCAAACTCCAGGCTAAGAGACATATCCTCAGCGAGAGACCTTTCCTAGATCAAGCAGAAAGCGAACTTCCTCCCATGACAGGAGTTCTTCATCCTGCCAAGCTGTCTGTAACAAGACTAGGGTGTTCTGATGTGTTTCAAGAACTTCATGCTCTTTTAGTTAGAGGAATGAAAATTTAGTTATTCTCATTTTCGCCTAAGATGATACAGTATCAGAAAACCTCGAACACTGAGGACCAAAATGAGCATATTCAGAACACCCCAAGTTCTAGACAGCTCTTTAGAAAGTTCAGTCTTCAAAGCCTCATAACTTACAATCTTTTTAACCTGTTTTCTTTCTTCCCTTCAGGCTTTTATTGTAAGAAATTTCTGTCAGTCAAAAAAGTTAGAGGGATAAGAAATTGTAGGGGAATCTAGGTGTGTAATACTGTCTCCGCTGACAGACAGTAGATTTTAGCACATGTGCAAGCTCCCAAATTCGCTCTTTCGATGTGGGCTGGGGCAACAGCGGCGGCGTATTTTGTGTCTGGGACTGTTAGTCGTAAGCTCTGAAGGCTCCGGCCAAAGATATCAAAACATAACTTGTGGTATTTTGCGCTGTTTGGAGGATGGAGGACAGTTTAAGGAGAAGACTGATTTCCAAACAGTTACAGACACACATCCTTTGACGCTTTTATAAGGACTGAACACCTGAATTTGTAACTTGATGAGTTCCTTATGGCAGTTGTTTAGCCCCGTGTGACCCAGTTACGAAGCAGTTCCTAGCCAGAGTGGCCGCATCTCTCTCCAATTGACAAGAATGCATGCTGAAATCACATAATTCAGCCTTCTCTCTAAATAAGTAAAAAGTCCTAACCTTTTCCAGGACTTTGACAATTAAAGATTTTAGTCTTAGCCTTATATTTAAAAGAATCAGAATGTAATAAACAGCACCAATGCCATCCTAATAGTAAGATTCTAATTCTTTAGCTATTGCCAACTGCCAGCACGCGTCCAAGCAGCACCTGAGCGCCAAAATCAGCAAGGCAGCTTATAATAAAGTAAATAAATGGTCAGCTAAGCTTGCTAATTATAATTATTAATGATTATGTTGTTATTTTTAACCAGTAAGTCCCACTGCACAAGGTTTCAGATCCTTGCAAGCTCTGCACCGCAACCCTCATTGTTCAATTATGCACTGTGTTTTTGTTGGAAGCATGCAAGATTTCAGCGAAGGGAATGATACACTTCTGCAACACAGCCGTCCCGATTACTGAGGAAGACATCGGCTCATACGGTGATCTTGGCCGTAATGTATAAAAGCAGTTTTAAAAAGAATCAGACGATTCCCAAGTTCCATTTTCATTGGCGTAAGGGGCTCTGAATAAAAACATCCGCTGGGGTATGCGTGTGTGCGCCAAATACGAAAAAGTGACCCACAAATAAGAGAGGAAAGAAGAAAGGTTTGAAAATGGCGGGCCAGAAATGCGTTGATAACCAAGGCGAACACTGGCAAAGGAAACTTGAAAGGTAGATATTTGGGGGAAGGGAGGCAAGGGGGAAGAGGTGCTGAAACCATGGAATTACCTCCCCGACACGTACAACCGCGCAGTATCTTCCATAACGGATAAATGAAATACGCACCCTAATAAAACAGAGTTGCCCTTTTTTGCCTTCCCCAATTTGTAACAAATGGAATGTTTGATTTGAGTGTTTCAAGTTATTCCAATGCAGTGGAGGGTAATATGCTGTGATGCTTATTTATTAGCTCCTCTAAATGCATAAGCCCCTGTCTGATCAATCTCACTGTGTAGCCTAAAAGCTATATAAATCTGAGCGGATACTACGAAAGGGGAGGGGAGAGGAGGAAAGCAAGGAAAGGAACAAAAGAATGAGAAAAAAACACGGTGAATCATGCACAAGCGGCTAGGGGAACGAGGGAGATATCAAGAGGCCAGTAAAAGCTGAAGCAAAACCACAAACCCAGCAGCTACGCGCACTTTGAGTCTTTACCACAACATATTCAAAACCACAGGCACATCAAAGTACAGAAGCAACGCTGGACAAGCAGCACAAAGTACTTGTTTTCAAACGCACCCTCATGAGCGCTGATCAACACGACGCATCTTTTACACAACGCTTAAACAAGGAGGAAGGAAGAGACAACCCTAACCGCACAGTAGCTTGAGAGAACCTCTGCAGAAGCACAGACACCGTTTGCAAGCTGTCCAGGGACTGCTGTGTTGGGGTTCATCTGTGCCGACTACGTAAACTTTTAAAAGTGAAGTTACGCAGCTGCTGTGAAACGGAAAACGTTATTCTTCTAAGGCTGCATTTCCACTCGAATTTAAGCTTCCTTCCAGATCACATGAACCCCCTCGCATTTGCTATGTCAGCAACATGGAGCCAGACTCGGAAATTAAGCCTTCGCAGCTCTAGCAGACTTCCTCAGTACCTGCTAGTACCGAGTATCTCTCCGGATCAAGTCCTTATTTGCTGACGAATTCTTTTTGTGGCAGTATAATCATTAGCTTTACTGGCACTGTTACCCTTGTAATTAATTAGGAATTTTGGATGGATGCAGGAAATGATTAATATTTAGTCACTACACGTCTACCACAGAAGCAGCCTAGTATCAAACAAGAGAGACCTCCACAAACTTAAATTAAATAATGGCTCCCATAGAGGATTCAGAGCCACTGACAGAATGGCAATGATTTAGGCAACATAAAGCTGAGCAACTGGTGATGGATCACAGTTCTTCCACTCGCTCCGTTACAGCCTGTAATAGAACAAATGATCATTTTTCAGCCTAATTGAATACGGCCGTCCCGCTTATACACAAAAGGAGACAAAGCTATATAATTTGCTTCATTAAAATGCATTTTTATGTCTTCTGAAAGATTAAAAAAAATTGGTGCTGTTGATAGGGAAGATTAGAAAAATAAAATTTATCACGCAAACAGAACTCGCAAATGAGGTGTATTTTGGCATTCATGCTGCTTATGCTTGTGCGAGAAAGATAAGTCCCGAGCGCTAAAGCACACAGAGCACCCATATCGTGACAGCAATCAAAGTTTCTTAAATAGGAATTATGTCACTACAGCAATTTGAAGAAGCATTTTGTCATTTTCTGCTGCAATACCCACTGGGCATTACTAAATAATTCTCAGATGTCAGGCAGGACCACGGAGACTCTAGTGACGCTTGAAAAGTTTCTAAAAAAATTATTTTCATAATTATTAGAAAAATCAAAAGACCTGTTAAAAAAAAAAGAGCCTTTTCCAACATGAAAATCCAAGCTTCACGCAAGAGTGCTGCATTTCAAATATGGCCTTACTTATACTACAGCTTTCTGAGACGGCATGTGTCAGTACTCTTGCCCTCCACAAGCCACGTGGGCAAACCTAGTTGTTTTTCCTCTCCTCCCTCCAATTCCACCCTCCTCTCTCTCCAGTTTTCACTGCCTGGAGATGCTAGGAAGCTGGATAGCCATTTAAAATTAGTTACCATTTGACACTGGAAAATAAATGTTTGCTTCATTATTGCTAGCTTGGCCAAGAAAGCAACGTGGCCTCTCCAATATTTCTCCGCAGAGCGTCAAATACCCCAGCAAACGCTGCTCTGGCAACGAACATCTGTTCATCGACTGCTGCCACAGCACCACAACAGAGAGCCTGGTTTCTTTGCCCCACCAAGCATGGAAGCACGGACTGAGCTCCATACTGTTTGCTGACTAAAATACTCTCACCTGTTTCCAGCTCTGCTCATTCTTGAACCCCTTTGACCTACACCCTCTACAGCAACAGCTTAGCCTCCGGATTGTCCTTACCTAGCCTGAGCTGGCAGCCTCCACGTTCAAACAGTGAAAGACAAGGCTAAGACAGAGATCCAAACTATCAGAGGGGAAAAACTTGGGGAGGGGGGGACAAAATCAAATGTCATCTTGCCAAGTTGAAGACAACACTGTCATCTGTCTCCACACTTGCTCTGTTTTAGGTGGCTTTTTTTGTGGTTTTAAAGCAATCTTGTTCGGAAGAGCAAATTGTCATTTCCCATGGTTAGACAGCAAACAACTCTTTCAAAACAAAATAGTGATGTGCCGTATCAAGTAACCCATTCCTGGGCTCTATATATTTAATAAAGTGCAATTCTGGCATAAGTATTCCAGAACAACACACTTTTACCTGTATCAGCTTAGACTAAGCCAAAATTACTTGGAAAGATGCTGGAGATTTCTATCATACACTTAACATGGAAAAATATCAAAGCACTTCATTATATATTACTGTATTATAATTGCACTTTTAGGTATTAAGGAGGGAAGGATCCTGTAGACTAATTTAAATTTCTTAACACCTGCGAGACAGCTAAACGCAACCAAACTTCTTAAATGACAGCAACGCCGAAAACCTTCGAAAAACCCAAGCGCTCTGGATATTGCTATCCATACAAGCCAATAAACCAGTCACCTCTCCTTAACCATCAGAAAAGGTTAAACAATTTAAATCACACTACAGCATTTCCAAAACAAATAAAAGTCTACTGAAAACAGACAGCTAACCAACATTTCTTATATTTTAATTACAAAATTGTTTTCAAAAGCATAAAGAAACTCGTATGATCCTAGATGTGGGGATCACGTACACCAAGGAGCACGAGCCAGAAATCTAAGGCTATTTATTACATCTGCGCCCAGAACGGGACGCAAACTGTGAAACATATCTTACTAACACTATCAATCTTTTAAAAGTCAATCACTATTAACAAACATAGATTATCTTTAAAAAAAAATTCAGAATTTGGAAATTAAGTTACCTGCAAAGAAAGGGAGAGTGAATCGGCCAGTGGAATGTAAGCAAGACAGCTTTGATACGCAGTATCTTTTTAAAATCAAATCAAGATGACCTCCCTTCAAAAAAAGAGGGATACAGGGCAAAACAAGTTTTACCGCGATCACAAGAGGTGAACGCTTATAATCACTCACTGGGTTCTGCTTGCTACGGCAAAAGCACTAACCCTAGAAAGCCCCAGAATTCTGATGATCCCTGCACTCCCCAGACGCTCCCACTGCTGTCACAGCGTGACTCAGTTTCCTTCTGGCGACGAACAGGGCAGAGGATAATGCTATATTTAAACCAGATTCCGGATCTCTTAGCAGATAAAATCTGAGTAAAAGGTCAGAGCACTGAAGACAGTAACTGTGTCACTGACCAGAGTATCATCTGATGGGGGGAAGGAAAACGACAGACGAGTCCATGCAGCACATTCGCACGCTCGGTTTATTTTCCTCCCCTGCACAAGGCTAGGGTGAATAGTCTTTGTTTCAGCTGCAATACTGCTGAGCTGCACAGCTCATGCTTCTATACATAGGACTTGTAAGATATACACGAACATTAAAACCGACTCCAGCTCTGTTGCTAAGAAACTACGAAGGATAGCTTTTTTGGCCCTCTTCATTTATAAAATAACCACTTTGCCCTATGGGAGAATGAATGCAATCTCTCAAGTCCCCCAGTGCCTTGTTCTCATTTTTAAATGAACACAGAAAGATGACAGAGAATGCTAGGAAGTGTAAGCGATCTCAATTTTTAAGATGCCCTTGAAAATGAGATGAAAAACACGGTTTCAAAAAACCAACCGCTGTCATATTTATTAATCTTTCAAGCAGCAGATTCTTTCCCCTTGGCAACAGTGAACTATGTGTATGTGCTTCTGCCTCCCTATTACAAACCTTTCTCTAGAAAACAAAACAAAACACCAGCTTGTGAAAGCACCTACAAATTATTTAGTTTATGCTGGAGTTAAACGTTGAGTTTAGAGTTTAGCTTCCCGTCCCCACACAGAAATAGCCTTCTGAGCTGTGGCAACTGGCCAGTGTAAATATTTGTTGTATTATTTTTTGGGATCAGCAATACGCTAAGTGCTTAATAGATAAAAATATTCCACATGAAGGCATAAAGACGATGAATCAAGAAACATATGGCAGCTAAACAAAGCAAATAAAAAAATTATATTGTTAAGAAAAGACTAACTTATCTGGCAGCTGTGGAAAGATCAAGATTAGCAAAAGCAGTGAAATCACCCATTTTGAAGCCAAGGTCACTGACAGGATTTATAGATTTATCCCTGAAGGCAGCCTTTGCTGAACATGAAATGCCCCAAATTATTTTTTTTTTTAATCTACCCCCACCCCCCCCATTTCGGCATCTCATTTGCTGGAGGCTTTTAAAATTCATTCCTTTTCACAGCTGGTTAAACAATGGAATCTTTCTGCAAACTAAAAGGACAAAATTGATTGCCCTACACAAACTTTTCTGCACGTATAATTGATTTTTAATTCACTGTCTTATTTCTGAAAGGAGTTGACAATAAACTCAGTGCTGTATGTGCAATATTGATCCCTTTAAACAAGGGCTTGGATCAAAGACCGACACAAGTTAATCACAACCAAAGAGATTGTTACGTTTTTGTCTAGAAATCTGTGTTTAAACTAAATTCCCCTTTTCTAGCCGTGGTACACCTTACATTTCCTAGCTGTGCTGCATTACTACTTTTACTTTTGTATACCTGACAATTGCTAAGTAACTGTAATCTTAGGCAACTTTTAAATAGTAACTTTTTTCCCCCAAGCAGAATAATTTCACCCTTCATTGGTTACTTTTTACTGTGAGGACTGATTGTTCTTTCACACTCCAAGTTCTTAGAATAAGCTACAAACAAGCCTGTATATTCCCACTCTCTTAAACTAAATCTTACTTATTCTTCTTAAAGTAAAGGTCCTATTAGACCACGACAATGTGTTTCGTGGGGTTTTTCAAATTTCAATGCTAAGTCAATTTTGAGCTGTTCCTGGTTAACACACTTGCACATGACATCAGAGGGTTTCATTTCTAAAGCCCAGAAAATGTTAATTTAGTAGGAACCATCACTCCCCTATGAAGCTGTAATGTTTACTTCTTGTGGATAAAAAATTTAAACAAAGCAGTAACTGATATCTTAACCTTCTAAGCCCACCCAATTACTCAAATGCAGCCCTGCAATGCCAGCCTCACCTCCTTTTCAAGTATCTCTTGACAATTCTTCCCCCCCCTCCCCGACTATTCCAGGGACTCTCTTTCAGTTTGGCTATGAATTACATTTTCTATAGCTGCCATATAAACAGTAAATAAAATTCATGGTATTTTTGCCCCAGTAAGCAGCTCTGTCTTCCAGCACATCTGAAAAGCCTAGCTTCAAAGCAGCGAGCAATAAAAACAATGTTTTCATGAGCAGACACTCCAAAAAGGGCAGATGAGAGGCATTTGAAGATGATTCTAGGCAAAGAAGCCAAGCAAATAAGTACGTGTGTTTTGCATAAGTAATTTCTTGACCAGCTACACTGGATTGCAAATACTTGCAAGCATGTTAGAAAATTAGTTTGCTGTATCTTGTCATTTTTGGCAGAAGGCTCTCCGCTTCTATTTTATGACAAATGAGCTTTAGGCTAAAGCCAGGTGTGGATATTTTAAAATTTATGAACTTGTAAATCCATGTACATAGCCAATTAATGTTTATCGCCAGCGAGGATTAGCCATCCCTGCACGTAAATTTAAGAGGTTGTTTGAATCTAGGTTGTTTACCTCAACTACTCTACATCAAAAGCAATGTAAAATATTTAAAGGGCAGCATATTTCATGATAAAAGCTAGTTATCAAGGACGTCACGGTGTGTCATCGACAGCTCCGCAGGGAGATGCACAAGTGAAAAAAACCTTCTTCCTAAGGAACGCTTTGCAGTTTCTTGTCGAGATTTTAACATCTCCGAAATGACGCGACCAAGTGTAGAAGAAAAAGGAGGAAGTGGTCAAGAAATAATGCGAACCTACTGTTTCACCCAGATCCTCTTTAATTTTGGAAGAGACAGCGCTGAATTTCAAAGGTGGTTCAGTGTTCTTCGTAATCAACATCTGAATGCTAATTAGGAGCACAATTCCATGCAGCAAAAGCACCCCTGTGCAATAAACTGCAACACAGCAGCAGCGAACTCTGCCTTTAGCTAGCATGCATAAGTAAACAGAATTAATAATTACCCAAGTGTGGACGGGTGACTTAATCTGTTTCGATTAGATGCAGCTCAGCCTGAGGCCTTTGTGTTATTTAAAATGTGTTCATCATGTTTAATTAAAAACCTAATAAACTAAAGGTTCTTTTAGTTCTGAGCTGTATTTCTCTCTTCAGCAACCTGTATTGATTTTGTTAGCACTTTTGATAAAAAGACAGAAAAAAAGCACGTTCTGAATAAAGAGACAAAAACGTAAGATCAAATCAGCACGAGTGTTACGTGATCAGTCAGAACTACTCTATTTCCTTCACTGTTCCCAGTACACGAGGCATACCGGAATTGAAAACCATGTCATTAAATTAACAAAACTTAAGATGAACACCGTATCCTTTGGAAATGATAACCATTTGATACGTTATTTGTCTGAAATGGAAGCACGCACAATAAGCTGAAGCAGAGGGTCAGAACTGTACGGAACATCACAGAGACCATAAAAGCCGTTCTGCAGAGAAGATTTTATCCCAAGACGGGTGGAAATTCTGTAAGGACAATTTTTCTTGTGAAATATTTTGACTGAAACAACGCCAGGAGATACGGGCATTCAATTTAACCAAAACTGAAAGAAGCTAGTGATCATAGTTTCAGATTTGGAATCCGTGGAAAGTAAAGCAGCATATCATCAGGGCAAGCGCCAGAGTTTAAATATAAGCACTCAGTTTCAGGTTTGCTGTACTTATGCCCCACAGACAACAAACTAAGTCCGCATGTTTCAAAATACAATTTCAATGTCAGTTTCGAAACGTTTCCAACTGGAGAAGAAGAATTAACCAGCCCCATTGCAACCTTATTAGGGACTTCTGGTTACTTGCATCAAAAACGCCTGCACTCTGTCACAGATTAAGAGAGACATTTTCAGACATGACCATGAGATAGAGTAGAGCTCGCTTCTCTCACTCTGACAATCCCTTGCTGAGTTTGAGTGAAGCATCTTTGTTTTCTGAGTGTGTTGGAAGTAAGACAAATACTAACTACATCTCGTCTGCACTCCAACCTCCTGTTGCACGCAGAATGACAAAACCAGGGTTATAGAGACTGGGTGCCACCAGGATGTAGGGACACTAGGAAAGATGGCTGAAGAAAACAAAAGGAGACGAGAGGTTATTCTGTAATCTCGCATTAGCAAAAGATACCACATGGGACACACACCCAACGCCTAAGTCGGTCCCTGTTTCCCAGCTACACTGACCTTGCTCTAGCAGTGAGCAATCATGCCACACGTTAGACACAGCATTCAATGGCAGGAGACTTGTACGAGGGCACTGCCACCAGCTGTGTCAAAACAGAGGACTTGCTCCATGACTTCTTCCCAAGTAACGCATCTGCTTTGAACTGTACTGCTTTCTGTTTCAAACTGCAGCCTAACACTAACAAGATGGCACCCGGTGATGCTGCTAAATACCAGCGTCCATAGCGCGTGTCCTTAGAAAGCGCTTAAATATGGCATTATGTATGACAACTGCCCAACAAATTTGTCCACAGAAGTAAATTCACACGCATTACAAGAGAAACCAACTCCGCTCTCACCAAATCGTTGCTGGAAATTGATGTTGTCAGGTGTAGCATAAGCCTTTATAAACAGGAAACAGCTGCTGTTAAAGCTGCGTGTAGATGCATCTGTAAAGAAGTTTCTTTAGCCACTTCTGCTAGGCAGTGTGGAAGACCGGTTTTCACAGTATGCCTCTGAATTTACATACTGCAATAAAAAAAGGTTTAAAAGTAGCCATAGGTTTAGAAACACAAGGGAGACAACAAACCTCTGTCTTCCTATTTACAGAGCACTCCATTTAATTCAATCACTAGCAAATTTTATCCTGTTTAATTTGATCTAAACCTCTGTAACCACATAATCAGTAGTAAAAATAACATAACTTCCATCCTTTATTTTAATCAGTTCTGATCACTGCAAAGCTGCTCTGACTTGACAGTTTGGTCACAGGCAAAGCTGTTTTAATTAACAGGAAAGGCTTTATCTTTGGGCAACAGATAGTCCACGGGAAAAAGTTAAAAACTTCATAAATAAAAAAACCTCAATAAATTTGAGTTATTCACACAGTGTTGTACCACAAACACTGCTGAATACTGCAGAATTGTGCTGGACGCAGCATTGCTATCATGTGCATAGCAAAATCAACTACATTAAGTCATCCTGCACAGTGGAAACTGAGTCAGTCAAAATACTTGCGCAAGTAATAGACCAAGGAACTTAACAGAGGATTTTTGACTTAGGAAAGTGTAAAGTTTTAAGAATTAGTTTCGTGCTAAGTCAGTTCTTACTACGCTTCTACTTCAGTTGCTTTTACCACCTGCTCAATTGCTTGACATTGCCGCAACGCTCCTTTCCCTCTGCTCTCCTCCCAGCCGCACCACCTTACAGCTTCCCTGCAACAGAACTCTCCTGACACTTATCTTAAAAGTCTGGCAGAAAATTAACTTAAGAATAACAAAAGGAGGGGTGTGACTTTTCTGGGGTCCACAGGCATGGCAGGGGACAGATGATTATGAAGATAGGATTAGAAAAGCAAGAATGGAAAAATTGAGACAACAAAAGCCATTATCTACATTATTTCAATTGGTCACATGCCACAGAACCTTTCTCGGTTAAGGAGGTTAACTAACCAAAGCTTTGTACCTGGTGTAGTGTCTGCTTATTTATACAAGCTGTAAAAATCAAGTAAGCAGATACTTGCTGGGCCACAAGGAGAGATTAATTCTAAGTCCAGCACAAATAGGGACACAGTTTGGACCTGGGTCTTCCACTCCCCTGTGAAGCGTGTCTCTTGGACTATCAGCCAGCCACATCACTAGAGGCTTCCCCCTGCTCATCACTTGCCATCATGACATGAGGCACTTAAGGTTCTCATCGAAATGTAATTGTTTTGGCCAGACTTCGGGTTTGACACAGTGTTTTCTGAAAAATACCTTGTTGTGGAGTTCCTATGCAGCTCTAGCACCCTACGTAACGTGCAGAAGGAGTTCTGCTCAGTTTCACAGAGCCAACAATAAGGAAAGTCTCAGAAATGCTCAGAAGTGCAGCTGCTTTAATCTGGAGTTTCCTAAAAATTGCCAGGGACAAACATGCTATGAAGTTGTGCAGGTGGAGCTTAGCTGTCTATAAATAAGAGCACAGTTTGGTCTTTGGCTCTGTGGAGGCTGGAGGGCTGCCAAATGTTTCTGGAAACTTGGATGGAACAGAACAAGAACAAATATGATAAAATGAACTGAGACTGACAATGATTTATTGAGTCAATGATCATTATTCTGTACTCAGAGTTTGCACTTTTGGAGTAATGTTTCAATTTTCAATAAACTTTGCTTTTTCTTATTCATAAGGCTCTCTTCTCTCCATCATTTAACACGGACCGCTCATCAAAAACCCTGAGCTGCAGCAGCCACGGCATTCACAGCATAGTGCAGCTGATGGAAAAAACCAAGGAGAATGAAGAAAAAAAATCTACACAGAAGAGGAGGTTTTGGCACTGTACAATTTGACCATGAACGTGGGAAAGAATGTATACAGAGAAAACAGAGGATAAAAAAATATGAATACAAACATACTAAACACAGGGCAGAGCACTTCAAGTATTTGTTCCGACAGTCGGTTCCCTAAACAAAACTCCCTTTCATGACAAGATAACTGTAAAACTTGTCAGGAAACAGTGTTCTAGGCTTTTTACTCATCCTCTCCTTCGCTTTGCTGCTGGTGTTAGCACATGATCCTCTTTCACTCTGCGACTTCAGGCAGTCTCCTTAACACAAAGGTTCTTTGTTGGATTTCAGAATAAGCCTGCTTTAATACAGGTTTATATGGCCTGCCCTACCCCTAATCTAGCCCTTGCAAAAGGGTTTACATAAGGAGAGAGCAAGCACACGTAATTCGTTGGAATAAGGCCCTGAAGACTTTCAGAGAATCCAGAGCTTAAAAAAAAAGTCTCTCCAGCCATTGTCTGGATAATTAAAAAACGCTAAGAGACCACAAAAGTTTCACCCGTTATTAATCAGTTCTATTTTACAGCACTATTGCAACTTTACTAGCAGCTTAACAAGACCACAAAATTTTTACCTTTTTCTTCAAATACTTTACCAATTAACTTACTAGCTTAAAAATTCATTCATTCAAAGGAAAAAAAAAATCCAAACCCCTTTTTTGTCACTTTTACATAAGCAGTGCTATCCTGCACCGTATCAGATTTTTTTCATTTACGCACCTGGTACGTATACATGACAAGTTGAATTTCTATCCCCGTTTATTCCGATATGGCACATGAGAGAAGCAGCTTTTCCAACAGTGAAAAGTAAAAACCATAAGCGAGTCTGAAGTTTTTCTGTGATAAATATTTTATCATAACTAACTTCCAATCACCTGATTTTCTGTTTTAGCGCACCCTGCAGCCTAATTATTGAGCTAGGAAATAAAACATTTTTTTTTCCATTTTCACAAAACTAGACACGCCTAGTCAGCTTGCTAAAGAGGTAGTGTCTTCTCACAAGTTACATTTCACATAAACCTATTCTGTTAAGCACAATTAACATCAGCATTAAAATGCAAAATATTTTTAGGATGTGATCCAAGTGAACTTGTTCAGCATTTCTCCCGGATACTGAAAATCACGAGTTTCGCCTTTTTTTTTTTTTTTTAAAGCACTCGTGTGCTAGCTTAAGCTGCAAGCTCTGACAAACAAAGGGCTGTAACGTAGCAGCATTTGGATTCCAAACGCTGCCAGAAAATGCATCTTCTGTTGAATGCAATATTTAAGAATCTGTTTGTTTACAAGGTGTCATCCAATTACAAATCTGTAATTTGCTCCCAACTTCACATGATTTGTTTCGGTTTACAACCCTACAGAAAACTGTTTAACGAGCACAGTTGTGTTAGATCATACATATAAAAATTACGCTAGCAGAAACCTCACAATTGCAGCAATCAAGCCGCAGAATGAACCACAAGAAGCACCTTTGCTTCACTAATTCTCACACTGAAATAATCTCCCCCAAATTCTGGAAAAGTACCCAGCAATAAAAAAAAGTGGTCCATTTGAGTGGGAAGTGCTTTCCCAGCAGCACCCCGTCTCTGTCAACTCCATCTTTTATAAAGAGGTGTCTTTCTCAGGTCAAAATTATTTTCTTTCCAGATGGCAGAGCAGTATCTTTTAGAAGGCTAATAACAATGACAGAAGTTCAATCCAAACCCATATAGACCAAAAAGCTCAACCTCTGTCTGAAGGAAAGAATGACGTGTTTGCGTGTTCCTTCCCTGCCCGCACAACCACCCCAAACCTTGACAGCCTAACGACTAGCAAGTGCTGAAACAGCAGCTGTACAGAGAACCAGCACTGTGACTACCAAGTTGTGTCGGTTCAGGAGACTTGCAGTGCAGCAGGACGGTGAACTGAAAGAGCCCAAATCCCTCAGGGATTCCAGGACCGTAACTGTGAGGACACAATACTGGCACTGCATATTTACCGCATGTCCCAGATTCAGCACGTCCCTACATTACTCCGGGAGCTACGTATAAGATGGATGCACTGTTTTCAGTACAGTTTTCGGAGCCTGACAATTTCTACATGCTTTAAAGTAAACGTGGATGGTATGGCTAAACCCCAGCTTTCAGATAATCTATTTTGGGGCTGCTCTTTGTCAAATATTCATCCATCAGGAACCATGCCAGTAAACACTTTCTAATATTCCATATGGGGGGAAGAAGGGACTTAATCTCAAACTCGGTTTAGAGGAAATACTGATATCCAACCTCCTATTAACCAACTTGAGCTGACACTGTAAGCCTCCTCCAATACCAGCAGGGAAGAACCAGGGACAATACTTCATATGCCTTTTACAGCTTGTCCTACTTCAATAAACAAATACGGCCAGCCCTCCTGGAGGTGAAAATCAAAGTGAAATTTAGAGCCCAGAAGTTTTGCAGCTGTTCATTTACCCTACAGCACCCTCTCAAAAACAGTCACTTAATCTTCTCCTCTCTTATTCTGCTATTAGAAACATATCTTCCCCGGTCTAATAAAGTTCTGTATATCAAACGAGGGCCCGCTAACTCTGAATTGTGCAAAAATGTATCCTGCGTAGCAAATTATTTGCCCCTCTTCTTTCCCGTACAGATAACCTTTTTAGAAAAATAAATAAATAAAAAAACAAGAAAGAAAAAAGCAGGAGAAGCAACATGAACTGTAAGGCTCAAGGGAATCATTCATTTCCCTACCACTTCATCTTCAGTCCAACACTTCTCAATCAGTTTTGGCACAGGTTTCTTCACCAAGCGCTGCAGGGCTTTTCCAGCATCATAGTTACTTTCATGTAGCTAAAAAATAAAGAAGACAAATAGATCATTCAGTGGAATTAGCAGTGATCTGATATTGGAGAAAACCCACCAAAGGGGGCCGCATGAGATGTTTTATGCCTCATTATTTTTACTGTTGATATATGAAGTGAAACTTAAACACAACCTGAAGGGTAATTGGGGTTTTATTAGTAGAAGAAACAGCATTAAAACAAGTATGTTCTCCTCTTTCTTTCCTAAACTTCTCCCAGATAACGTCTGTATTTTATGCAGCATATTTTTTTTGTTCACATCAGTAAAACCAACTGGAAAAACTAACATACAGGAGGGATTCCAAACCATGGGATGTCAAGTTTAGCCATCCAGAAAATTCTCTTTATTTCTATTACACTGTAAACATCAACATGTTGTTGGAAAACAGCTATGGAAAAGAAACAAAACCTCTACAGATAGCTGCAGGAGTACAGAAAAGCAACTGGGGATCTCTAAGTTGACATTACTCTTCCAGCTGGTCGCAGCCTATAGTGTACCTTATTTTCTACCATAAATTCGGTATCTGTATGATCAAAGGCTGTCTGAAGTAGACAGTAGACATTTAAATCAGGGTGACGTAGAAAAACAACTACACTGAAAAAAAAACCCCATTCAACAATGAACCCATGAGAATCGCTGTCTCTAAACTCCTGATAGAGAACATTCAGCACGCTGTAGCCTGATCCTATCTTCAAAGTACAGTGGGATTTTAGGAACTGAAGAACTAGTCAGGAGCCTGCTCTAGGTCTTCTGAAAAACGATCTAAAAGAAAAACAAATATTGCTGGGATGACAAAACCTGAATTATCTTCCTATACCCAAAAGAGAGAACAATTTGCACGCAAACTTCCCTATGCAGACAAGGGGTAGCTTTTCTAAACAAGGTGCTAAGCAAACCAAGGCTTCAAAGCTACTGATTAACATCACAAAATTTTACACACCCTAAAAGTTTCTTTACAATATGGACAACCAAAATATGATTCTGTACATTATCTCCTGCTTTTCCTTCCTACCCAGAATTTATCCCGAGCCACGTGCATCCCATTCTCCGGAAGCATCCGTGCTGCTAGATCTATGCTTAATCACTCTCAGAAAACATTTCAACAAGTACTGTAATTCTTGAATTTTCCTAAGGCTGATGAACTGAGCAGGGATCAAGATACAATTACTGAACAGCTACAAGATAGGAACTATTTTGTCACTATTAATATAAATTTACAAAAAACTGGTTACAAGAGGAAAAAATTCTTATGTCCAAAGGCTCAGATTTTAGAACAGAATTCTGCTTCCAATAAAACCAGCAAGATTACTTTCCTACTGCCACTCGCTTCAGCTATTTACATCTCCCGACCAGTTCAGAAGTACTGACTACGCACATCTGACAACGGTCAGAGCCCTTCTACCCTAGGGCCGCCTCCTAACAGTACTGGTTTTTCCTTGTATTGCTTCTTTTGTCTGGTCTTGTCCTACATCAGACTGCAAGCTCTCTGGTGCACAAGAATGCCCTGCATTCATACTACATCCAGTAGCATGATTCAGAGACTTTTAAAAGCTGTAAGTAAATTACTCACATATACTTCTGTTAAGCAGGCCTGAGTGATTTCTACTGAGAAATAAAGGTAGACATCTGAATCAAGATAGAAGGGACGAAAAAAAAAATCACTGGCCCCGCAGAAATTTTTTTAGTGAGACTATAATAAAAATCAGCGTCCGCTGAAAGCCAGCTTTGTACAGCTCTCCCAGTAAATAATCTCTCTAGGAAGGGTTTGTGCACTGTCTTTTGAAAGCCGCCATACGACTTACAGAAGGAAGTCAAATGGCAACTTAGATTGCTGTGATGACATTTACAGCAAAATACAGGCGTACCGTGCATATATACACACTCGTGTATGTATGTGTGTATTACAAACAGATACAATACGCTTCCTTAAAGCCGAAACACTGTTGAATGTAGGTTTCAGATGGGACCAGCCCACTGTAAGAAAGCCAGCACGGCTCCAGAGCCGCAGCACTTTTGCGAACGACAGGGCAGACTATTCGACAAGTCTACAAGAGCTGCAGCAGAACTTGCCAAGAGCTGTGAAATGAAAAGCAAAGCTCTGCATCCTGTACAGGACTCGTGCAGCTGTGGAAAAAAAAAGCACATCTGTAAGCCCTGGTACAAAGCAGTGTTCACTTTCGCTTCCTGGCTTTTGTCAGCTCAGGGTTTAAATAGCTTCTGCATCTGTAAATACACTGTTTTCTTACAAAACAGGGTTCACGTTTTCAATAAAAACAATACCGCAAATGGAGAGGGAATTTCTCAGAACAAAAAGTGCCCATTTCACACAAGGCACTGTGGTCTACCATCCCGGCGCACTTAAGGAAATGGTGGATTTTGGGTACCACATATCATGCCATGACTTCTTCCCATTTATTTTATTAGCATCTCGGTCATGAATGCCACAGAATGGATTGTGACGGTCTATAAAGCCAATCATTCTGCAGTACAAAGCACACTAGAAATTACTTTGTTTTCTCTTGTGAATGAAGAGTCCCTGCGCGTGAACCTCAATGTATTAAAAGTAACAGCTAATTTATTCCATTTGCTGATGAAATTTCAGTTTCATATAATCTTGAGCCTCTTCTGCAACACCTATAGAGCCGAGCTTCCAGAAAAAAGTTTGATCAACAATTGTTACCGAACAGCTCAAATAGATGCTCTGAGGTCCAAAAACGCAGAGGACCAGTCAGCTATAAAAGCAGAAGTGCACAGCCCTCTGGAAAATCCGGCCACTCAAAAGTCATACTACATACCTCCTCGTAACAGGGACAAAAACGTCGTCCGCCGTGTTAAAGAAGAAATTTGTACATTATGGGTTACACTTCACACAAATTCGCTCAAATCTTCTGCTATCTGTAGGAACAGACCGTGAACCAATGAAGGCGCTCTTCCACCTCCACCAAGTTATTGGGGCATTCAAGATCTATTTATACTTAAGGGACTTTTGGAGAAAGTAAAGTACTTCTAAAAATAAAAGGTTACTGCTGGGCAAAGATCATTACCTGCAATGTGTTTTTAGAACAAACAGTAATGTTCCCTTAACAGGCGGTCCAAACTTTTTTTTCCTTACCAACAACTAAAATAACAATAGCATGCAGGGTGTTACTGCAGTAAAATAAGTGCTTGGCTAATATAATGGGAACAAGAAAGAAAACAAAGCCAGATTGGATTTCTATTCATTTTCAGCTTTCTACGTAGCACCTACAAGGAAGCTACAGATACTCTGAGCAGTAATTATAATCGTATGTACCTTTGCAGAGTAACAACAGAAACCAACGCTTCAGCTTCCAAAAAGTAAGTTCCTCCCCACCCCCTTCTTCAGCTAGCAGTAGCTTGCAGAGCTCAGGTAAGAGATGCATTAACACACCAGAGCCACCGATAGCACCGCACACAGCTCTAAGTCGGGAGATGCGTTGCCTGAGATCCCTTGGTAGAAACCATTGCTTTCAAACCTGTCTCCCCGGGTGAAATTTCCTAATGTACAATAGAAGGATGGCTTGTAAATCTGCCTCTGCTGACTACATCAGCGTCAGCTCCCATGACTGCACCTCCACGCAAGTGAAACGATGATCTCTGTCCATCTTCCACAAGCCACAAGTCAAACGATAGGAGTAGAAAGCTCGACTTGCAGTGCCAGTGCTCAATGCCAACACCCAAACAACACTACTGACTTGAAACCTTTTTAAGCTTGTTTTTTTTAAGGCTCCTGTGGTACGCAGTACCTGCTTAAAGGCAGGAAAATAAGATGTTGTCTCGTCTACTGGCTACACATCAATTTTTCTCCTTGTTTCCACTGCAGTACGAGGAACAGATCCATCCTACAGAAAAAAGGACTTCTTGTTTTGCCAGCTCACCTTGCAAATGCTTTTTTCTGTGCATGCCACTACCTAAAAAGATTTCTCACTTAGGAAATTTGACAGTATTGAAGAGAATAGTGCTTCTGTTTCTTTTCCCTCTTTGCTCCCTCCGAAAACATGCAGTCATGCCAAAGCCTCTTTGTAACTTGGAGGGCATCTTTATTTTCCCCTCAAGGACACCATGTGTTTTTCCCTGGCAGTCCTATTGCCCAAGCGGTTCAATCTGCAAAAAATCAGACAAGCCCAGAAAGAATGGACCGGTCTAACAGGCAACTGCTCTGGCCACTGAGACATTGAAGAGTTTACAGGCCATCAGAACTGTCCCAGATCACCAACAGAAAATATGAGCATTAGGTTTTGACCAAGTAATTACATTAATAACAATCACAAAACCCGTAAGCACAGATGTGAAAGAAGGAAGAGTCACGTAACAGAAAAGACACAGAGGTGAAAACAAGAAAACTGACGCAGGTTTAGATTCTCCTGAAAAATGTTACTTTTAGTAAGGGGAGGAGAAAAAAAAAGCTTTTATAAGTGCCAGGCATAGGATAATGCAGCAAAAAGGAAAAAAACTTTTTTTTGTAAGTGCCAGAGTTAAATTTACTTGTTTCAATCTGGCTTATTAATTTTCTGCTTATTACTTTCAGTCATTTAATATATACAAGCATTTTATTGGCAAGCAACTCATATAAATAATAGCTAATGATGACTGCGTATGGTTTCATTAACTTCTGGTTGAACTTTTCAAGGTATTGCTATAAACACTAGATTACTATCCTGTCATCTAGAGAATCACCATTTTTAGCATTAACTCTGCCATCTAAATTTCGGAGCTCTGTGACATTATGTATGTATACAACCACAACAAAAGGAATCAACACAAATGTACTTAGACTTTAAAACAGAAAACCCAGCAACTTCTGCATCACCGGACAGGATTTTAGATTAAAGAAAAACTCTGAACGTGCACGCGCCCACAAACCTCATTTATATTACAACAGTCATTAAATAACACTAGATCACAGGCAAGCCTTATTACCATAAAGCCTGCACATTACCACACGGTTTCAAGTTTCTACTAAAGCTCAGCAGAGCTGCCATTTTCTGTCTGCGTGATGTTGCAAATAAATTCTCCTTTTGGCATGGCTCAGCTGTCAGGCACCTCTGTTCTGTAATGAACCCATGAATTACATCTTGCAGCTCTGACATCTCTGGTCTTGCTCATCAAAATATTGTTCTTCAATTGTAATTTATAACTTAATTTAAATGTCCCTTTTACTGTGACCTTTTTAGATCAGAATGGCATTGCATCTGGCAGCTTCTACTTCAGCGAGGCATCCTTTTGCAATTACAGTCATTATGATCTCTGTCGAAAAGCCCATCTGAGTTCGGCTGCATTCATGCTACCATATTAAATAACTGCAGTCCATTAAGAACACTGTTAGATTCCAGCAGCATCTTCTCTAAGGAAAAATTGCTACTCTACAGTGACAAAGTAATACTGAACTACTTTGAAATCTACCCAGGAAAGTCAATAAA
Organism: Steatornis caripensis; assembly: GCA_013398225.1. Lineage (NCBI taxonomy): Eukaryota > Metazoa > Chordata > Aves > Caprimulgiformes > Steatornithidae > Steatornis > Steatornis caripensis. The sequence goes on from VZSC01014920.1 coordinate 201,489, forward strand.
TGCAGACGGGATTGCTCAGCCAGAACACGCTTCTGTGGGGATGCAGTCATGTCCAGCATTTACGGGATAGCACTGGAATCCAGGAGTTCTTCCAGGCTCAAGTGCTGGCTCTTCCATGAGCGACCACTGGTTATGGAGAAACCCCATCACTTGTCAGGGCACAAAGATATAAAGCCAGAACCGCCAAACGTGAGGTACATGGAACCACTATTGCATTTCAAGACTCAAGTAATACAGATGAGTCAAAAGAAATTTGTCACTGCTGCCAACCAAGATACTTCACCGGACCTCTAACAGACAGCAGCACTTGCCTGGTACCGCACAGATGGTATTTACGTAACATCCCTGTTTAAGCACCAGTTATTGTAATCTACATAGGCTTAAGGAACATTGTCACTATTAATGAGGAATTTGCTCCTCTCACTGAAGGGGAAAATGGTCGAGATACCCAGCAGCTCTGTAAGACTGCAGCATGTTTAAGAAGGTAGAAAATAAAAAGGAGAGAGAAGGAAAATGAAAAGCAGAACAAGAATTACTGCCATGTGGCTTGAGCAGGGAAGTCTTTTGGCGTAATTACTCTAATTCAAGCACCTAATTGAATACAGAATGTGATTCAGGCCACTTCTTTCAGTAGCAGAGATGACATATTTCGGTTTGATGCAGATATTCTTTATAGCTGCAGACATCTTGCCCTGCTATCAAATGGAATATGCTCCATAGCAAATATTAGGTGAAACAGCAAAATCTATGTTCACATTTGCAGCATTCTTTGAAGTGTTCGTCCTCCAAAACGGCAGGATTTGATTTTTACTAGCCTTGTCTGATACCCAACAAGACACAAGCCCCAAATGCTCTTTTGTGCCAGGAATTTCCTTCCCCGCTCCTCTTTGAAATTCTACCTCCTCCCCACCTGCTGCAACACACTAAACTATCTGGATCAGAGAAAAAAAAAAATTGCCCTCTCAGACAACAAAACTACTCTGCTGAGCTCCCTCTGGTGCCCAAGGACAACGGAACCTTGAACCAATCAAGAACCTAAACTACCCAACCAAAAGACTCTGCCCAACAATCTCGTTTTGCCAACATGCTGTGATAGCTAACTGGGAAGTTTTGATTTGTAACTATTTGACACAGCCTGGTCCGCAACAGAATTTGAAACTAACAAAAAAATGAAGGTGACAGAAATCAGTAAATCTACTTCGAGAGAAAATTACTACTAGCCCTGCTTTTTTAAATATCTGATTTGTGGTATCCGACAGCTTGAAAACATAGAAATCCGTCCCCATTGCTTTGGCAGAAAAAAAAAAGCAACTTCCATCTCTTCCCCCCAGTTCTAATCTATTTTAAGCTTCTAAATAACTCTAATTGCTACAAAGTGATCTAAGATGCTAATGATGGAGATTAAAAAGCCAGATGCTTGTGTTCCATCCAGTTTTCACACATGGGTACTGCCACGGCTCTGCCAAACAGCTCAAAATACACTTGCAAAATACAGAACAGCAGAGGGAGCTAACTGTGCCAGCTGCTTTTGCCAGTCAACTCAACAGGCATGGCTACTGCTCCACAAGCGTCCAGGGCAAGAACTTGCCAAATACCTGCAAAACTTGCAACGGCATAAAAAAAAACCCTAAAAAAAATGTACATATTCCAAAACAATTTTTAAAAGTACCCACAGCAGCCATTCTTGGTTCTTTTTATCTGCCCGTTTCAACAGTTTCTCTAGAAAGATTTCCTGAGTCATCTTACAAGTAAAGTGCTGAAGTTTTCCTTCTAAGAGAAAGGATAAGGACGAATGAAAATTCAAAGTGGCAAAATTGTCTTACGCACTAGAAGTGGCTTCATTTTCCAACATGCCCAGGCAGAGAGCGATGGCCCCTGAAGTGCTGTGCTACCTCATTTGAACTGTTAAAGTTGCTGTTAATTAGGATTCATCCAAAAGGAAAACTAGTAATAATAAGAAATGCTAACATATATTTAAATAATTTTTTATGCTTTCAACCTTGTCTGTAGTTAATGAACAAGAAAATCTGGTCTAAGGGCAAGTTAAAACAGGGAGTAATTTGTCTGGGTGAGATCTTACTTAGAACTGAATCTCCTTAAACGGATATTACACTGCCATGTTTGTCACTCATAATGACACGTTCCCACGTAATAGTGTGTTGCGAGGAGAAGTCAGAATGACACTATTAGTAAAGAGAGATTTATACAATACTAGCATATGATTGTTTTGTCTTTCTTCCACGTAGCAGTATGCAAGCTTAAATGGTGGTATTTTCTTGCCATATGAGTACAGAGTTGCTGGCTCTTTGATTTCCCCAGCGAAAAAACCAAACCCCAACCCCCGTGCGCACCAACATGACGAAAACCACTGAGATTCACCCTTCCACACCGCGTCTGCACACTGCCATTTCCAGTCTCTTCCCTAGGGTCTGCTGTTTTATATAACTGATGTTCACGCTTACCCTTAAATCAGAACAATGGGTAAGGCTGAGCACTGAGAACGAATTACTGTTCTGCAACTTTTTTAAAAATGAGAACAAAGTAGTAATTTAACTCCTTCTTGACCTGGATTCTCATGAGAAAAGAACTGCAGAAACTGTGAACAGCAGGTATAGGTCCAAAGCAGCAAAGGGTAAGAAAGGTCGTGAGTTTCTGGCTTTATATTAGTATGCAGCACAGAAAGGATCTTAAAGCAGATCCGATACTAAATCGGGCTCTGGCGGATAGAGGCACAGAAATCAGAGGAAGGGAAGAAACTGCACCAAGGTCTACCCCCACGCCCTAGTCGACAGTACTTTCCAGCAGTAGCAACTATGTTTATGTTCAATATTCACCATGTTACGATCTTTCTATGGATTGTCAGCTCTAGGACATCAGCCTTCCACCATGGAGCAGGATGAACTTTCTGAGTACATTTTTTTCCCAAACCTATTTGTCAGCCATTTCTGCCCTCTGAAATCACTGCTGTAGTATTAAAACAGTTCTGATAGTTGTAATCTGCAGGGCCTGCCACCTCCAATTCTTGTAACAGACCCTCGCCACATTAAGACACTTTAAAATCAGTTCTTGGGCCTTTGCATACCTAAATTCCAAATATGACGACTTCCTAATACCCTTGAAAGCTTGGTCTACTCTTCTGCTGAAGATGAAGCCATGATTTCAGTGAAGTTCTAACATGACCCCTGTGGTGCACAGTGAGATGATGACAGGGGAAGAACCCCTTGCTCGTCCTCACACACAGCTCAGCCTCAATCAGCTTCTGCAATGATCCCTAATACAGTACTCTGGGACACCAGTAACTCTCACACTTTGCTTTAACGATACATCAGAGGCAATAGCTCTCATTTCTTTAGAGAAAGTGAACAACTCTGAGCAATAGAGGTGAACGCAGAGTTTTTGCTTGTGTGCCACAACCAGCAAGGAGTAGAAACAGACACAGGTTTCTGCCTAAAATGAACGTGATACTAAGGCACGCAGCAGGCGATACCAGCTCACTCCAATTGTTTCACTTAGATCTACTTCTTGCATTATGAATGAAAGCATATTCAAAGTGCTAAGGGATCCAACACCGCTGCAATTATCACCAGTCTGCCAGTGAAAAGGTCTTTCTCTTTCCCCGTTAGCTTCAAAAAGGCCATCCTTAAATTTCAACTAAGCGCAAGCCACCACAAATCTTTCCACTGGAAGAATGATTCGAGATGCTCCTACCTCCTCAGTTGTGCTGATTCAACTATTCGACGGCTGTCCTACATGCTGCACGTGTGAAACGATGTTGTTTGAGAATGTCCCACAAGTGGTACTCGCCTTGTTTTGAAAAACGAACAAAACCACAAAAGCACCACTTTGGGAGGTCACATTAAAGCTTTTGCTTTATTCATAGTATTCAAAGTACTGAATTTCCTGTGCCTAACAGGAGTTTTGCAAAACGTAACGCCAGACTTGAAGTGTCTACAGGAACTCAGGAGAAGGCGGCCAGACAAAGAAACAGAACTACAGTTGCACCTGCTTGTCTGAACACGCTTGAATTTCATCCTGCAACAGCACTTACTTGCAGGGTTGTCTTTATTTTCATTTGAAAACTGGAACTCCGTCTCCCCACGCTCCACATCAGTAATACAGATGGCCCAGGCTACCCACCAATTGCATGCGTAAGAGAAGAAATTTATCCAGAAGTAAAACATATCGACACCACAATTGGCCATTTTTAAAAACTACTTCCACAAGACACTTCCTCCTTCTACACAAGAGGAGAACAAAAAAGCGTGTCAGGCGCTTTCCCCCACTGAACACGTCATTAGAGCAAGCGACGCACTTGCAAGTAAAGAATGCAAAGCAAGACAAGGTAGTTAATTAAACTAGCCTGACTTCAAAAGGGAATGGATTCTAAGGTTTTAGATTGATTTCCAAATTTCAAATAGCTTGAAACATACAGGGGGGGATGGTGGGAACGACACCAAAACCCAACCAACTCACTACTAGCTGATTAAGTCCTGGCTCTCCTGCATGATTTTCTTACTAAGGATCTCCACAGGTATCTTGTAAATTTAGTGTTTCAAGGGGCTTCTGGATGGTATTCTGATTATTAAAAAGTGATGCCTATCCACGCTCAAAGCCCAAAAGCACGAAAAAGGCAAAGTGCATTGCTACTGAGTATTAATTACAAAACTTTCAAATCAACCATGCTGGCTCTCAGAATGCAAGAATGCTGTCCACAGTGACCCAAAACAAGGTTTGGGAGTAACTCAAGTTAGCATTTCCTTTCTCCCTTTCACTTATTAGGAAGAGCTCTGCCTCAAAGCAATGTGGTTCTCCAGCTCACAAGACAGGAGGAACTGGCTAGCTATAAAAAAAATGAAAATGTTTCCATCTTCTACCATTTCACCAATAAAAGTAGCTTCAATGCATTATGGTTCAACTACGAAACCGGAAAAATAACATGAACATGCACGTTTTCATTTTACACGGCTAGTATTTTAAGGCCTAATGCATCAAATGATCTTTGTTCATGAACATTTAAACAAAGCACAAAAATGAGGTTGTTTTAGAAAGCCAGCCATACGCAGCTACCTGTTCTAAAGCAGTGTAACTAGAAAGTCCCTCTCTATCTAAAATTATCACAGTGAAAGACTTTCAGGAGCTAGTATGTCCTCCTCCACACCTCTGCCTATGACAGCCAACACTCATCAGGAGGGCAACAAACTCCAAATGAAAATTTCATTTCCTTCCTAAGGGCTACAATGACAAATGTGGCATCAAATCCCAATAGCCAAACAAAGGAACAGGAGTCGGAATTTACCTGGAACATTAAGTGAATAATCATTTCTGAGTTGATATATATACGTTGCATTGTGCCTTCCGTGATCTTCATTTCTATCTGGTATAATTAACAATAAATCATTCTAGGGGCTACAGCATCTGTTATTACATAAATAAAATACTAGCCAAGGAGCTTGTCAGGACTGATTTATACGAAGCGCTGCTCTGAAGTTTATTGAATTTCCAATCATAGCATATAAATATTTTTTTTTACAGTAATCCTCTGTGTTACATATGATAATTTTTACACAAAAACATAACTTAGTGCAGGGTAAGAGTCTCACAAATTGCTTATCAGATAAACTTGATATGTTTTAAGCAGACGGTGAACAGAAAGCTAAAAAGGGCACCATTTTGTTAGGATAACAAATTACCTACCGAAACTGTTTCAAATTGGACAAAAAAGTAGGCTCTCAGAAATAAGTCAAAGTTTCTTAAAATATCCCACCTGACAGAACTATACTTCATAAGAAAACACTTTTCTAGAAAAATTCAAAGTAAACAAGGAAAGTATCTTCACTGGTTTCTAAAAAATGCGATGAACAGTATTAACACACAGAGTAGACTTTTGAAGCATGAATAAATCGAGTATCACAGAAGCCTAAGGACCTTTCAAAGAGCCACTACGACCAAACTGCGCAGACTGTGCTTTCTTGCAAGTCCACGTTCAGGCAGACTAACGGGAACCACACTGTAGCTGAAAAGTAGCCTAGAGAGGAACAGAGCACTTGCACCACAACATCTACAAGAGAGAAACTTCAGCAAGGCTGAAACTAATGACTACAAGAATACCACAAGGTAGGTCTTACTGCTGTGCGTTAAGCTGTCATACCAGGGAGAAGGGGAAGTCGTGACAACAATAGTCAAAAATATTACACACAAAGATGATTAAGAGGATAAATTAAGAGTTTTTATAGTGCTTTTATTTCAAAAGTGTGAAACTTCCTCCCATTCAGGAAAGGAATCTGCAGTGATTTTCTAAAATAGATGCACTCGAAATAAAGAGAAAAGAATCAGAACAACAGAAACAAAGTATTTTGGGATGACTCTAAGTCTCGGAAGCAAGAAGTCTACAAATGCAACTACAGGCTCTTTAGACTCCCAAGTGATTGAAGAGGGTTAATTAAAGTATATAGCGAAGCAGTTAAGTTAAATGAATTTTCCGCATTAGTCTTGTATTATAGGTGACAAGGGGAAAGAAATTCCAATTCCTAAAGCTCTTTGACAATTATTGGCTGTAACACAGATTTGGGTCTCTAAGAATGACGTTAGGAAACCACTCACAAAACTCGAGAGTGGTAAGGCCCCAGAATCAGACGGCATCCATCCCAAGAGAAAGGAAGGAAATAAAGCGTAAAACAGCTAAGAAACTGAAGCGGATGTGCAATATAGACTTAACTGCAATTCTTATAAAACAGTATGAAAATCTTTAACACACTAGCTATCGTTAGGCAAGGAACCAAAGGACTAAGATTTATACACTCACATCAGTTCTGAAGTGCACTGTGAAGCCCTGAGAAGTAACACCTGACTGTGCAGATGCCAAAGTGAGAATAACAAGGAAGTGTTTAATTATGCCCCAAGTATTACAGGGGCATATTTTAGATCTTAATCCTATTTTACTCCCGTCTGTTGCAGGAAGCAAGACGAAAATTGATGCACTCCATGAAACAGCTGTAATCAAATAGAAGCAGAAATAAAAAGCCAATGCGAGTGGTTTTGGTAAGCTGGTGTTACGTATGTAACATTTTTCACGTTAAGAACACAGGCATTTTAACTTTAGCATAGGTATCAAGTTATACATACCTAATCATGGACTTCAGCTACAAACCACCACTCCCACAACTTATACAGATTGAGCTTCTTTTCAATGTTCTGAAGTATTTACAAGCTTCATGTAATGAGATGCTTCACTGACAGTAAAGAATCAGTTAAGCATATTTAATAGGATTAATTTGATAAGGTCAGTTCCATTCACTTTAATAGAACAACCAAGTAACAATACGCTTAGGATACTTCCTCTAAGCAAATAGATAATCTGTTCTCCATTGCAGTGATTATCACTCAGTTTCTGATGTGTATCACAACCATCTACAAGCTTTAAAGAATTTTATACATAAATGGTTATAAACTATGCAGCTGTAAATAATTAAAGCATAGCAAGCAGAGGTAGGCATGACATTGTGGTCAGGTGGTATTTACCATCAGCCAGTTTGCAGGAGCACAACATACGAAGGTTTCTGTTGGTCTCACTAGTTTTATTTTTACGGAAAACAAATTACTTGAACCTCAAGCACTGTGAGCCAAGTAATCGACGAGTAGCTGTAGACAGCTACAGTGCCAGACGTGGAGGCAAAATATGCTTAAAACTACTTTTAGGAAAGGAGATCCTTAAAAATTAAATCTGAAGCTACACACTGCCTCCTCCCTTGGCAGTTCACAAAAAACCATGCTCAACTGAAGCCGCTCCCAGCTTCCAGTCCCACCAGCTGTCCACGGGCTCTCTACATTTCCATTGTGATTGCCCCCAAAACATTTTACAGATCTAGCTAGAAACTCATGCAGCAAAGCGTACATTCTATCCATTCCATGGCTTTCACAAGTGCACGGGAATAGAGCGTAGCCAAGAATCACAGAAGTGACAGGACGGAACTCAACTGCTCATACCTCCAAGATATGTTTTATGGATAAAAGGTGGCATAAAAAGAGGAAGAATTAATATCGTTTGTTGGCACAGTAGCAGATCGGTCTATGTGTTTCTTCAGAGTAACATATGACCAGTTACACATAATTCGTTTTATTATATTCCAGGGAGGAAACAATGAAGACACAACAAAGGTCAGTGCAGAGTCACCACCACCACACTTCTCCAAAAGCTGCAGATGGGGTTCCGGGGAAACAAACAGCTATAGACTTCACTGTGCTACCAAAAAAATACGTAATGACAGACAAGTTTCTTCAGCTTGATATAAAAAAAGCATCATGACTTGCTGATGTCAGTGCCCCTCACCCTTCCCAAAACAGTTAATTGTTGTGGCAGCACTGAAACTGTGTGAGCATCTCATCACACACGCACATCTATATTACTACCCGGTAATGCTTTATTTATGCACATTATGTCTATGCAAGAGATAACTGGACATACGTGCATTCAGAAATAAATGATGATGAAGACTGGATCACGAGTGGGACAAATCCCAGTCAGTCATTACCACGTACACGACACTACACATCTGATGGCGTTATGAATTTTCCCTCTAGGAAGTAAGTATTGTTTGCCTACAGCTAGAAGCTAGCTGGACTGAATGAAAGGACCAACCGGCAGGTCAGGTGTCAGCTGTCAGCTGAATGAGTAACAATTCCAGCTGGTGTGCTTGACCATAGCAGCTTCCCATACAGAACATTCACTAGCTGTCATCTTAAAGGCACCAGTCAAAAGTTTATTACTGAAGTTCTGTAGGTTAGATTTTTGAAAACTAGTTAGTATTTCAAAGGATGTCATGATATCCTAATCTACCATCATACCCATACTGTGAGCACAAAATCTGTTTTACCTGCTAAATATTTTACGCACTATATGCTTTAAGTAGTCCAGAAATAAATCGAAAGATTGTTCTTCCGTACAGTAGCTCTATATACTTACTGTATTGAGTGCATTCAGTGTAGTGTCGTCACGGGAGGCCGCAACACAGCCATCTTCTGTGGATCCTCCATCACACATGCCTGCAAAAGCTGCCATGCTCCTTTAGAGTTTGAGGGGAAAAAAGTTTAAATTCTTCAGCTGCTATTTGATGCACACATAATGCAATAAACAAATAGTATATTTACACCCTAAATGACTAATTTCAGGGCCTTGCAATACCGTGGAAACAAGCAAAACAAGGCACCACAAACGCTGCTATTTGTTATGCAAATCTGAGTCACCTCAGCATATGGAATAATTAATTCCAAATTAAAATCCAATCTAACTGGATTTCATCAACTAGAACTCTGCACTGCAGTACTAACAAAGCCTGATCGGGATTACGGAAGACCTAACCTTCAGACATGAGGACAAAGTCTCACCAAAGACAGCAAATCCATTACTGTAATCTTAGTTTCACGTTAGAAAACTGACTTAAATTGCAGACTCCCCGCATTTCTTGAAAATTCTTGCAAACTACAAGTGATTTACTCATACTCTGAATTATCATGAGGCCCACCAGTGCAAATGATTAATCTACCAGGTATAGCAGAGATCTGTGTGAAACTGAAATACAAACTAGAGCTCATTCAAAAGACATTTAACCTCTCAAGGAATCCTATGCTATCATGCTATTCCACTCAGAGCAGTTAGTTGCCTTGTTACATGGTACACATCCAACACGCTCTTTCTATCACGCTACCACATACTGCTGGCTTTGCATTTTAAATCCAAAAGCCACAGCCATTGGAAAGATTACATGTCCTTAAATCAGCGCATTCTTGTCTTGGATTAACCATTTCAGCATATCTGGTTGACATCAATGCTACTCCAAAACAGAACAGAAAGGAGTGACCATAGCCAACTGCGCAAACATGGCAGTCCGCATTTCCACTACAGCATTCTAAAGACGTTGGTAGTATCTTGGCTGAAATTACCTTGCTGCCCTAAGGTACATAAGTAAGTCACAGTCATTGACTCCTGGCATCCACACAAGTTCTTCATGCTGTGTGACTGTGTCACCATCTGGGGAAGGAAACGGCTGCAGATCAGGAAGCTTAGCCTAGAAAGACAAAAAGAAGAGTTCATGCAGACGTTACAGCTGTTAACAACGTTACGAGGATGCACAAGCGTTACTAATAACAAATTCTGTAAATTCTTTGGAATAATATAATCTCATAGATGGAAGATATTCAGCCAACAGGTGGTGAAGCTATTTGACCCAAGTTTCAGAAGTTTGAGGAAACTGGATCATCAAGCCCCAGTTTACTCACTTCATCCAGCATTCCTTCTTTTAGAAGAACAGTTCGTTTTCTGACAATTATGCAGGGTTAACACCGCCTCTCAGTCCACCACCAGCGAAGCCCTTCTGTATACAGACCAAGCGCAAGCATGTCTGCAGGAATACCACGGCTTGAAAGTAAGCCATTTTGTTCTGCATATGTAGTACTCCGCTGTATAGAAGTCAAACATCGTTGGACAATTTACCCTCAGAGAGACAGTTAGTTTTCATTTGTCAAGAAGACGCTGTTGCAACTCCTGGATACCAGGCTAAAACATACTCATACAACATACTAATATGAAAGGTGGCAAGAATGTGGCTGCCATACGTGTACCATTTTAAATCAGTAACAAACCCTACACATTCGACACTGAATTTAATTTTAAGTCCTGAGTAAATCATTAAAACTCTAAGGAGAAACAAAGAAGTTTCCAGAAAGTGAGCCAGCTCAGTGAAGTGAACTCTGCCACTAAGTAAGTATTACACTGTATCCAGAGACTCAATTAGTATCTCCAGTCATCTACTGCTATGGGATGAGACAGCTGAGAGCCTCTTCCGAAACAGCTATTAAGCCCTATAATTACCTCCTATACTTACAACGCTAAACATATTTGAGCGGCAACATTTATACATAACCAGTAATTACAAGTCACAGGTTCAGACGTCTTTCATGTTCTGCTCTTTAATCTGTACTTTATTTTACTTCTTCCCTGGGAAAATGGTTATGTCACTGAACTTCTGTTCTGGAAAAGGATAAGCAAGCATTACACCAAGATGAGATTTCTATGAGAGCTATGCGTTCTAGCAACCAGGCTGCTTGCACAACTTAAGTGTTCATCCTTATGTACCCGAGGAAAATGCTTAATTACTAGAGTTACTCTTAAGAGCAACTTGCTCTTTAACACCTCTGGTCATTAATTTGATAGCCAAAAGTTTTCACAGGAGAATATTTAGTGGAGACCCGCTCTCCTCCTCCTGTGCATGTCAATCTTGAGAACAAATGCAACTCTACAGAACATTTATCTTCGCTTGCATCCCTACTCGCTGTTACGATACGAGCAGTAGTTTGACGTATACGTGCACCACGTATCAAAACCCCAGCAGTCCTCTAGCATCTGTAACACACAGTTTAAAGAAAATGAAGGCAGCAGATATTAATCAGAAACCACTACTGGGATTCTCAGTGTTGTTTCCAGATTCTGCTACATACACCTTGTTGAGAATAAGGTGGGTGGGCGAAGCGTATCCACGCCGTGAGTTAACAAAGCTCAGTGTGTAGAGGAGACTGTTTCTACACTTTCCACAGAATGAGTCAGACTACAGAACGGAAAGCAGCAAATACCGTCTTCAATCTGACTTCCTACCGTGGCCTACAATCAACCATTCATGTATTTTAAGATTATACATTATACTAATTAACAGGATGAGAATATATCCCGTTAGTGATGACATCTGTCAGAAACATAGACGCTCAGCAAATGTGTGAAAAAACAATGGAAGTTTGCAATATTACACAAGCAAAAATTAAGAGTATTCTAAATCAGTGGACCTTCTTCCTACTTTTTCTTCCATCCATAAATGCATCTGGTAATTATACCTTACAGCACAAGTGACTAATACCTGCCAAAATATTATATGACAATTTGAGATGAAAGTTATTTTGAAGGGATCATTTACAGTGCTCTTATGACTACTGAAGAGAACACTACGGGTTTAATTGCCAAGAACTTTTTTCCTCTAAATGCAAAACATCCTTAAGAATGTTACACAGGTTCCATAAATGTTTACTTTCACTAGTTATTAAACAAGATTTTACAAAGATTTATCACTTGGATGCAAAAATCCATCACTTGGACAGTACAAAGTCAATTCCACAGGTAAAGGGGAGTACTCAGTTCCCAGCAACGGATTTGGTCTCATAAACCAAAGTTGTATGTTAATGCTCCTTAAGAACAGATTATTTTCAATGCTTATGAAGGATTTCCCTCAAATTAGAACTAACACCCCAGGAACAAACTAGCACCTAGAGTCTTAACCTTATTCTGGTTCCCAGCGTTTGAACACATTCAGCATGCTTTCTCTATTTTAACAATCCAAGTGACTTAAGGCACCAGTTTTAAGAACTTACAGTTCTTACTGTTTCTCAGAGCCAAATGATACAACTGAGGTCTCCCTACCTTTAAAATTGAAACTTGGCCTCTCTACAGCATCAGAAAGTTAACAGAAAGTCTGCATTAAAAACTTCCTGGGAAATACAAATAAGACACCAATTATAACATGACTTCAGTTGACTATGGACAAAAGGGATATTTCTCAATCATAGCCCAGAATTACTGTGCCTCCTTGTTATAATTAATTTAAACTGCTTGGTATCAAAATTATGCAGGTGCGGAGGGTGAGGAGCAGCTAACCTCTTGAATGACAGGGGGAGAGCGTGTTGGTGATGCTGGCACACGGCGATGCACGAAGAAGGTATTTAGAAAGGGTTCTATCCCTACCAGATGCCAAAACTGCTCCAATTAGAAATACTAACTTCGTTTTTAAGACGACTGTTGAATTACTAAAACACACAATGGCCCCTCTGACTTTTACACTGAAGTACCACAGTTGCCCAAACTCATTTAACGTACGAAAGCAAGAGGACATGTGCAGGCTTCAAGTGTAAACACAAGTCAACAAGGAGATGCAAAGCCACGGACGTGACAGCAGACAGAGCACGCTCAGACACAAACCCAAACGGGAGAGCAAGTTTACGGTGAATTCTGCGTTAATGACGGCTACGGACATGCTTGAAAGCACTGTATCCTGTGTTAAAAGATGAGTACGTACACAAATATAGATCTCAACACAGTTGCTGCACAGGAAAGAAACCTTTCTCAGGTTTAAAGTTCCCCCATCCCTCTAATTTTGTAATGTTGTTCTCGGAAAATTGCTGTCTTTTCTTTAATCGCTTCTAATAGAACTCCATTTTGTTTAAACACATAGATTCACAAAAAGGACTCAATGTCACAGGCAACACTGTCAACTTGACAATTTTACTATGCAAATTAAAATTAAAATCTCCACTTTCAACATAACTGGGAAACATCACCAAATTAAATTTTCATAGTTTATTAAAAACATTGCTTGGTGAAAGCCAGCTGGGAACGCATTCATTTTTAACTCCAGAACATGCCCGATAATAGCTGGGATTTTTCCTTCATTTCCAGTAGTTACTCAAGATTCCTTCAACCTTATTCTACAATTAACCCAACAGCATTTCTGCTACTAAAGATCATGAACATTTGACACAAAGATCTCATTAACTCATGATGAACCTAAAAACCACTCACTGTATTTGAACACATACGGTTTTAAATACGTGTCCTCTGAACAGATCAAATGGCAAAAGCACGTCCTCTGGATGTTAAAATGCAAACAAAATCCCTTACCTGATGGCTGGGTCCGACTCTGATTTCACCTTGGGTACTGTTTAGCCTCCTAATATAAGAAAAAAACAGTAATGAGAAAGAATTATGATTAATGAAAATGAGGATCACCATCTGTATTTTTTGTCATTGCATTTCCAAAGCAAATGAAGAGAGCAAAAATAACACATTAATAAGAAAACAAGAAAGGATATACTCAGGCGTATTACAGGCCACACTGCAAACGGCAAAAGCCGATGAGGCCAGTCTGGAACTTTCAGTCAAGCAGCTGAAGTGGAGAAGAGGATCAGTGCGATCTGCCCTCAGAGCAGCAAGAAAGCATTGGGCAGCTGGTAACAGGACACACATCTTCCTTCTTTTTGGTGTTTGTGCTGATTTGTTCTGATGCAGTACAGAAGCAGCACTGACTTCTGATCAAGATCCTTTAAAAGCCTCTACAGTTCTCTACAGCTCTGACCTGCTCTGTGCTTTACCCAGCCAACTCAAACGCCTGCTACGCAGAGAATCACCTTCCAACAAGCATCTGGTTTTTACTAGCACTATGTTCCTTCAACTGCTTATTTCAACACCAAACCTAAAACACCGCGGAAAACATGCTAAGCGCTACGCTACAGATTAATACACGTGAAATACCACATTCCTCATGACCATCTTTGTGGTTGTTTCCATTTTGAAATAGAAAATATCTTTAAAATATTTGGGGTATTAATCTCTGAAGAACAGTGCCTTGCATTACCAGAATTGGCAAAGCTAGTTCCTCTTTTTCCAGGCAGACTTCATGGAACACCATTCAAGTTACTTTGGATCTCACATACCAAATTATCTAGCTCTTGTTTTAAGAACTTCACAGTTATTATTGCTGCTGTTAATTCATTTGCTGAAATCGCATCAGAAAGCGCGACACAGAAGCATGGAAAAACTAAAAAGCAATAACCACGTGCCTCGCAACATTCGGAAAAGTGAACTCAATTCAACTCATCCAAAAGGGATTCCCTTCTACATAATACACTTGGCCGTCATCTTTTTCCACTATTTTGAAAAGGTGTTTATATAAAAAACTTCACGTTCCAAATGAACTGCCCTCCATATAGCGATACTTATACTCTGAAGGGCTCTGTGCTGCTCGCACCATTGGCTGCAGTTACTGAAACATCCCATCATACGGCAGAAGAAAACCTATTTTTTCATGTTGCAGCAGAATTACCCTGGCAACACAGAAGTTAAACAGTATGCCAATATAAACGAGAGTAACACATCTGACAGAACAGAATTTATTTTCCTTCCTAAATCTTGAACATACTAACAGAGTAAATAAAACTTTATCAGTGAAGAGTGCCCTTTCACCCTTTATTAAATATATTAAATATATGACAATAGAAGCACCAAGAAGGCACATGAACAAAACTGTTACTGGGAATACTAATTTCTCAAGGACTCCAGTTGAATCCATGGGACCTCTTCTGCTCTAATCTCACATGTTCAGCTCTTGTCAAGAGCTGGATCGCTAGACTCTATAAAGGCGCTTGTGCTTGAACGTTGCTGTTCAGGATACTGAATGCAGCTACCCCGTGAAAACTCAAATGACTTTCCAAGACTCCTATAAAATAGTATTACGGAACACAACCAAATCCAAGGAAATTCAATATCCTTAAGATCAACATTCTTCTTTGCCTATAAATTCTTACTTACACAGACATCTTTTATTTATATTCTGCACATTACGTTAAAAGGACACGAAAATCCGGAGCTGTTGTAAGACAAACTTCTGAATTTAACACTTCAATAGCTGCAAGACATTTAAGTGAGTCTCAATAAACCGGCAAGAAAGAGCACACATATAAACCTAACAGATCACCACCTTTAATCTGGAAACAGCAAACTTTAACTGATCTTGCAATTTGCTGTTATGACATCATTTTACAAGTAAGCTACCACGCTACAGGACTTCTTATTGGCCCTGCTGTGTTCACAGTGACCATAAGCAACGACTGAGAAACAGTTTCTTTTAAACTTGAAAAATTCGAATCACAACCATAAACTGCTCGCCCTGAGCAAAACTAGCAACAGATAGCCCAAGCCATTAAATACCTCTTGACACCAAAAAGGTCAGTGCAGGGGTTTATTTTTACATGATCATTTGCATAGTTTTATGAACACGTTCACCTCAATTTCAAAGTACGTTGCATATGCGTATTAAGTCAAACTTCACCTTACTGACCGTTCTGAAATGTTATTCATTGGTGCACAAGTGGGTGAACTACAGCAGTGGATCTGAATGGACCTTATCCAAGGCAAGGTGACAGGAGAACCTGGCAGACAGGAATAAACACGGGTTTCGCAATACTCAGTCTTGTGTCTTGATGCCTACCCAACGCTACCTTCCTGGTAAGCAGAGCCCCTCTGAAAGAGGTGCCAAAAGTCTCCTGAAAAGAATAAGAACACGTCAAAATGTTTTTCTTCAACGTGTATTTTTGCAAGACATGATCTGACGCTGTTCTCTTCTTTTCAGGTTGCACAAAGAAACGACTGAACTAGAAAATCCATTTTATATTTACAACAAAGTTATAAATTAAATACCGGGATACATTTTTTTTCAGCTACAAGGAGTCAGGAACTGACAACAGAAAATGCTGATGCCCTTCCTTTATTCCAGGAATTCATTTTAGAGCCAGGCACATCCCTACTAGTCAGTGCAAGTCAAACTTAAAACATGCCTATGCAGTTTCTGCCAGCTACGATACTCCACACCAGCCAAAGGCTAAAATTAAGGCATTTTCTGTTTAGACAGGGAAAAACCACCAGGCCAAGTATCTCCCAACTCCCAATTTCTTCAGTCGCATCACATTGAATATGATAAATGAAGCATTTAAGAATCAAGACTGATTATAAGACGCTGGAGCATCCTGTAAGTAATTACAAAGATAAAGGCAAAGTTTTGGATGGGACTTCTGCTCTTAACTGTCCACGTGGAGTTAGCTGGGGAAACTCAGTGGGGCTCTCCAAGCGCGACTCCTCGCACGAAAACAAAGCGTCGAAATATTTCTGCGTGCCTTCTCATCACTCATTTACCATTTCCTGATTACATCCACACCCCAAAGGTACTCCCCTCCCCCAGCCCCAAAAGGTAAGGGCTGGGCTGAACTTAGCAGCTGTGCAGGAAGCTCTTTCAGACTGCACTACATCACGCTTGGGTTTTTTTTTTTCCAAAAGGGCACAAAGCTGATCGCTCTGCAAGGGCACACAATCTGTTAAATAATTTTCCCTGTTTCCACATCTCCAGGAATGGGTTTGCAAATGGAAAGAAAATTCTTGCTATGGAAACTACAATGCGCTGTAGATTTTTAAGCTAAATTATATTGGTGGAGAGCAATTACAATAATAATGGAACAGCACTCTCTGTTTATTCTATGGGAAAGAAAAAAGAGGACCCAACACTGTATATGAAATCTGACACAAAAGAAACTGATGTAACAAAGCAGTATCCATAGCAACAACAACTTAATATTTCAGTCCTCTTCAGCTGCAGTGGATTAAATATAATGACAAGATGTTCCCTTTGAAAAGTAACCTGTTGCCATGACAACGTTGTAGTCTGCAAAGTAAACAGGGGCTGGTCAGAAAGGAGACGGGAGCCTGCGACTGAATATCAAAAAGGCAAGAAGCTTCTGTAGCAGAGCAGGGCAAAACAAGCACGCTCTAATCCGAGCAAGGCTTGTTCCAAACAGTTTAGAGAGAAGAGAGGGGATGTTCAGTTCAATAGAGCTTTGTCCTTTCGATTCTAAAGCAACGGGGGAGGTTGGAGGTTCAAGGCCAAACGCAGCAGCACTGAGAAAAAATAGTTCAGAGGTGAGGAGGAGAAAGGAATAGGAGACAGCACAGGGTGGTGCAGAGCTTTGATTTATCGGCTTTAGAAAGAAAGAAAGAGAGGAATGAAGGCTGGCAACAACAGTGCCTGCACTATTTCCAACACAGAAACTAATTTAACCCTCTCTGTTTATCACCTACCTCCTTGTCTACACCGTAGACTAGACTCACACCATTCACACAGAAGCTGGCACAACTGGCAGGCCTTTGTCCACGAAAATAATGCAGCATTGCAATGCCATTAAGGACTGAAACGCGGCAACAAAAGAACTGCCACAAGACCGAGTCTGAGCTGCAATGAAGTACACCGGATCAGCTTTGAGGACAACGTGGGTTTCAGGACTCGCAACGCCAACCGCTACAACAGTATTGCCAGAGCCTTACAGGATTCAAGGCCGGAAACTCGCAGCAGAACTGTCCACAGTTTGGAGACAAAGGCAAACGGCATTTGCAGATTCTGCATAGCGCTTCTCTGCACTGTCCTCTCTTTGTCCCATCCTTGACATGAATCCAAGTCAGTTCTTCACCCAGCACATTTAGTGAAGATCTCTGCTAGGAAGCCAGGCTCCTGAAAGAAACCACACGTGCTGTAGGCACAAGATGGACCTTTAAGGTCAGGGATCACTTGCACAAGTACAAGGTGGAATCTTAGAAATTGCGATACCGCTTCTTTCACGTTTTCCTTTTTTACTCCAAAGTTCACCACGAAGTACGCCATGCAGTAATGGCACGTGTTTCGTACTGATTTCCGTGCCTCAGGGGGTGAGGCAGGTGGTACAACCGCAGTATCACATTGAACCAACGACTCTTCATCAGTTCATTTCATCCAGCAACAGACACCGTTTAATTTTGTTCTGCTGGGGTCACCATGCACTTAATATTGTCCACCACGTACGGCACTTCCATCAGCTTTCTGAAACACCTGCTACTAGCCAGCAACAGCTCAGAAAACATGAAAATAACTTCACGCTACCATTAAGTTAAAAACCCCAACAAACAAGCAAAAAACCAAACACACTCCCCCCCCCGAACTCCAAAAACCAAAAATGCCCACACCACCACAACCTAAATGTCACAAGCAGTACAGCATTCTGTGCTACCCATGTAACCACTCTTGACATAATCATTCCTGATTCTATATATTAAGGTGATCTGCAATTAAACTAGAGGGATGCTTCAACAAAAAAGGGTTTTAAACCGGCCAAATCGCTCAGCCGCAGACTAGCTCTCTAACAGTCATTGTGATGCTCTTCAGAGGTCTCCAAAACGGGTTTTCAAAACCAACTTCCTAAAAAACACTGCCTACCGCAACATACACGTATCGGTAAGGCAAACTACACAAGGCAGGAGAAGTTTCACCAATGAAACCGTAAGCACTATCAGTGTGAGCAGCTCTCGCCATCCTGGAATAGAGCCCACGGGAGCAGACAGGGCTCGCTGAGGTTGAGACCAGAGGGGTACACCAGAATAGTGATTACTATGCACTCAGCCATCCCAGCGTAAGGACAGATTGTCGGCTAAGGAAGCGTGCAAAAACAGTTGGAAGAGGTCATTATTTTTACATGGCGAAATATTAAAAGAGGAAAGACACAGCTTAAAGCTAAGCTATGCAGGGCCGGGGGGGGCGGGGTAAGTGCACTGTGAAGCCCTGAGAAGTAACACCTGACTGTGCAGATGCCAAAGTGAGAATAACAAGGAAGTGTTTAATTATGCCCCAAGTATTACAGGGGCATATTTTAGATCTTAATCCTATTTTACTCCCGTCTGTTGCANCAAGCTAGAGCACTAAACAATTAATCTTGTGAGATTCGGGGTTATTTACAGAGCCTAGTAAGAAAATCGATGGCTTACTAAATAAAACCAAAACCAGTTAGATACATGTATCAGAGGCAGAATAGATTATAAATTGCAATCATACACTTTAACATTGGTGTAGCCAAACAGTCACTATTATTGGCAAAATAATCAGTTACATAAATTGAAAACGTGATACACTAAAGCAATTCCTAGATATTTGTGATTTCTTTAAAATTAATATAAAACTGAAGTAAGGAAAGAGGAAAGCCCAAGAAAAGTTTTTTTTAAAAATCCTTTTATGCAAATGGTCCAATATCCAAGATTTAAAAAATGCTCTTTAAAGGCAGTGCTAAAAACATCTGGCAAGGATCATTTTGTTCCATCTCTAGAGGGACAAAACCGGAGAGAACAAAATTATTCCACTCCAACTTCAGCTGGTTAAAAAAACAGTTTATCAGGGCCTGAAAGGGACTGGCATTACATTCGAGATTCATTTGCTAGGACATTCTGTTTCATTTCATTCTGTGCATCCATAAAACAAAATTCAGAGCCTCCCTTGCCATGCTCCTCCCTCGGCCCATGCTATGCAGGCTCTGTTTCTGTCTGCAAAGACTTAACTCTAAAAGAAAAGCTTTACATATATTTGCCCTTCTGCAGCACTAAAGTCGTAAGATTCCACCCAGGTGATGCAAAATAGACTGCCCATAAGCACACCAAGCCTCTGTCCTACATCACAGCTCTATCCTTACTTCCTCCAAGGATCTGCCTACGGTCACTGTTGGGAGACAGGATACTGAGCCAAACGGATCCTCAATTTGACCCAGAAAGCCCGTTCTTGGGCATGTTCTGTTCTTGCATTACACAGTTCAAAACACAAAAGGGACAACCGGGTTCAGGCCATTCACTAGGTTAAGACCAAAAAAACCCCACAACTGCCACAACCTGCGAGTTAGGTGCCTAACAGAATGGTCTCCTCCCTCCTCCTTCCGAACAAACAGTATTTCTTGCTTCAAGATAGTTAGCCAGATAGTTTTGTTTTCATTATATGCTGTTCGATATCAACTTGCAGATTAAACAATGGCTTCCTAGATTTTTCTAACGAGCATTTTCTACATAAAAAAATTTTACTTCAAGTGACCCGATTTCATGTGTCCAGCTTGCACTTATTTCTACCTTTAAACCTTTCATTTCAGCAAGATTTAAAAATCTCTTTTCTAGAAGTATCTTAACGCTCAGAACATATTATTGCTAATGGCCAGCTTCTAGTAAGCTTAAGTTTTGTTTAAAACCTGCCGTAACAGCGGGTTATAATAAAAAAAATATGCACAAGCAATTCTGTGTTCCGAGTGAAAAATCAAACCTGTATTTCAGGCAAATGAACTTAAACGGGAACGCTTTTAGCGATTGCTTAACCTAAAGCAGGAACGAATAAACATGCACCAACGCCCGTATCTCCAGTGCAAGCTCAAACCTGCTGACTGATTGCAGAATCAAAACTTTAACGAAGCGGAGGACTCTTGTGTTCTGCACCCATTCTGCTGTTTGGAGAAGCAAGCAGTTGCACAAGTTTCAGTCAGCCAGGGAAAGCTTTTTCAAGATAACGCTGTTTTTCAACAGGTTTAGAAGAAAAGACTATACAGTCCTTAGAAGCCTCGTCCTCTACTCAAAAGATGGGATGGAAGCGATCATAACACAGCCATTCGGACACAAGAGTTATCGCAAGGAAACAAGCCTTCTCTCCACATCGGAATTGTGTTTCTCCACGTGGGTTATGTTTTGCTTGCAGATTTCACTGATCTCTAATTCACTCGAATACTTGTTTTGCAATATTTGTTTACCTTAAAATAAGGAAGACATCGGTATTTTGATCACCAAGTTCAAAAATTCGCATTAGTGGAAACGTCTGCATGATCGGAAGTTTTTTAGCTGGTCTACATGTGATTTTAATAGAACCAGAATGTTACTTATTTGCAAGCAATACTTACACTGATAAGTAAATATGTAAATGAATTCAACACGGAATTACGTTGCTCTAAGCGTTTATCTTGTATAGTTTCTAAAATGGCCAGGCAGTACTTTTGCACTTCCCAGAGCAAATATTCACTATTTAAACAGACTATATACTACATCAGCATCATTTCTTCAGGACAACCACAGGTTATATGCAGGACAGCAGAACCAGGCAGCAACCTGGCAGTTAATTTTTTCATAAAGCTTCATCGAGGTTAGATGCAACGATCTACCACTCAGTCTCTTCGCTTGCTTGACAACACAAATCTCCAGCTTCCTTGAACAGCAGGTACATGGAGAAGCAACAGCATGTGTTAAAGGTGATAAGCATGAAAAATGCAAAGCACAAAACAAGCTTGAAGATATCCCCAATTCCGTCACACGCTTGGAAACACAAAGCTCCAATTAAAACAAATCACAGCCTAAAGAATTGGAAGGAAGGGGGAAGAGGTAATCTTACTGATTTAAGTCTTGAAAAAAGCTAAAATGAAGCCAGAACAAAGGGAAGGAAGACTATCAAGTACACGGTCACTATTTCTTCATCCAAAGGACAAAATACAAGCACTTCCCATAATATATTTGTAACTTCCAGCAGTTGCCTGGAGTGGAACTGTAACTCACCAGACCACCTATCAACAATCTCTGAACTGGAGAGAATCTTCTGGGCATCCAGCCAGCTTAAAACTTCACCATTAGCAGTAACTGCATAAGCACACTCCACAGCGTGATCAAGGAGAAAGAGTCTTTTCAGCACACTAAATATCTTGCCACTACCACAGATGACTTACCTAAGGAACTGCTTTCATTACAAACTGGCTGACCAACCTCATGACTGGCAATACAGGTGAAGGACATTTGTGTTGAAGCATGCAGAAAGGAAGAATTGAGATCTCAAAAAATGCCGAAGGTCTGCCGCCACAGGGAATCAAAGTATCTATTCATCTGCTAGGAGCGGAAACCATCTGATTCTACGCGAGCACAGCACAGACACCAGAGGCGTCCTTCAAGGGGGAGTTCTGCGAGCCAACAGAACCAACATCACATCCACGAGTTCTCATGTGCAAGTGATTAAGCGCAGAATGCCTTATTTGGCACATTATTCCAGCAGTATTTGTTCTGCCAGATGTAATGTAATACTTTTGTTTGACAATCGCATTTTGTTGTGTTACTACCTAGAGGTGTTTCCATTTTTTCCACCTGTGCTACTGTAAGTTCACCTTATAGTTTTTAAAAACAAGCCTGACCAAATTTTCATTTTAAGTTCAGAAGCAGCATTTTTTTTTCCCAAATCTTTTTTAAATGAACACACAAATTATCACTGAGAAACAGCAGAAAACAGGCTGCTTTGTACCCTCCCCAGCCCTTGAGGCATTCTCTTCTCCTTATAAGTCAACATTTAAAACCAAAGTTCAGGATGCAAAGTGTTACATCCCCATATTCCTACAGAGCAGTGACATGTTCCTGTAGACGTTCAAGTAGCTCCTTTATTAGGAATAAGAATGTTTCTAAAGCCTAGGCCTACGGAGACAACACTTTCAGCAACGAGGTGATTCAGCCAGACTGAAGTTGAAGAGAATTGTGTTCTATGATCACTAGCATGACTCTGCTCCAGCCAATGGCGAAAGTCACCAATGATCCGCACTGAGCAGATATTCTTGATTTTTATGCTCTATAGGTATAAAAGGAAACGGAAAGGGAAGGATACCTTCAGATAGCATAGAGATACAGACACAGACATGGCACTAAGATGGGCAAAATTACGCACTTACTCATCATTCATTCCCCAACTACTGATAAGAGAAGGCAGGCAGCCCCAGTAACACACGCTGCACAGGTGAACGACTGGATGTGCAGGGCTAGAAGTCAACCTTCCGCTATAAAGTTCCAGAGATGCAGCACAAACCACCCCGTCACCTTCAAACTCAATACACGCCAGGAACTCACGGACAAGTTACCCTGATCGAAGTATTTCTCCTCCGCAACAAGCCCCATGGTGCCCAGATCAGTCCTGCACGCCAACGGGCTAGGCAGAGGACAACAGCCGAACAGCGTTCAGTTTCACACAGGTTCAGACACTACTGTGTGCAGACACTATGCGCTGCAGAATCAAGTTTACTTCCCCTCAACACACACTCAAGTCCTCTCGAACCCATTCATATTGAGCAGTGACAAGTCACTGACGGCTGTCCCACACGGACCTCAAAGCCGGTTGCAACCATATTATTACTGCACAAAAACTGTAGAGTCCAAGGCCTCTGTTTTATTCAGATCAGCCCACAAATCTAAGTGTTTTGCTAGCCCGACAAAACCGATGTGGGTATTGCTTACACAGCTGTCACGTGACAAAGCTGCTCAACGCATACGATGATGCTGCTGCATTTTAGATGCATCGGCGTTATTTGCATGTGACTGACAAGGAAGCAGAACCATGCCGGCTACTTTTATTTTTTTCCTTAATACTTGAGGAAGTATCAGCATGATCACTGCCCCTCAATCAAAACGAGAACCACCCATCCTCAGAGCAACCAATGGCTGCTGATCTACAACCCTCCCTGTAACGTTATCTAAACAGTCTGTTGCAGGCCCAAACATTTCCTAATAGCCCCTTCAGCAACGCTGCGACCCGCAGAGCGCCTCTGCAGCTCCCTACAGACCTGCCATAAGGTTGGCATGCAGACAGCACAACCGAAATTAAAACAGCACCACGAGGGGAAAAAAAAATAAGCCCGCGCAGCTTCGACGTTTTGCTACATGCACCCCTTAGGCAGCAGATTCCCTGCTCAGTGCCCTCATGCACCATCCGAACAGCTGCACAGCAATGCTGATGTGATTACAAGGTTCCGAGGAACATGCAATAGTAATGCAATGATTTCACAAACATTTCAGAAGTCACAAATAACAGCAAAAATCATCATTGTTTAGGGGAGGCCAGAGTGATGTAGCCTACCTGCAGGGGCTGAATGGATCATCCATGACTATGTCAGGCTCTTGTGGGTTTAGATGTATTCCTGAACCCTCTACTTAACAGCTAAAACTCTGCCTTTTCCACTCTACCAACTCAAAATGGAGGCACATGCAGTCTGAGAGACCTCAGAGAGCTTTCACTGAGCTTGTGCTATGACCTAAGCCTGCACGCAGAACGCAGAAACTTCGCCCTCGGACTGACAGGACTGAGCATGTGCTGTGACCCTCCCTCATCCACACACCGTCTTACAACGCAATCAATCTCAACCCTGCTGTTTCCGTAAATAAAGCACACTGAACAGACTCCGCAGCTTCTGCATACCAAGCTAGTGTGCAGGGAAGTGGGGCCTTCGCGAGGGGATCTGATACAGCCAACGCTTGAGAGCAGAGCAATTCAAAGTCTGGGGATCTGCGTGCCAGCACTTTTTATATCTTCTCCAAGAGAGAAACACGTCAATTTAAACAAGGCTTCTAACAGCTTTTTTTTCTAGTTTGTGATGAGCTTTTTAAAAAATTACATTGATTAAAAGGCTTAGAGGTTTTCACAGATGCAAGTGACAGAAGCTTCCCATTTTAACATACAATTTATTTGTTAGGAAACGAAGCGGGAAGCTGATTCACAAAATAATTTTATTCTACCTGTTAATAGTGCAATAAACGGGAACGTTTAAAGGATACGAATTCTCAGCCATAATGCCACTGCCATTTACAAGCATGTGTGAACACAAGGCGAACCCAAGAGGGGCCAGACTTGACTCACTGTCTCAACTTCCTTCATCATCCTTGATTTTTGGCGTTCCTGTTAATTAATGTAATTTTCAAAAAAATTCTCAGCTCCCCATTTGTATGAAGGTAATATCCCTGCCCCCACAGCATAAAATGCCTTACTCAGTATACCTGCCTCCATTTCAGGGCACCTGAGACGCCTGAATTTACCGTGAGGCTGGAGAAGGAGAAAGTTTCTCAAATTTTGAATTTTAAAAGACAGAAACAGACTAAGCAAAAACAGATCAGGCCACAGAACAATCCCAATTTTTTTCTCTTTTACAGTAATCCAGCAAGAAAATTTTATTAGAACGTAGGTGGATACACCTTTCTTGCTGCCCATATTACATTACCTCCCACCCTCTTCTTGGGAACCTTCACCAACACAGTCTGGCTCCTTAACAAACCTGCAATAATAATTTAAATGTTCGGCAACTTGAACATTTCAGCTACCACGGCTCTGCTGCAATGATCTGATGCTACCAAAGCTCAATGGTGATCTGAAGGAGCCATTCCCTAAGATACAGGATAGATGCTTGGCTCATGCTTGGGGAGAAGAAAAAAAAAAAA
>VZSC01014920.1:227280-243256 GCA_013398225.1 Steatornis caripensis
AAAAAAAAAAAAGAAAAACCCCAAACAACTAGGATAAAAGTTCCTTTTTTTTTTTTAAATACTAAGCTATACTAGGCTATGTATTTAAAACTTCCAGAAACACAATGAATTTTTATAAAATGATTTTAAAAAGCCACCATGAAGTTCTATAAGGTCATTTCCATTATAAAAATATTACAGGAGGCAACACATTCAGAACAAGATTGTCTGACCAAACTTTCCCAGGCTACGGACTAGAAAAAGGTAACTACTCCAAATGTATGCGGCACAGTCTTCGCTAGCCGACTGCTTTTAAGTAAGAGCACTTACAAGGTGCAATATATCAAGTCTTAATTTCAGCTACAGCTGAAATGTATTTCTGGATTTTTTTGTTGTTGGTACTCTGGGTTGGGTTTTTCCCCCTCAAGTTCACAACATGAACTTGAGAAAAAGTTCTCAGCTTTAATGCTACCCTCCAGTTCAGAGATAAATTGAGATATGGACAGACAGTAGTAATGTATTCCAAATGAAATTAATAAGTGTGGTATCAGCCAGAAAGAACAACCCAAGGAAGTCATACGTTCATTTATTTAAATACAGTTTTAGGGATGGTTTTCCGTTTGTTTAAAAGGAATCAACTGCAAGGCACTTCAGTGTATGACAACACCCACTGACATGCAGTGAGGGTGCTCAGCATCTTCCGTAATTCTTTCCCGGGAATATTAGACAAGAATGATACAGAACAACTTTGCTGTAATTTAGTAAGACATACAGAAGCCATCTGTTTCACATCACATGGGCATACCATACAAGCAGTCCCCAATTTCTCGCATCGGGAGGATTCTGACTGTATTTAAAATTGCTAAACCTGTTTTTTTTTAAAAAAATGTACTTATGATACGCTGTAGGAATTGTCTACTTAAAGTACACCACAAACTGTCAGTGTTCTACTAAGTGTAAGCATAGTAACAACTCATTTTAAGGCTCTGATTTGAGACGTAAGGACAGATACATTTGAAAACCTTCATGATCATTTCACCTTCTATCACTGCCCTGGGTTCTATAATATGCATAGAACCAAAATATTCTGACCACTAAAAATCAACCGGACAAAGGGATCAAAATAGCAAAACACAGCTCTGCAGTCCTCTAGCCTCCGATCACATTTCGGTTGTAGATCTCAATTTATCATTCAACTACAAGTTTTTTCTAAAGGGCAGCAACATTCAGTGGAAGCTTTGAAAATCCTGCTTACACACAAGTCCACACTGGCTTCGTGACTTCCTAAGAATATACACTACTCTTACCTGTTTCTAGAACTGAAACTAGTACTCCACCCACTATGCTTTCCACTGAAAGGGGGTGGGGGGCGGGGTGGGGGAAGAAAAGAAAGAAAAAAAGAGGCTCTTGATTCAGACTTTCAACAGAAAATAGGAAGCCATGAAGGACAAGAAACAGCAAGTCACCCTCAGTTTCACTCTTGGGAACACGCTCCTCTCCAAGACACACCAATACTCATTTAGCTCACATCACCAAACAAGAACACATCAGAAGATTAAAAAAAGACAGGGAAAAGCAAATGTTGTGGAATAAAAACACAGACAAGATCCTGGTCTTCCCAGAACATCTATTCAGAAAATTCAAGTATGCCTTCAATGTTTGGCATTATTTTGTTCTACAATGCAAAACAATGTTGTGGAAGAGTAATCTTGATTCATAGCTATGCAAACCGTCTGGAGAATAATATCGGATTATTTCCAGTTCCAAGTAACAATTCAGTAGCATTTCAATCTATGTATGTTTACACATGTCAGTGTCAGACAAAACTTCACAATGTATTTATTTACTCCTGAGATCAAAGAGCTGATTGCCTAGTACATGGCTAGTACGCTACAAAAAAAGGCCAATACCAACAGTGGCATTTGGCAAGCCTGCGTCCTGGAGTAAGACAGTTCCAAAGTTGTTTCTGTAAGTCCATACAGATGTGAGGGCAGAAAAGGAAGGGCTGAAGAGGTTCCTGCCAGAATCAGCTACATCTGGCACTATACTACAGATAGAGTAAGAACTAGAGTTGTGGTAAATCAAGTGGCAAGAAGTGAGTAGTGAAAAACAGCTGTGTGAGGTCAAGCAGCATGTTCAACAGCATTCCCAAGCCTTGCTGCATATTTCTTTTTAACAGGCAGCACCGATTTCTGACTCGCACACCAAAAAACAACAGCTTAACTCAAGCTGGTACAGTTAGTGGTTTTCTGAAGTGGTCCATGAGGTCTGTTTTTCGTTGTCTGTTAGTGCTTCTCGACTGCTGTTCTATACACTTTGAAACACTTCTAAACTAACTTCAGGGCATATACAATTCACCTGACATTTCTCTTCTTTTAAAGCATTGGTCTCATCCAGCCGTTTGGGGGACCCAAAAGTTGCAGTGGGATTCCATGTTAGTGGAATTAGCCAGTATCAAAGCAGTCACTTCTCTTAAGAGACATGAAATTAATTATTTTCAAGTACTTAACATAAAATTATTTTTCTCTCGCAGCTGGCTATACAAGTTTAGTGGATGTATTCCACCATCTTTAGAGCCAGGAACATATTTCAGGTCTGCTTATGAGCTCGTTAACACTCTATTCAAGGTAACAGCACCCAGCCTCTAGCTTTAAGATTAGTTTATGTTTTTATTCCACCATCAGATTCTTCTCACTGATGTGAGAATTACTGAAACAGAGTATGCAATCTTTTACCAAACTCTGTAGGAAAAAAAGAGAGCCAGCTTGATATACACTATAAAAAAAACCCAAAACACCAACTTATCCCAAAACGCTCAGGTTTACCACTTCCAGAGCACAGAATGATTAACAACAGGATCGTCGTTGATATTTCCCAAGCTAAACCTATAGTCAGCAAGCTTTCAAACAGAAAAGAAAGGACAAGGCATACCTTCCTTTAGCACTGCATACTCCAAGAACAAAAGGGCCTCTTATCACCCATCCACCACACCAGTGTATCGGATGTTTTGGGAGGTCGGGGATTTTTAAGGGTTGTTTTGCAAATTGAACACAAAAACATAGAAAACCGTCAGATTCCCAACACTCTGCGCTGCATTAGTATGTCCTGGGAAAGTACGAGTATCTTAAGCTGAACACAAAACAAAACCACTCAAACAGAAATACATCTTTGTAGATGTAATCCAGAGCTCAAACTTGCTCGGTCTAAGAATGTATCCCATCACACATTTCTACAAGTCAGTTGAGGGGGGGATGTCACACTGCAATGCTCAGAGCCTTATCTACGACATACCACTAATTCAAGCTACAGTGAACATTATCCATTCTTTCCATGCAAAACGAAACATTACATTAGAAAAGCGGATCAAGTTCAATGCAAAGTTTAGTTTTTACAGACAAACCACCAACAGGTCATCCTGGAATGTGTGCTACAATACTTTTACTTCCCAAAGCGAAATAAACAGAGAATTAGGTATTCAAACAAACATGCATTGTAAAGCAGTAGCAAACACACAGGTCAAAAATAACCAAGCAACCTGGACTCAGCTCCTTTTTCTAAACCTTCCCCCATTCCAAGACATAATACAGACTTCAAGACCTAGAACTAAAAAAACCCTCTGTCTGCAACCAAGTGAAGAAAGACTTACATTTTGAGACCTGGCTAGTCTGAGTAATTAGCTGATCACTAAGTGCTATGCTTCCTCATTTCATTGATCTTTTCAAGCTCAGTCATTTTCTAACAGCTGGAAGAATTAACAGCTACTTCTGCACAGAAAGTAGGTTTAAAACCGCACCAACAACTCGCGTAAGTGGCATTTCATAGGAGAAATCATCCATTAAACACAGAACTTGAACACTAATACAAACAGTTCATTTAGCATTCACACCCTCAAGAAAATTGACAAAGTTAAACACAGGAGTCAAGCATGGTGCTGACCAGAGGGGTATCATGACAAACTTCACAAATGCCTCGCCTTGCCAGACTGCTCCAAAAAATTTCACAAATGACATTACAGAAACATTTTAACATGTTGTATTTTACAGTATTACAGGATTTCATGCCCTTCTCCCAGCGCTCAGCACGTACACTTAGAAGGATTGCCTCCTCGGGACTTACACTGACACCACCTGCTATGAATATAAACTGAATCGATTAAGGGAGTTTACCTAGGCCAATACTCTAAGACATATGGACAGTTTAAGACACTTCAGAGTAAGGTACTGGAAGCCTCATAAATAGGCAATTACATAATAATATGCCCACACAGGGAGTTTCTTCCTAACTCCAAGCAGTTAGTGGTTGGCTAGGCCCTGAAGCATAAAGATTCATATCTCCATTAAAAACAGTGAATCTACAACGTAACAATTCAAATATTTATTATTTATATGCCTATCTAATCCCCACTTAAAATAACACTTTTCTCAATACCTCTAGAAATCAAGGTTCACAAGCTAATTATGTTTTCTGTATTGAAAGAAACAACACAGCTTTCAGTCGGCACAGACGCTGCTGAGCCCTGTTACGCATTACTGATCTTTTCCTCAAGTGCTCACAGAAGCAGGTATGCGCCTAAACAACAAACTCTGTAAGGCTGGTATTTGTAAGGCATTCTCTGCGTTTAAAAAACTACGCAAACGAAAAAACAAGAGTTAGGGTTGGGACCTTAAAAAATAATGAAGGTACAGTCCAGTTCTCAGCTTTGCTTTCCAAACACAGCCCATAAAAGATTGGTTGGGTAAATCCCACGCAGATTGAAAGAACTGTGAAATGAAAGAGCATGCTGAACATACCTTCTTCAAATATGTACCGATTCCCAAAAAAAGTTCCTTCTATACCTCTAACTTTGCTATAGGTCAGCGAAGCATAAACTAGGAATTGTTGGTATGGGACCCTATATGAGTATTTACACATGAAAGTGTGAATTCCCACACTTCCAAACTTTCAATTTGATTTCTTAAAATTGTGTAAATCTCAACATTGCTTACTAGAAGATGTGAACGTATTTTTAGAAGTATTTTCAGAGGTGTGCATTTAGCCTATGAGACAGCTAAGAATTCCAGCTAGTGCTTGCACTCTTTAAAAAGATTTCACAGTTCTAAAAACCTGGTTTGAAGCAGTATGTTATTTACCCAGAGATGCAACCCGGTATCATGACTCACTGCATAATCTTGTTAGCTGTTAATTTTCCTCCTATACATATACTCAGCAGGAAGAGGCCACTTCTCCCTCGCATTCTCTTCCACCCTACCTTTCTATCATACTCGATAGCATCATACTCTATTTTAACTCCTCTTCCCTTGAATAGTTTCCCCGTTCCTACAGGCTCACATCAGTAGTAAAGCTTGCCTTTAAAAGTCACTTCACTTACCTTGTCTCTGGATTATAGCCCAGTATGTAGAAAAATGAATCCACTCGGGCTTTAAACTCTCTAGCAGCAAATATGTCAGAGAAATGGGAGATATTACACTTCCCTCTGAAAGAAAGAGGGAAAACGGTATTAGAATACTGCCTTGAATCACAGCTCTTAATTAAATGACACTGCAATCTGTGTATAAGCCACGGACATTCTTGTGTTCTCGTAAATGTCTAAAACTTCATACATATAAGCCTGTTGTAACAAATAACCATGCAGATTCTTCCCACGGTGGAAAGGGAAGAAAATTCAGTTACAGTATCTCAGACGGTGTTCTACAAACGTTCATTAATTCTCATTCAGCCAGCACAGGGTCCCGACGAGCCCAAATTTAATCAGAGTAATGAACAACATCTACCCTAGAAATACAATCCTGAAAATGTCTTATTTTAGAAGGTTTTACAGTCCTATTACACTTATGCCTTTAAGGAAGATTCAAAAATTCTACTATTTTTATTATTTGAGAAGTCAGCTTTTTATTTCAAAAGCTAAGTGAAATTCCAGTATAACACCACTTCCAAGTAAGAAGCAAAGCCATGCTGTCTTTAACAAGACTAACAAGCCTAACACTGCAAACTCCCAACGCACACAAGTTTCTTCCTTCTACTTTCATGCATAGAGTAAAACACAAAGACATTTTTAAAAAGACAGAAAAAGAAAAGATGATTTATCAGCTTGTTCTACAACAGATTCTTAATATTTTTTAAGTATAGTTTGTTGATGAAGTCATTATCCTTAGGGATGAGCACGAACACTAGCTGTTAGAAGTCACATCTCATTTCCTCAATGGTTTGTTGCGACTGCTCACGTTCAGCAGCTGCTCGCGTTTTGTCATTCAATGCGCTGCAGCTTACTGCCGCCAAGTAAATCAGATCCGAAGCAGGCAGAAACAAATGGGCCAGACAGCCAAAGAGTTGGTGCTTTTTATCTAAACCTGATTCAATGCAATAAACAAAGCACGAGATTTTGCTCTTTTTCAGTATGTCAAGCTTTCTAGTGTTACTAAGAGATAGCATCTCTTTTCACTTCTGTTTACTGAATAGTATTTGCTATTTAAGTAAGCTGCTCTGGGGCTTATTGAACACTGTAAAAAGGGTTGCCAGTCTTGGTTAAAATTGAATGAAAAGTGCTCTTGCCACTGGTACACCAAGATGAATTAATTATTTTGCCTCGGCTTCTCAGCAGAGCATAAAAGCACTGCATACTTGAAAAACCGCACTAGAAAGCTGACGTGCTAAGCTTGCTTCCCTTCCTAAGCTTGTCATGGTAAAGCACTTCCAAAAGGCTTACCAATCAACAGCCACTAAGAACTTTGCCTTGTAACACGAGCTCTCCGCTACACAACATCAACTACTACAGGTGAGGAAAACACACACCAGAAGGATGAAGGATGAATAAAAGTTGCTGACTGTTCTAAGACAAAATCAATACAGCTATCCTGTGAGCTGAGGCTGCATAATTGTGCCTATGATTGCCTAATTCTCAGTCAATTGCCTTTCTGGCAAAGGAAAAAGCAACACCTGATTTTGCACAGGTCACGCCAGGTTGTAACTGAACACTAACAGGCTCCGTAACTGAGACATCACGCAGAAATACTGAAAGACAAACCTGTTCACAAATATTTATTTTATCCCTGGTGGCTGAAGCTAGTTTCCTAGTTTAGTCATTTAGAGAGAAAGAAAATTAGAAGGGGTACTTGTTTTGATATTTCACATAAAAACCACATTTTAAAAGCATTTTGGGGCAAACTATTTAGTTTCCTTTCAATAATTCATCTGACAGTTAACGAGCATTTTCCAGATAAGCTTGTATTATCTATATTCACGAAAGCAGTACATCTTGTTCATAGCCCTTAAGACAAGTAGTACTACATATTACCGCAAAGATTTACCCTATCGGTAAAAAGGACATAACTTTTATTACACACTTCCACAGGGATCTACAAGTATCCTCTAGTTAACTTTCTCCACTGGTTAGAGCAGAAGATCGGTAGTTACAATCACTGGGTTTATGTCCCAGTTTGTCATCAATTCATTGTGCGACCAGAGCCACGTGCTTGCAGAGGGCTGAGAAATAATCTCGTGTTACAGTAAGTTAGAATTTTGTGTTAGCTCTCCTTTCATGGATCACAATACATTCGACCTACTCTGTGTTCTCAAACCGTAAGAACACCATGTGCAATTTTACGTTCTTGTACACTGGAAGTTCCTGATGTGTATTAACCACAATTTGCTGGAAAAGAATTGGCAAAAATACAATCTTTATCCTGCAAAAGTATATCCTCTCAATTATCAGCATCTTTATATACCATCTACAAGCCTGTAAGATTTATCAGAAGTATGAACAATGCAGGAAACAACAGTGAAACCATATGCCAACAAAGAGAAAGAAGAGAGTGATCTGAAAGGAGCCCACGGCATGCACTTCCAAACAAGAAGGCGGCAGCTAAAACACAAGACAAGTTGAGGAAGCGATTGGTTTGGGCTTTCAGCAGCCTGCACTCTTTTTCTAAGGGGAGAAGAGGTGGTTATTTTTCAAGTTTGCTTGGTATACACATATATTCCATTTTTATCTTTTCTTTAAAGAAAACAGAAAGGATGTAGAAGAGAAGTTAAAATCCTCCCAGGGAAAATTCCATACGCATAGTGCAGTTTCCCTCTGTTTAAGCAGACAGGTTTCCAAGATCGGTTCCATCAGACAGCCAACCTCCTGCTAGCTTGTTTCTAAGCATGCTGATTTAAAATTGGAAGGCGACCTTCTGTAACTCAGAAACAGCACTGTGGAATTTCATGAGATTATAGCTCACCATAGGAATTTTCTGAGTTTATAGAAAAGTCTAATACGTAAATCAAAGAACTCTTCCCACCCTTAAAAGAGAAGTTGCAGCTAGTTTGTCTTGAAGAAAGTGGCTTCGAAGTGACTCTGAACAAAAAATGTCTCCAGATGGTTCTAGTGAAACACCATCTGAGCATTATTATCAGGGAGATTATTCAATTTGCATTTTGACAATATCCACACATGTTTGGCATGCTGAAAATCTGCTAAAAAATAATGCCTCACTGTCTCTATTTGAAAATTTTTTAAAGTAATGGCGCATCCCCTCAGCCTAGTCAAAGGTTAGCCACTTAAGTTCGAAACTTAGCGCGTAAAGAGAGCAGGAACCTCCAGGGAAGGGCAGATGGTACAGAGAACAATACAGGGGTCCATTACCTCCTGGCTGTACAGCTGGTTTTTAATGGAGCTCTTAGCTGAGCTGCAACAATGACAAGTGCCTCAGAGCAAAAGCCTTTAATGCAATTTAATCGGGGCAACATACTAACAGTCCCTTTACTAGGAGACACTATTGTTAATAGTGAAATCAAACATGGAAGACGGAAGGGAGTTCTGCGGGAACTAGCAATAACCTAAATTGGCAATGATGAGAAAGAATATCTTGTGAGCAACATTGATTAACTGAGATTAAAACGAGATTGTAGAATTACAGCTTCTTTTTGAATGAGAACACGTAACACTAGTTAATTACTGTAGGAGATGAGGAGAAAACTGAGCAGTACGCTAATGATCCTCCACACAAAACCAGAAAAAGCACCTCTCAATTTTCTCATCCACCTCTGAGGTGCTGCACCACATCCTCTGTTACTTACCTGAGGGCAGCAGCATGGTAAGTGTCAACATAATCTGAAATGAAGAGCTCTCGATTCTTGATAACTGGGTCTGTAATAACAAGCTCTCGTCCGGAGTCTGCCAGAAAGCAAAAACACAAACAAAAAACCACCAGGGCATTAGCTGCAGTCCAAAAGCATCTATGATTGCCATTTTGCATGTGTTCTTTACAGGTCAAAGTTTGAAGACGTTTCTTGGATACACACTCCTCAGCATTACGATGACAAACACTCGGGTTGTTTACCTGGCCTCTGAGGTATGGAAATAAGGTGATACCCATTTTTACACGACTTCTCCCTTGTCTAAGAACTGCTCAAGGGAAACAGATTTTAGGGGTATTGGATGACACAAGTGGTCAGTCCTAGGTGAAGGGAACTAGGTAAATCAATTTATCACTGACTTTTCGTTTCCAGGTTAAGGTTTTGGTTGTTTTGCATATTTAATCTCAAATCTTCCACAAAATCTTGACAGTGCTAATTGCTCTGTGCCCTGGCTTTGAGATAAATGTTGATACATAATCCCACTGTTAGAAGTTTCAAATAAATTAGTAAGAGAAATGTTAGATTTGTGCAGCTTTTGCTAAAAGCACACCCAAAATGTACTTAATGCCTGCAAAAAAGAGAACGTATGCTCAAATTTGTACTGTCGCGCACTGAAAAGTTGCAGTACTCCAGATTTCAAGCATCAACTTTTATCATCACAATTCACCTTGGAGTATCTTCAGAATTTTAACGGTTGCCTCAAAGAAATTTTCTGGTAAGAACAGAAGCAAATGTTATGTCTCCTCTAGAGGCAAGAGATAAATGACACTGGGATATGTACTAAAGTTTCTTCTGCTTCTATTAAACCCAAGATCACACTTGTTTTCGCAAAGAGAAAAGGGGGAATTCAGCTACAAGTGCTTCAGTTACAACACTTACAGCAATATTAATCACAGTGAGTATTCATACGTGCAAGGTAGCATGAACATAAAGACATAATCCTCATGACACTATGGCAGAATCACAAAAACCAGGAGAGATTCGCAATTTTTTCAGCCAACTTTGTCTTCAGCTAGTTCGGTATTAGTACACCGTCCAGAATGCCTACGAAGGATCCAGTGTTATTTTTCTTTTCTCTCTCTCTTATGGCACAGCACAGTATTTAAACCATACCTGAAATGCAGCGGATTGTAGCTGTGGTTATAGGACATACGCTAGTTAGAACAAACAAGGCAGGTAAGAAACACTATCATCCATCTTCTAATATATTGTTTTCATCAACAGTCCTTGCTTCACATCCCTATGCAAAAGTGTTCTTGTTTTCTGGACCGTTAGAACTTAAAATTCGGAGTAGAAGTAAAGAAGGCCTTACTCTACAGAGCCTAACTTACCATTCTCATTGTGTCTGTCCTGAACCAAATGCTGATAGACTGAATCTGGGACTTCAGACTGGCGATAGTACCATTTGACATTCATAAGGAGGTGGTCCCGTTTACTCTGAAAAAGAAGGTCTAAAGGCATTACTAAAAAGGAAATCAAACCACATCTGACACAATCTTCTAAAGTATTAAATACATTTTCACACTGAAGAAAACCTGAGGTAAGACTGAAAAGGGAACAAAACCTATCTATATGACAATGAAACACGGGCAGTGTGCTAACGATTGACTTTCAAACTAGACAAAGGCAACAAGAACCTACTGCACCGCCATGCAGCTGTATCTCTATACAGCTGATGAGCGAACAATAATGTGTTCGCTCACAAAAAACTAACCCAAGAAAGGAAGAGGCAGGGATCAGAAAAGGACTGGAATGTTTGGCCTCATGCAGAGTTTTCTTCGTCTGCTAATTTCTACAAGCAAAAAGTATTTATGGCCAAACATGGAGAAAATATTACCACTAGTGAGTTAATTCAGTGCAACCATTAACAGTTCTAACCAAGATATACCAGATTTTTTTTTCCCCAAGGACAGATGGATTCAGACATAATCATAGATGTTCTTTACTACACTCCTTTATGCAAAAGGACAGGATGCTGCACTTCAATGCCAATAATTATGGGCTCTGCTCAGGTACCTCACAAACCCAACAGCAGAATTTACACAACGCTACCTTCCTCAAGTGCATCTTTTTCATTTAAGAATCCAGCTACCAGTCTGTTCCTTCTTGGGAGGAAACTGATGCATACACACCACTTAAAGAAAATTTTTAGATCAAGTTATTACAGACTCTCTGCTTCAGTTTATCTTTGAAATCCTTGGTAGTCATTTCTTTCTACCGCTCCAAAACACTCGAAGAAACAGAGGGAAGCCTAAAGGGAAATTTAACATTCTTCGGGAATGAGGCAGCTGCAAGCACCGTTTGTTTTTTCTAGACCACGGTTCTCTAGACCCCTCTAAGGCTGCTCTTAAAACATTTAGAAGTTAAATCACAGGTTACTGGACCAGAAAGTTCTTATCGTCTCTCCTGTTCAGACCAGCCTAGCTGTTACAGTCATTTCCACCCTTCCTGCTCAATAAACACCACCAAAGCCTTTCCATTAAATGCACTTCCTGAAGCTTTTGATTAAAACCACGTGTAATACCAGAAAAAAACTGCTAGCGGCAGCATTGGGCCAGAGAAAAGTTTCTTAACTAACCCACCACTACCACATGTGCTCTACGCACCGAACGCCTCAAAACCCATTCAACAACATACTCAGCATACTTGCTCTGTACAGGAGAAATCGGAACATACTTTATTTTTTTTAAAGTAACACATTTGCGGTCAAAGGCAACAAGCTCGTCTACTGCAGTTAAAAAAATCAAAAGGACAAAGAGGTAACGCTGATTTCTGCTTCCTGCTGTTCAAAAAAGGTGGTTGCAGACTTTTTTGTTCTCCTGAAGTTCTGTGCATCACAGTCTATGATCAGTCTCTCTGAATTCTGAAGACATAAAAAAAGGCAACTAAACGTTTTGTTACCCTCTTGCTAAGAGTTCACAAATTCTATTAGCGCTAACAAGAACTGCACACAACAATGACGGGAAACACGAACCCAGCACTTCTCTGCAAATTCTCTTTGCATTTCTCAGTCGAGAGGAAAAAAGCACTCCTTTTGTGTTACACAAAGCCCCGAAAGCACACTCAGGTAGCATCACTTCGCGGCACTAAAACTACTTCACTTACATGTACAGGCAGTTTACAACAAGCATCAAAAGCTAATGCTTCCATTTTCTTGGTCTGTTCCACTGAAGTCGGGTACAAACGGTACAACGCTCCAAGGAGCGCAATAAAGGAGGCAAAAGTACGTGCAACCGTGAAGGAGGCCTACAAAATACAGACAGTACTGAGCCTTGCCGGTGGCAGGGTTTTTGAATAACAAACGACATCGAGGGGAGAAGAGAAGGACCAGAAACCTACACTGCGCTCTGCCAGGGATCGTGCTCACGAATGCTTCTCTACAAACCTCATCATCAAAGGTCTGAACAACCACCAGTAGCCCATGGAGAGATCTGAGAAAAGGAAACAAGTCACTTACTATATCTGGCTAAAAAGAAGAGCTAGTCATGGAAGGGACAAAGGTAGTAAATGAAGAATGAACGGATGCAACCTTACGGCAATTGTGCTACAAGGGGGTGGTTTAGCAGAAAGAACTCGGGACGCGTACAGATTTTTTACGTATGCACACGTTGAGATTCTATTACAACAAAAAGGGAGGGACCAAAACTGTCAAATGTGTTCATTGCCTTGGCATCAGAGAGCTGAGAGGTCACAGCTTTATTTTTAATTAGGCCAAGACTGTAAAGGAGATGGTGATACGATCACTTAACTTCCCCATCTCTGTTTCTTGTTATATCACAGAACAGCACAGGGCTTTTAGCAGCACGGGGATGAGGCTAAGGTCAGCACTTACAAAGCATTCAGATACACTTAGATAGAAGAAATTACTGGTTGCAAGTGAGGTTTTTCCACTTGCTGCCGTAAGGGTCCACCTCGTTCTCCCCTCTCCTCCCAAAAGACCCTCCTAGTTTGTCGTTCAGACGGTGCAAAGAGAAGTTTTTGCTTATTGCTATGTCTCCTCCAGGCTCCCCTGCAAATGCCCAAGTTCCCCGACATGTGTTAGAAATTGGACTAGCAGGGGATACGCAAGAGCTTATCAGGAATATTCATGCATTAAGACTCACTGAAGGCAGGCGAAGTATTTACTATGTTTTACAGTTTTTTTTATCGCCTCATCACTCAAAAATCCCATACTTAAGGAAAGCGTAACAGTCCACACACAGTACGGTTTGCTAGTTCAAGCTTTTTAATTTGATGAAAAGGTACTCATTTCCCAATCTGAAACTTTCTTCTCAGACTCACAGAATGCCTTAGGTTGGTCCCTTCGCTATGTTTTATTCCAGAGGTTCGCAGTTACTCGGCACAACGAAAGAGAACAACAACATTTCCTCCCCTGAAATCAGATTCACAATCAGGAAGAACATGGGGAATGAGATTGAATTTCAGGAGGCTGGCTGAATCTAAGAAGTTTTCAGGCAAATGATGAATTGCCCTACACTGCAACCTGCCAACATGGATGGTATCGACCGCTTTAGGCTGGTTATGTAGTTGTGAGGCATTGTCAGAGGGGAAGATTACGAAAAAAAAAGAAATTACAGGGGTTTTCATAACACAGATAAGTGGCTTTTCTTTCATTACACTTCAGAAAAAAAATAACGTGCCTTTAATAACAAATAACAAGAGCAACAGACAATCCGTCTAAATGGTGTGTATAAGCATAGATTTGAAGCCATGGCATCCACCAACTTTCTACGCTTCCAACTTCTAAAAACTAAATTTCATTAAATAGGCATTTTAAATGAATTATACATGACAGGAGAAGATGAGCAAGGCCAATGTATATATCTAAAAATTATCAGACTCGTTACACGTCTTTCAAAACAGAAGGCAGCACGTGCTCCACAACGCTGACTGCTCTCCATCATTTGGATCACAGAATGCACGCATACGGCATGACTCAATGCCTCCATACGTAAGGAACGCCTCAACAAAAATATCACTTACAACTCACACATGCAAGTAACTTTTTGCAGAAACATCTCTGGGCAATGCTGCAACTAAAAATATGCTGACATACAAACACACGCTGCTATTTGTGCTCTGCTGACAGCGGCTGGGTTTGGGTTGTAGGTTGTTTGGTTTGGGGTTTTTTTGGGATGGGGTGTGGGTGGGGTATCTGATCTCATCCCTAAATACCTCTTTTTACTATTATTGCTGCTTTTTGTCCGATTAATTTAAAAGCTTCAACTTGAAAAGTATTTTTCGTATCTACTCGCCAACATGCATGATCTTGTGGGCTTTAACCTGAAGTTTCAATCTCCGTAAAAATACAAAACATCTGTCAGAACCTTGTTTTTTCACATTTACATCCGTCATTGCACAGAAATTCCTAGACATGCTATTTTGTGAGCCAACTTTCTAAATATGTATGTCATTTACAGAGCAGACTATACTCAGAGGTGTCAAGGCGCCAGCTTCTGTGGTAGACTATTTATTTTAGAACCACGTGCACACAAAAGAAGTGTCCCCTAGTTCATAAAGTGTTACTTTTTTTTTTACGCCTTCACATATGAAAAGCTGCAGATAGCCACATGCCAAATTCAGATTTGCAGAAGTCACAGCAATGGCAAGTGCTTTAAAGTGTTTTTCTGTCAGCTCAAAAAGATTCCCTGTGCTACTAAACTCCATTCTCCCCTTAAATTAAAATACTGTCTTTTGCTGTGGTACTCAAAGCACTCATTTGGGGGTTTTGTTGTTGCTGCTGTTTCGGGTTTTGTTCCTTTTTAAAGAACATGAGTCAGTTTTTCAACAAGGATTAGATAAAATCTGTAAATGGATTAAAGCATCCCAGTTCACCAGCATCTGGTTAATTTCTACTTAAAAATGAGCTTCTCTCTTAAAATGGAAAAAAATAATCTTGCAGGTTCTCCTTAGAAGTACAAACATAGTGATTTCCACAGCATTTGCGACAATTTCAAGGTGCCAGTTCTCTTTCAGAACACACTTGAAAACAGAGTTACTGCACATTACAAGTCGTATCTTAAAAGATTCCACATTCTCTTCCCAGGGTTATGACTAACTAAATTGTGCAAATGATCACAGATGTCCTGCAGATTCTCTCGGAGGGATTTAAGCAGTATCCTTCCCTACTTGCCCTATTTAGATACCATTTTAAATCACAACTAGCTTTGGAAACAATACACCGAATGCTGGAGATAACAGATGGGCACGCTGGAGTCACTGAATAGTAGCTATTTCAAAGAAACAAACCGCAAAATAGGAAGAAGAAAAAGAACATCTTTCCTTTCAAACATATTTTCAACAATTTTTCTATCAGGGAAAAAAACCGGTGTGATTAATTCTAAGCTACCAAATACTTTGTCTTATTTTAGCAACACATTAAGTATTTTAACAGTTGCTCCACTGTTTGAAATAAACATCTTGTGCATTGCCACATAGAAGCCGTGGCCTCACAAAGCCAGTTTTCCAGTGGACACTAGATTTATTTTTTAACACTATCAGTTAGCCCTCTCCTTTGGGGCACTGTTTGTCCCCCCAAAATAATTATTCATTTCACACAAACAGTTCTAATGCTCCACAACACAGCGTCCGCCTGACTCCAAAACAAGCGATAGATTTTACTTGCTCCACTTGCTGGGCCCAACCCCTCCCCTGTCAAATTGCTACCCATAGGTCTACTCCTACTGTAGAAGTATTTTCATACTTACTCAATTTTGTCATTTACTCATACTCAACAGAAGGGGGGGGGTTTGTTTTTTCTAGACCACGGTTCTCTAGACCCCTCTAAGGCTGCTCTTAAAACATTTAGAAGTTAAATCACAGGTTACTGGACCAGAAAGTTCTTATCGTCTCTCCTGTTCAGACCAGCCTAGCTGTTACA
>VZSC01014920.1:243681-255135 GCA_013398225.1 Steatornis caripensis
GGGGGGGGGGGGGGGGGGGGGAGGGAGAAAAATAAAGACAACTCACACCAGATCCCTGGGGCGGGGGGAAGCAGAGGGGGGACACAAATGAAACTGTGAATCAGGAGCTAAAGAGATACAGCAAGGATCATTTTTCTTCCCACTCTGCAACAGCACATGTAATTTCAAGTTCTCAGGATATCTTTTTGCAGGGCTGTTTTCTAATTAAATAAGAAACCTGATCAGTTGTTTGCAAGCCAAGAAAACCCAGCTTGGAAATACAGAGGTTATTACTACAAATGAACGTTATTTTTGCAGCTTGATTATTTAATTCAAATGCATGCATGTTACCACATAATTATTTCGTGCAAACACAGCAGCATTGTCAAAAGTGAGACTTATCAGTATTCAGCAAGAGATAAAAATGTTCAGTAAGAGCACTAAACATGGCAACATGCAGTTTAATCCTCTCTGCCCCTCAAATACAATAACCCAAGACGGCAGCCCTTTCGGTTCCTGTCCTCTTAACCTGAACCAACACACCGACTGCAACCTTTAAACCTGTTAGTGTTATCTAATGACTATTCCATCTACAAGAGCTTTTCTAATAGAAACATGCCTTGATGGCTTATCTCTGCGCACAAGGCAGGCCACAAAGAGCCGTCGGCTTGATTGAGCGCAGTAATGGAAGGCAGGAAATGAGAAGGCTTGGTTAAGCCGCGGATAATCGATCAGTGTATTCAGCGAAGTGTGAGCTGAGCTGGGAATAAGCTGCCTAGGGTATCAAATATTGCTGTTTCCAGGGTAAAGTCCAATTTCTGTGATCTATGTAGGAAAAAGCATAATTTATGGACAAAATAATATAGGATTTTTCTCACAATGTCTCGCTCTTGACATTTTGTGATTGTTTACAGCAAGAATTTCTCGTGTCCCTTTTATTCACAAGCTTAACAAATGAAACGCCTTTTGGAACTCGTGAAATCACCTCAGCATGCTGGAAATTAATTCCATCTTGCGTACAAATAACCCAGAGATGTAAAACGAGCATCACACCCACCTTCCCCTGAATTTCACACTTCTACACTCAGACGCATATGCACATGAACTCTCGTACACCTTCAGGAACACACCTGTCCCGAAGACTGTAAGAGAAACACAGTCCTTTTGCTCAGAGCCACTCTGCTTGGTTGATAATATCATTTGTTCCAGATCCCTACTACAGTTTCTACAAAGTTTGAAGCAAAACTGCTTGCAAATAGCAGCAAACATTACGCAGTATAGACAGGTTATTTGTAGACAGAGTTGCTTCCTACATAAGGAGAGGGGGAAGGATACAAGTTCCATAAACATATTTGTAGATCTCAGCCTACACATGTACACACGCGAGCATAAAACACCTTTAAACACCTTTGCCTACACCTTTAAATAATTGCAAAACATGGCGAAAATCAGTCTTAAATCACGATTCATTATCTGCAAGGCTCTGCGTTGTCGGGAAATGGCCAGTTAGCCAAAGCCAGCTACGAAAGCTCAAGCTTTTTAAAGAACACTAGGTGATACACTCCTTATCCGCATGTTAATTCACAGTAGCTGCCATATGTTGTCTCCCAGTGTGGGTGGTTTGGCATTATAGTTGCTAGACTGTCTTAAAAAAAAACCCCACAGCCTTCAGATCACCAGAAGAACCGTACTATCAAAACTTGCTACGCTGCCATTTTATGAACACTAGATGTTCTGCTGGGATAGCTATTAGAGTGACAAAACTGTGCAGCATACACGACAGACAAAGAATAATTATGGTAACTGAGAACTAGGGAAAGAGCCACCAGAAACTGCAACAAATAGCACCAAGAGCCTGCATGGAGCTTAGCGAATTCAGTGAAGTCTGCCTCGTAAGGACACGGGCTGGCACTGAATTTCACTGCGCTTCAATTTAGATGCGCTTTTAAGACAAAGCTCAACGAATTGAACTCTCTGATTGCATTTTTCTCTTCCCTTTGTCTGTTCCTCATGGCTCTGTCTTCCCCTCCACACTTTTACAAAAATCAACTAATACGGAATAAATGTTACCTACCGGCTCCTAACTTTATTTAGTGTTACTCATAAATCTTTCCTTCCCCTCAATTTCTGCTTTCCAGATGTTCAAAACATCCTGAAATAATTAAGCCAAAAACCAGCCCCAGTCACCCAAGAGCTGACATGCTGCAATTCAAACAAAGACATAACCAGCACGTAGGCCCAGCTTTATCAGCAGACCTTCCCGGTAACATCAGTGTGCTGGATGAGTTCTTGGTCTTTTGCAGACATCTCAGCCACTCAAACCAAGGTAGGGAAGCGCTTGCAGATTTAGAGGTTACAACCCCGTTTGGGCCTCTAGGCGGGAGGTGTTACACATTAGTAACTCACTAGTTAGCCTAATATCACTCCCCAGAAATGGCATCAATAAGAAAGAGCTCTGCGCTCCTAAAATTGCGCTGTAGAGATAAGATAATCTTCTCCAACATATTGATAACAGCTTCATCCTCAAAGCGCTCGTAACTCTCCGCTAGAATCAGA
The DNA here is from genome assembly GCA_013398225.1 of Steatornis caripensis. Lineage (NCBI taxonomy): Eukaryota > Metazoa > Chordata > Aves > Caprimulgiformes > Steatornithidae > Steatornis > Steatornis caripensis. Next base: position 246,217 of record VZSC01014920.1, read on the forward strand.
TTCGGATGATAAAACTCTTTCAGACACCTCGATTCCCTTCTTCCACTACTATTTTCTCACTGCTTTCAAAACAATTGTCCTCTAATTATTTGCTTCCAAACAAAGCGCCAAGGGGTGCATGTCAGCAATTCCCCCTGACACAGAGGGGCTGACATTGATTACGCGGAATGCCAACGATAGGATATCAATCTGTGAATTAGGCACCACATGAAAGAAAAAGGAAACACAAGGAACAAATGCAAATACCATTAGGCAAACAGTCATTCCTTTCCAGGATCTAATCCCATATGGAACAATAGCTTTAATAAGACACTTGCCAGAAGCCAAATAAACATTAAAAGCCTGGCTTTTTTGAATCTTGGGGGGAAGAAAAAAAAAACTCTAAAAAGCAACTGTGAAAGAGCCAACTGAAATGGAGTGTTTGGGCTTTACGAATTTTGTTAAAGAATAGGTAACTTGAAGATCCTATTCTTTGACAGTGTTTCTTCAAGGCATAGGGCCATTAAAATTCAACATTAAGCCTTCTAGTACTAGTGAGACAGAAGAACAAAGAGAAGTATGAAAAAATGTACTGTATAAATTACTGGCCCAAGTTAACTAAGTTAGTTACAGAATGACATTTCTACAGGCAAAAGAGTATGCATAATCATATAAAAACAAGTGCAAACTAGAATTGATCAAAGTGACACGACACGCTTACCCGAAAATGAAGCTACAAGGGCATCGGCCATCTGTCAAAGTAGAATCATTTCCAACACCTTCAACTTCTAACCAGCCTTTTGTACCTAGGGTCTGTGGACTCCTCTCTCTCAGTATCAAAAAAGCTTCCTTTTTTTTTATCCCTTTGGAATTCCACTCACATTCACACCCCAGAAAACGTGATCAATCAGCCACCAATATAATCATCTCTGGTTTTGAGAACATTACAAAAGAGGTCAGTTGGGACCAAACGAGAAACTACCCTATGCAGTCTCTGCCCAAGTTATTTGTGCTTTCTACCCAAATTCCCAAGGCAATTTCCCATTTACCTACAACACTCAAAATTCATCCCTTTTTCCCTCCTTTTAGCTGGTGCTGACACATGAACAGAGGATCAGCACACTTACATCCCACAATACATCAAATATCAGATATTAAAAACATTCATTCATAGGCTTCCAACTTTGAAGGAATCCAGAAAACAGAATTGAGCACAGCCTCATTCAAGTTTTCAAGGAGAAAAATGACATTACTCATTCCAGGTAATGACCATTAAAGATTTCTGTATTTAAAACAAACTATAGTGTTTATCCCACAAACTTTTCAGCTTTACTAGAAACAAAGCTGCTTACTGTGCCAAGACCTGTTTTCCTATCAGTGAAACACACTTAAGTACAACACCACCCTTAAATTTCAGCGTAATTCTAAATTGCTAAAGATAATTTAGTCTTGTAAAATAAGCAGTTACGCTTAAAAACTGTCTGGCTTAAAATAAAACTATCAAAAGATCTTTCACGAAGGTTATGGGTCATTGCTTACTACCTCATTTAATCCCTTTGTGGTATCTTTCTGCTCCGTTTCCCTTTTATGTTCTTTGAATCCCATCTGTGGTTCATGGTGTCAGTTATGCTGAGCAAAAGCATAAAGTAACCACGCTATTACAGCGTACAACTACCCCCGAACAAGTCTGTTTAATTATAGCTGTCAGGGCTAGAAGACAGCGCGTCCACCCATTTCCCCCACCATGAAAGCTTCTGTGGCACAAAAAGCTTTCCCCAACTGACTGCTCCCTTCTTGGGGAAAATAAGCAGCCGTCTACACCAGTGGATCCGGATCAGTTAAGCGTGTGTCTATCTGATGAAACCTGTGCAAATAAAACCTTGTCTGTGCTGCCGCCACAAGGGCCCAAGCAGAGTACAGACGTACCCCGTAGCTGTGCGCAGTCAGTTGGGTCCACCTAGGCTTACTATTTTTGTTTTAGCAGGCCACATCTCCACGCAATACCCACGTAACCTCGCACCGCGCTGAAGATTCTTCACGACACACAAAGCTACCACGCTTCTCTACGCGCATACAGAAATAGGTACGCTCAGCTCTACCGCAGAAAAATCACAGATGAAGCAGCGGAGATGCCCCATCTCCGCTATTATCTCTACAAGTATCACGAAAGCCCTACACGAAAGACAGGAACAGGGGTGAGAATTCATTAATAGGCTGTAATTAAAATCACTGCTCGAGAAAGCAATAAGCACTATTTTTGATCACAGCATCTCTGTTCGTGTTTGCTGCGTCTACAAACCTGCACTTTGATTACAGATTATGCCTTTCCCACAGAAGCAAATTTGGCAGCAGGCTGCTAACGCAGTATTGATGGCTACCCTCCTTAACACACGGGCTTATTAGCATTTCTATTGCTGCACTGCATACGATACACATTGTACATCAAATACACTCTGTGTCAAGCATAATAAGCAAACAGTTACCTAACAACTAATGGTATTACAAACGCATTTAAGTAATCATTGAATATATGCTCTGGTAATTAAATTCCATTAAGGTTTTTTAAGCATTATCCCAAAAAACCACAACACTGAAATGAAGACACCATTCAGACTATGCCTGACATTTGCCATTAAACGTCATTTGTAGTATATAGCTCAAATCTAATTGCTGAGCACCACCAGCCGCAGTATTTATCACTTCTATTAAAACAAGCAGCACACAGCAGCGGGGCTATTTGAAGCCATCATATACAGTTTAAATAGATTTCTCACCTTTTAAATATCAAGAGGCCACATTTTCTTTAACATCCCACTAAGGGGTTTACCTTTTAACAAAGAGATACCAAGAGCTGAAGGATAAAACAATCAGGAGGCAGTTTGCTCTGCAAACCCAGCACAGAGTTTGAACGGTCACATGGCTGTTAAAATATCACCTAGTAGTCAGGGGAATTTTATGACAGGAAAAATTAAAGCACCTCTGCAAAGTGGTCTGCTTTGCTAGCAAGCTGGGTTTAAAATTATAAAAAGAAAAGGAATAAAAATACTGATCAGCTAGATCCTGTGACTTGGCTATTTCACCACATAAGCAAATGCTGTTCCTATGAGGAAAACAAAGTATATTTACTTGTAAAATAAATGCCTGGAAAGTAAATGCTTCCTTGCGCAGCTTCTCAGAGGACATAAGCATTTGCTTATGAAATGATCAGTTACTTAAACGTTTACATCCTCTAAGAAACTGACTGCACCGTACATAGTACCTTATAGAAAGGGCTAACATTTGAAAGTAGGAACAAAACAAACAAACAAATCCATTTCCTACACATGTGCTTCAAGTATTAGGGTGTTCAGACACTGGCTGATAAACATGGTCATGACACAGCCTTAATAAAAATAATCCTGTCAGTAATTAATGTGAAACAAAGCAGAGCCGCTAATCAAGAAAACAAAACAGCAGCCTTGAATAAGTATCAAGTTGCACAAGACACGACTGTATCTTACTATGCAGGGAATTTCTAATACGGATTGTTGCTGTCTGCCGTGATATCAATAGCTAGAATTAGCAACAGTAGACTTTACATTTTTCCTTTGTATTTATATGTGAATCGGTACTACATATATACATCCAAAACCAGGTCCACAAGCTGCAATCTAGTCTAAGCCTGTAGATCGGAAAGATCACCTCCGTTCATCTGGAAATAGCTAGATATTGAAAACGCTAAAATCATACATAACTACACTGGAGAACAAAATGGATGCATTTACCTCCTATAAAAGGGCCCAAAGGAAAGTCAGGAGAGAGGTACTAGGAAAATAACACAGCCTTTTCTCAGGTGTTGGAAGTCACGCATGAACACACAGACGACTAACATGAACTGCAAGAAAAGCAGTTCTGAAACAAAGATACATATTTTTAAACATATAGTACACATATCAAGGACACCATCTGCACTCATTTGAATTAAGATTAAAGTGAATACAGACAGCCAAGCTAATATACAATTCTAAGGCTAATCGTTTGTCTTGGGCAATATAATCGTCACAGCAATACAACTTTAACAAATGAAGCTACTAATAGCTTCCATTTAAAAAGTCAAGGTGTTCATTCAGTCAGAGATCCAGAGGTAGAGTGCTTTGAGACCAACCAGTAGTTCCACAAACCATTCAGTCCTCCTGTAGAATTCAGATTAATTTACTTTATTACTAGAGGCACTGGACAGAACCCATCTTTGCCAGATTCAAGTGCTCTCGACTCAGAAATCACCATGTATGCTTACTGAAAGTTTGTACCTTTCCCTTGTTCTGGGCACAAGGATTTATACAAAGCGTATCATCACAGCCGATTTTTTTTTTTACAGCCTTATTGAAAACAACAGGACACCCGATTAAGATTCCTGTGTGCAACCATTACCTGTAATTGCAGAAACTGGCAGAGCACCTTACAAAAAATAATAATAAAAAAAAATCCGTAAAGCAAACCCTAAGCAAGTGTTACTGCAACTTAAGGAAATTTGCGTAAAACCTTATCTGCCTGTTTCACAGATAGCTCATTATTTAGATTCGTTCCCTTTTATCAAATACAATCTTCTCAGCATGACTTGAAAATTTGTTTTTAAAATCATCATGAGCTTAGGTCTTCAAACTGCTTACCAGGAGTCTCACTTGGGTGGTAAACAAATAAGTGTTAGAGATTATGTAGCAAAACTAGCTGCTCTCCCTCGGGGCGGGGGGGTGGGGAATAAAAAGAATCCTGGCAGACCGGGAGCCTGACCCTAAAAGGTGTGGGAGCTACCTGAGTATTTCTTACCTTCGAAAAGCGAAATAAAATATTCATGCAATGGCACAGGCAACACTGACAAATCCATTTTCCAACACTTAAACTAATGTAAGCTATAGCACTTGTCCTACAAGTGCTTTCCAATGAGTACAGTAATAAATGAATCTTTAATGTAATGCAATATTAGGTCAAATTTAAATATTTACTATCCAGTTAGTGTATTTCAAATGCAGGCATGCTCCAGATACTCTCCCAGCTGTTTATTTTCCCGGCTCAGTATCTTTACTGCCAAATAGCACCCTTGGCTTAATCACCTCTCCACGTTCAGCATCAAAAGGCAAGTATTAAACACCAACCAGCGCTCCTGTATGAGCCCTCTTCGGCATCAAGAACAGTCAACATGTGGGGAACGGAGCGCGTTCACAGGGCACGCCCTTCCTAATCACACGTGAAGATTAGGCAGCGCGGAGAATTAACCAAGTAGCAGGCTGCGCTGGAAGACTGCAGAGAGCATCACGACAGCTGCAGTTTCCAGATGAAGGATTTATGATGATATTTTACCACAGTTCACGGAATTTTGCACTTCAGAGCGTGAAGTTTTTAACTTCAAGGCCCCTACTACAAAGCTCAAACGGCTTACACTGAAATAATGTTCCGAGGGCTCTGAAAAGCACACAGGAACAGCACCTGAAATTGGTATACCATGTTCAGGTATTTCCCTACAAGTTCGCCTCTGCTCATGCAGGGAAGCACTCAAACACAGTCCATACCGGCGACAATGATCTTCTTTGATCACGAGCACAACAACAGGAGCAAGAATTCCTAGGTTTACGAACAATTTTGTAATGCAAATGCGCGAAACACTACAACACACCAGAACCAGAAAACTAACGCCAAATAATAGCTTCCTTTTTTGAAAACGTATTTCTCAATCTTTTCAGCAACAGCCTTTCTGAAAAGCATCCAAGGGAATACCTTTCTGCAGATTTCTTGGCATACATTACATGTGTGATACTATATATTATGCACCTTCTGCCTCACTAGGTCCTAAGGTTCAGACATATCAAAGCACCTAATTGCCTTCTCCCCCCCCGCCCCCCTTTTTTTTTAATATGAAAGCACACACTGAAGCTGGTCCTTGTTAGCAGGCCCATTTTCATCTCTTTAAACTCAAAGAGAGCAATTCCCTTGAAAACTGTCACAGCATTTTCACAATCCATAAAGAGGAAGTTCAACAGCCTTAGGTCACTAATCATAACTACAGCAGATACAGAGCAGAAATTATGTCTTTCTATTTCACAGTAGTGAATCGTGTCTATTCTTTTATCTTAATTACTTGATTCTTTAAAAAAAATTTCAAATATTCCAGACATGTTTGTAGCCAGTAGGGTGTAAACAGCTGCAACTCCTTCCTCTAAAGCAATATTCCTAGCATTAATGTTCCATCTCCTTTCCTTTCTGCAAGGTTATGTGTAAACCTCATCTTAACTATTCCCTCCCATTTTCTTTTTCTATATACAACAAACATACGGATGTCACATTGCTGTTTCTACTTCACAGTTACTTGTAGACAAATTGGTAAAGCTGTCAAGTCGCCTTAATTCTAATCAAGAATCTTTTCCATGTACGAAAGCCCTGTTGTGTGAATGAAGTTGCATATATTCTACACCGCAGCTACTCTAGCATTTCTTAGAGACTTAACACAGCGCATGAAGATGCATATTACACTGAGTCATAAGCGAGGGACACAGACTTCCCAGGATGTTCATTCACTGTAAAGCCCTAGTTAGCTTTCCCAGCAAAAATTAGGACACGGAGCACAAATGAGTAAGTACAAGCACTTTGGTGGTGTCAGGCTATTTGAAAAAAGCCCCTCTGAATCAGATATCCACGGGAATTCTCCAACTGCAAACCACAGCAGAAGGAATGAATCATTTTCACCCCCAGTTATCAGTACAAGACAGGGCCAGCAACAGCATCTTTAAACTCCAGTGTTTTAAGGAACTAAATTTGTTATTTGACCTGCCAAAATCCTCACACTGACTGTGACTGGTAACAGATCCACTTCATGGAAATCTCAACTCTAAAAGAAAACATACAGCTTTGCACAAATACTTGGCTATGAAATCTGGACGAGCAAGATCCGAGAGTTCAACAATCCTAACGATGTGTCTGATAGGAGAGGAAAGGAATTTGTAAGGAGAACAACCTTCTCCATGGCTCATCAAATCTTATTTACAACGTCCTAGACTAGAGTCTGCTGCATTGGTCGCATAGGCCGATTCCAACACTTGGCCCAGCAAAGATCCTATATGCATCCTAAGGCTGAGACAGTACCTCTACTCAGGGTTTTACAGCAAAACATTTTGTGTTAAGACTCCAAGAACTTCCAAATTGCTCCATGACATGAGGCTCAATTTAGGGTACCTCTTTCACCTCTCTCCATTCTTCCAATATTTCTATGCTTACCAACCTAAGGAAGAAGAAAAATAATCAGAGCCATGAAAATTCACTTATCCAGACAACTGCAAAATGAGTGAAGAAAATCACAGAAAACATATGGACAACCAGAAAAAATATACTTATTTCTACAATTATGATGTTCCAGCTTTGTACAAAACTAGCAAATTAGTAAGAAGATCGATTTGACAACAGAATGTACCTGGAAAGATAAGAACCACCTTTCCAATTTTGCTACCTATAATTAAGACTTTTTTAACCCACGATCCTTAAAACACACTGTCTCTTAAGTAATGAAATAAGCACCTGGCATCACACAGTGAAAAGACAGTTCCTTTTACTGTTCATAAAATACAAACCATAAATGGAATTTCAGTTCAGCAATCTGTAAGCTGTCAAATAGGTTTGTCATAGGCGGTGTCTCTGCACCTTCTCTTAATTATCAGAAAACAGGAAAGCTATTGCCTCTTGTGATTCTTTATCACATGTTGCTCAAGTCAATAGATCATTTTATACAGCTCATGTTTCAACTGAATCTTATAACATTATGCTTAGCTACAGATGACCACCTTTTAGAGAGCACTCTATAGACTGCTGTGAAGGCATTCCCATCATTTGATTAAAAACAGGCAAGGATTAATCAAGACTTATCTCAAGAAATCCACAGCAAATCACAACTACAGGAATACAATCCACATCAAGAGGCCTAGTCCATTACTCCATTCACCAGTCTGCCCGAGTGCCAAACAAGTCCTCTTTCATCATCACAATTTGTAATGAAAATGGCAACTGCTGAAAAATACTTACTTTCATGGACTCACTCTTAGAACTGTTATAGTGCCAGAACTTTATTGTTGAGAAGGATCTTACATTCAGCTGGATTTCCGCTTTATATTTTATGCTGTAATTACAACTGGGATCTCATTGTTTTTAAAAGGATGTTTTACAAATAAAAGGCAAGCACAGTTTGTTGTTTTATACAGCACTCCTTACATGAGGTATATTAACAGTACGCACAGGTGGGTGGAACAAGAATTGCTTTACAGACCAACACAGCTTGTATATTTTCCAAACAGGAGAAGTTCAACTAAAGTTTAAGGCTCACTTAGCACAAGTTTGTTTGTTTTAATAATTCTGTATTGCTTTTAACCTTAAAACGTACCAAGAAACAAGACACTGAAAGGAGTAAGATTAAAAGAACCACAGAAGTTCTGCTTCGAAAGCAGAGCAGGATACTTATGCACTACTAATTTAATTAAAGAGTTATTTTCCTTTTAAATACCCTCTAATGGCCCAAAACGAACTCAGGCTGATTTAAAATCAATCACTTTAATCAAAATTACAAGTTCAAATTCTCCATGGATTAGTGTTCAGTGACTACAGGCTCAAAAATGCACATCCATCACATCCTTACTTCTTACTTTCTCTAAGTCCCAAGTCGGGAAAAGAATCAGTTATCTCATTTACACAAAACATGTGAACCTCGGGCTCACGCAGACAGGCAGCTAGCCAGCCCCTAAGCCCCATTTACGCTCTCTAAACAGGCCCTCGGTAGCGCCCAGACGTTGAGCCTGCCTCCTGTATAGGAAAAAGAATTTGTGAAATATCTGAAACCCTATTACAGAGTCACAAGCTGGAGCCGACTTGGAGCATTTTCTTAAGTGGCTCCACCAGTCTCTCTGCTGTATAAAAAGGGGGGGGGGG
>VZSC01014920.1:258351-310165 GCA_013398225.1 Steatornis caripensis
CCCCCCCCCCCCAGTAAACGTTATTTACTTGACAAAATAATGCCACTGATGAAATTCCAGATCTCTGCCAGCATCAGCCAGGTAACACAGCCCTGTGCACTTTGGGAATGCAAGAGATACTGGTTTAGCTACTTCAGAATGGATGGGGTTTGCTCCTGCTGTCAGAAGATATACAACAAAATAAAAAGAACTTCGCCATATTTTTCAACCAAGTTCAGTGCAACTCCAATGCTCATAAATCCACAGAGTAGCCTCATTCCTCTTTCTTCAATTCTGAAGTCTCATCTGAAAGACATTTCAAATACCTTGCTAACTTAACACACCAAAAGCAAGGAAATCAAATCAGCACTTGAAGAACGTTCTGTTACTACAGAAAGAATTTTTTTTTGTTTTAACATGTACGTGACAAGACCAAACCCTACTGCCTACCACAGCTTAATATTTCTGGGAAAATGCAAAGTGTCATCTGGGCAAAAGTAAACAAAAAAAATCTATGGAGAAGTATTATATAAAAGGGAAGGGAATTATCAAAATGGATTCATATGCATCTGGAATTATTTTAATACAAAATGCCCAGCAAATCTCCCTGCACTGCTGACAAATCACCAGCTGAGGTAAATCCCAGATAATGAAACATTGTAAGAAAGGCTCTATTTAATAATTTAGCCCCTGTCAAGGAGTTCGTATTGATTCTTGTTTTCAGCACAGGGAGAGAATGTTATCTTCAGCCTTACGGCTCAATGACAGCATCAGTGAATTTAATCACTGTGCAGCTCCTGCCATGCAATCCTTAAACTGTCACCTCTGATTCTTCATCGTTCCTTGCTACTTCGTTCAAAGCCCCCTATACCCACATTTTCATGCTAATCTCCCACCCCACACATGCCCCACCGTAATCACAGCAGCATTTCAATCTGCTTCACATTAGACATAAAAGCCAATCTCATTTGCAGACTAACTTTTTTATTTTAAATAATTCAGTACTCCTTCAAATGTCTCATTCGTCTCTCTCTTATTAGCAAGTCTGCTCCATACCTTAATAGTAAACTCAGCTGCGCTGAAGGCAGGATTGAGCAATCATGGGAGAGCAGTTCTAGCAAAGGTTTTGAGTAGAAAGAAAATCTTTCAGCCTTTTCTTGGCTGTAGAAAGGGAGATGAATCTGGAGAAGCAAGAATCTATATTAATCAGCATTTTTTCCACACCAAACAGGAAAGGTCACGCTGCCTCACAACTGGCCAGGAAAAATTAGCCACAAATTAATTCAGCTGCAGTTCAGAAACAGAACATCAATTCATCTACAGACAGAATGAGGCTTTTAAATACATAAATGCTTGTGGCTACAGAAACCTCACCCAGACATTTGCATTCAAAAACATTAGCTCCTGTGAAAGTGTAGAGAATAACAGATGTAATTTTAACATGTTTGCTAAAACGCAAGGCCATATGCAGGAAGAATGCAAAGGCGAGGAAGCATATACTGCATAATTTAGAAAAACATATTTCTTTTAATTTTTCCTCTTTATTCCAGGTGAGATGCAATACTTTCCATTTTATAACCCTTTGGATCACAGTAAAATGATCCCAGAGGCCCACACAGACAAGGTCATCATACACAGATTTTCTATTACAGGGCACTAGCGGCATTTCACAACTGTCTTTTTATGCACTTCTGCCTTTCCATCCAGACTATAAATTGTTACAAGGCCCTGGGGCAATCCAGCTGTATACTCCATTCAAATCAGGCTTCAAGGAGAAAGCACCACAGTCAAGATGCTTCAATCAAGTAAACATACAGGCACAAAGGGCAACTGCATCACAATTAATAATGTTTTCTTTTGTATGGCAAATTCACCATCTTGCTGTTTTGAAGTTTCTCTCTCTGCTCGGATTCAAAGTGTAGCCCATTAGCATTTTAAACGAGACATCAAATTAAGCCAAAACATGATAAATCAGAAGCATGCTGCTGAAATCCAATTGCTGGTTGGGTTCTGTCTCTGGAAAACAGGAAAGCCTTGAAAAGGAAATTTGGATTTATTTACCAAACACTGGCAATTCATACCAAAAAAAGGTTTAAATGCTAGCATTAGAGGGCACATTTGCAAGACATATTCTATTTGTACAAATTATCTGGTATCACGGTCAGAGATATCCTGTTATTACCAGCAGCTATGTGTTTCTTCTGGCTGTCAGTTATGCCCTTTGGTTTTGTTGTTGTTCTTGTTTACTGAACTTCTCACTTCACCTCTACTTGTTCTTGCAGAGCAAAAGCAAATAAACTTCTTGGATAATAGTTCTACTTTTTCTTTCATTTTTGATGTGTCTTTTTTCCCTTTCAACTTAAATTTTAAGTTGGAATTGCCTTGGTTTCAGTAAATTAATCAGAACTTTATATTCAACACACTCATAAGTGTAATGTTCTGCGACTCAGCTGTGTTTTCAAATCAGTATGCTCTTACCTGGATAAGTTTTAACTTCCATCTCAAGTTCTGCATCGTGCTTTGTTTCTTTCTCCCAAAACACTAATATTCAGTTATCTTACTTTACTACTGATATCTCTGCATAGAGATAAACATATTTCCAATAGCCATGGCTCTTCCATTACTTTTGATATTTAAACTGAGACAAGTAATCAAAGCTGGATAGGCAAGATTTTAGATGCATTACATGATTAACGTTCATATTTGAAATGGAATTACCACCGTTGCATCATATATTTAAGCCAACAGCTAGTTATTTAAGGTGAGGAGAAAAGTTTTATTGGGATAAAACAATCTCGTAACCAACACAGCAGGCTTTTTTGCTCACAACCCTCCTAAGCAGCTGCTGCTGTCTCCCGAGCAAGTTTGCACCACTACAGATCAAGAAATTCGTACAAAGTGTCCATGTCTGTGCACCTCTGCACAGAGACAGCAACCTTTGCTTGAATTCTGTGAGAATTAAAAGAATACTCTCGCTGGATTTGTCACATCATGTCACAGAGGTCTCCCTAAAACCGGTTTAGTTAATGTAACTGGAGTTGTGTGCGTATCTGTTAGAAAATGGTTTCCTAACCTAGCCTCATGGGGAAGTTCACATCATCATTAACACATCTTCAAGAAGTGCAGTGCTCAGCCACGAACAGTGCCTGTCCGCAACACCACGTGTTCAGCAGAAAGCTACCTGGCAAGCACAGGCAGCAGGGTGATCCTTGGCTTTGGAACAGCACAGGTTTCCATACCAAATAAATTACATCCTTCAGAACACCTTGTCATGCCTCTCTGGTAGGCACACTGAACACAAATGGCAAGTTATTTCAGCTAGTTAGCCTTACCTACATAACCCCGTGTATCAGTCCTGCAGCCTGCCTAGGTATTTCGCTCTAGTTCCAAAGCTGTTAGCCAGCACTATATACTGCCTCCTTGCTTTCCAGCATGCAGGACTGGGAGAAGCCTCCTTCCAGTTCAGTGGGGACCTATGCAAAAAAGAGCATCAAATGCCATCTCAATGACCACTGTGCACGCGTATTAACTGAATTTCTGCATGATAATTGGATTTTCTCATGCAAGTCAGTCATGTAACTTTAAATCCTGTATTTTCATCACCTGGAAGTAATCACAATCAACATTTTAATTACAATAAAGAGAATGGACTGAATTTTAGGACTTGTGTTAACCATGAACAAAGAGATGAAGAGCAACTTCACTGTTTATAATACACTGACTACAAAGCAAAGAATCTGTCAAGGTTTAAACTACAACAGAAAACCGTGAAATACTGTTTAATAAAAAACTATAGCTATGAAGCTGTATCTTCAGTCTGATGAGAATCCAAATTTTGCTATTTCCTCAAGAAATTCCAGATACTCCTCTTCTACAAGAAACTCAGAACAAGGACATCAAAGTGATTTTGGACATTTAGTGTTTTTTTGATTTAGTCTTCGCAGAGCTTAGACTTCAATGCAGAGACCACAACATCAGGATAAGTAACTAAAGCCAGGCTTACTTCTGAAGGACTACAAGAAATGAGTGGCGACAGTGTCAGTTTTGGAAAATTAGCATTTGGGAGAAGTGAACCAACATCTGATTCCCAGCTACTTATTTCAGAACTATTCAAGTTCGAAACTTAGGTCTGCAGACAATTCACCCCTCTTCACTTCACTGTCAACTAAAATACGACTCAGACATCATTCTTCTGCTGCGTACGCTTCGGTCAACGTATTTGTATCACCAAAGAATATTTAAGAAACACTTTGTGAAGTCTCTAGATTTTTAAGAGTTTTCACTCTTGCCAAATTAAAGCAAACAAAAAGTTTGCTTCCGTAACTTTGCGATGACTAGAAAATTTGTATTTATGGCAGCAGTATGCTCCTGTTGAAACAACTGCATTGTTAGAAATGCAAAGGTACTATTGCAGAATTAAGTTAAAAGCAGCAGACTGATGTACAAGAGGCATCTCAATGTAAACGTTTTCTCACAGAAAGAAAAAATAATCAGAAAAACTTTTGCGGGAAAGATATTTTAAAAACAGGCACCTAAGCATTGACTGCTTCCATTTTATTGGCTTGCCCATGTAATTTAAAACCCCACGTTGGTAAAATGTTCTAAAACAAAACAAAAAAATCAACAGTAAATGAGTTCTGAATTAAATGGTAATGGATCCCAGTCTTATTACTCTACCAAACACCATTTTCTTCCTTCTTATAGTTATTTAACAGTCAAGTAATGTCAATGAAGTATTAAAGCCACATTGCTATGCCCTGTTACAAGCTTTAGCCACATATTCCAGTTTTCCAATTACATTTTGCTGTTTCTTATAAAACAAATAGTGTTTTAAAATTAACCAATACTGTAAGATGGATAACACAGACTTAAAATTAACAGGTATAGAAGTGTTTCCCAAGGAAAAAAACAAGGTTAGAAAAGTTGCTCTAAAGTTAATCACAACCTTGCATAATCCAGATTTACAGAAGACCGTTTAAACCCAACTGCTTGATAGCTGCTCTGATGTGCTCCTGCTTGGAAGGAGAGAGAGCGTATACTACAAAGTAACTAAGAGCTAATCATTAGTCCCACCAGTGAAAGAGAAGGCACTGATAACCAATAAAAACATGTAAAGCAATAAACCAAAAATAGATTTAAGCATTGCTTCACCACAGTTTGTTCCTAATCAAAGTCCTTAAGGATAATCTGGTTTTGAATCCCAAAAGAGGATAGTATTAATCCACAGCAAAATGTATTAGCACTAATCAAGAGGTTAAAAAAATGTTCCGGGTCACAAACGGCACAAAATAACCCAATGGGGGGGGAAATCTAGTAACTTGGTTTTGGTTTGGGTTTGTTTTTTTTTTTAGTAGAGACAACTATCTCATACTCTTCTGACAGGCTAAGGCAATTTCAGTTCTAAAGTATCTTCAGTTCAGTAATTCAAAACTGGTGAAGTAAACCAGGAAAGCATTTACAGTGTATTACACCCTTTTGTATGACCCACCAGCCCATCATTTTCTCTAAGGAGAGGAAAAAGAAGCTGTGCTTGTAACAGTCAACATTCACAAGTACAGTGAACATTTCAGCATTTGAGGGCAAAAATAAACCAGCATATTTTCAAAGAACATGCTCCTGGTAATGTTCTGCAAAATTCTCAGAAAAAACCCATCACGAGTAACTAACAATATAGCATAAGAGCTACTGAAACATTATTCTGTATTTTTGCATCTTCAATATGTCACTTCACAACAGAACTGCCGCCTCGAGACAACACCAGAAGCACTGGATAAGAACATGTACCCCATCCTGGTTTGAGCTAGGACAGAACCAATTTTCTTTTAGTAATTTGACTTTTTACTTAGTGACCCAGCTCGGACAAAAAGGCATCCTGTTTTGCTAGCGGGGAGAAACACAGGTGCAAGAAAAATACACTACACACTGCAGTAGGGCCCAAGGCTCCACTACAAAGAANGACTTTTTACTTAGCGACCCAGCTCGGACAAAAAGGCATCCTGTTTTGCTAGCGGGGAGAAACACAGGTGCAAGAAAAATACACTACACACTGCAGTAGGGCCCAAGGCTCCACTACAAAGAAACTTAACATTCACTTAAGCACCACACATCGTTTTTGCTTTGGAGAACACCTCTGCTCTAGTGTCATGCAATTTTTATTGAAGAAACCTGGCTCTATAGGGAGCTGAAGAAAAAAAATTCTTTTATAAGCAAGACAAGATTCACAAGAAACACTTTCCATTCCTATCTTTCAATTATTTTCCACCAATTCCTGCACTTTCCCTTAAACAGAAATGGGTTAACTAACCAGGTTACTCTCTACTGCAGAAACCCAGCTTTCTAGTGAAAAAATAGTGTTAAATTCAGGTTTATAAATAAAAATACAGACATTCTTAGCACTTGAGCGTTCTATTGTCATCAGTGGACAACATCCATACTAAATGTACTGAATATTTCCACAGAGAAACTTTAATTACACTGCAATCACTGCTATCTTAATAAAAGCTAAATTTACAAAAAAAAGTCTATTAGTGAAGACATCTGGTACAGTTAAAAAAGTTAACATAATGTCGCTATTTGGGAACCTGCCTTTTTTTTATCCAGCAGCTCTATTATTGTACTGCATTAGAACTGCGCATCTCCGCGGAGTTAGCAGATCTCTGCACTGAGAAAGCTTTGCCAACTAGATCTGGTTCAGATCAGGCTACGGTGAGTTTGGCAGCAATTTCTGCCTTTAAAGAACAGTCAACAAAACTACCTTTACACTAAATTTGGCTGACTGCCTGTAGATTTATGGATTTCCTATAGAATACCTTACAAACACAGCTGAGATGGTTTGTTAAAGGACTACCGATCACCAGTAAAAATATCACTGTGCCTCTCTATCAAAGTACCCAATAGATACTGGTAATCGATTCCAGAGAGTCTGTCAGACAGAAAGAAGGCGAAGACAAAGTCTGGCAAAATTAGTGCCATAACTAAAGTTTACTACCACTTTAGTAAACGCCAGGTAGTGGCTGCTGAAGTTACAGACACTGCAGCAAAATTCTTGATTATGCGAAGACAAGAGATGAGAGAGCAAAAGCTAAAAAATATTACCTATTAAAAACCAGAACATTTTTTAAATGGTATGAGGAAGCATCCGATTCATCAGATAAATTGGAGCAACACTGCATTTCCGATTTGTTGAAAAATGGAGAAAAAGAAAAATATCTGCATGTTTTCCCTGCTATCCCTTCCCTCGCCCATCCCGAAATCTCACCAACTTCTGAAATCTAAACGGCTCCTACAACAGGCAGCTGGTTTCTGAACCCAGCACTTAAATCTCAGCATGCACCCAGCAGCTGAAATGAGCGAGTTTTCATTCACTCCCANCACCAACTTCTGAAATCTAAAAGGCTCCTACAACAGGCAGCTGGTTTCTGAACCCAGCACTTAAATCTCAGCATGCACCCAGCAGCTGAAATGAGCGAGTTTTCATTCACTCCCAGTTTCTGCATACCATCCCTCTGCTCTTTTTTTTTTAAGCAAAATTCAGACAGATGAAAACAACAGAAGAGATCCAAGACACTGTGCCTTAAAAATATTCACTGTTGCCTCACTCCTGATTTCCCAGCCCTCTGCTTGGGTCCTAAACGAGCACTGAACTTCCTTGGATTCTAAAAATAATACTGCACCAGAAAGGAAGCTTATCTATTTTAAAAGGTGTTTTTCACATCCATTATCATTTTGTGGCAAGGCAAAGTAAAAGCAAGTGTATTTGTACTTGTTGTGGCATCTTCCATCTGAAAAAACAGATACAAACAAAAACTTTCTTAAAGACACAATGTTTTCCCCCCCAGTATCTTTCACACCGCACATCTTTCTGAACAGCAAAGTTAATTTGACTAGTTTCTTTAAAATTCACCATTAAAATGAGTCTTAGCTATGCAGTAATTCTAAAATCAGAACACCACCTTGTAGCAGAACATCAGAGAAGTTAAGCTGCCCCAAGCTACTAAAGTACCTTCCATTCATAGTCACCATACCAGCACCAATAAAAAACCCCTCCTCCTATTTATACAAACTTAAAGGCAAACAACTTTTATGGCCTTTAAGCCATAAATAGCTTTTAAAGAAGGAAAAAATATTCTCGATTGCTTTCTCACTAAGAATATTCTCCACATATATCAGTGGTGAGAAAAAGCAACGCTTGTTAGCTCCCCAGCAAATGGAAGTTACCACTTGTATTCACAGTCAGTTATGGGAGAAAGGAAAGTTGGGAAGCATTCATGTTTAAGACTCACAGATAGCTTCTTTCATCGTCTACCAAGCCTTACCGGACGTCCTTGTGTACTGAAATATGCTTAAAAAAAACCAAACAACCACCTACCAGAACTACAGACATCAGACATACGGACCAGGGTTGAGGGGAGGTGATGACAATAGATTAACGCAGTTCTTCCTAAGTATCATAGAGCATTAGGCGTAACAAAAACTACTAAGTTTGACCGGGAACTGAGTGTGCATTTCCCTTAAAGTCTGAAGCGCATTATACCAAGCAGATGGTAAATAGGAAGTCTAAACTACAGATGGTTTTCCAAACTCATGACTAGCACTACAAAGTAGAAGAGGACAAGCAATAAAGGAAGAGGTGAAGTCCCTTCTGTCACCATCTTTATTCCCGGGCAGTGTTCTAGGAGGCTCCCACAGGTTTCAAATGAATGCTTTTTTCAAAGTGGTTTCTCAGCTCCAGGAATAGTGAGTGCATTTCTGAAAAGCATGCCAAGAAGCTCACGCAGCAGAGCAGTACTCCTATCATACCTTCGGTGCTGGTGTTATTTAGCTCTCTTACCAAGAAGATATGAGACTATCAACGTATTATTGGAAGTGATTTTGAAAGACGGTATTAATCTTGCACTGAAACCCACATTATGGAAGTACTGAAGCAATGGCAGATCCAACAGGACATGAAAATTACCTGAAGTGCCACTTCTTGTTGACAGTTTCCCTAAGACACAATACATCATAGTGAATCATATTTTACTTCTCAATTCCACAAAGTTATTTACGTGAATCCCAGAAAGCTTGCAGGAATCCAATACCACAGGAATGGTAAAGACAAGAGAGGATAAACATTACCCGTGACAGTTTCTAACATAGTTAAGCTGGATTGATCAAATCAATTAACTTCTTCCCAGATGGCCAGCCTTAACGCACCATCTGATTGTTTGACTCAGGAGAGAGACCTAGAAAGCTAGCTATGCTCCTCCACTTACCCTCAATGCTTGGGAACCAAATCTGCTGCTCTTCCTCCCAACCTCAGCTATTTCTAACACAAGAACTAATACAACTCACAAGCAGAATGACCAGTCTCCGTAGCGTCACAGCTCTGCTTCATGTGAAGCAACACACAGCAACAAAATGCAGGATGGCAACAGAGACAGATTACAAGGAAAGTAACGGTAAGTAAAGCTTCATCACGAGGATTTTTAAAATCACAGGTGAAATGCAATCATTCTTCAGGAAAGCAAGAGAGCTGTTCCTCTAGTATAATTTTTAGTATAACTGACTCATCTTAATGTCAATGTCAAGAGAAACTTGCAATGGAAGTATAAGCTAACGCAACAAAGGATTCTGTTTTACCTGCCGTAATTGCTGGAACTGGAAAGGGCATGCATAGGAAAACAACTCTTGGTTTCTCCAAGTCACAAGATCTAGACACTAGAACACAAAACTGCTCTGAACTTATTGTAAGATCTGCTTCTGGAGTAGTATGACTTCATCAAGTTGTAAGTAACCTCACCACATTTTCCACACTGTTACTTGTGAAAGTGAAGCAGGCAAAACAGTTCTGACCACAAAGATGCTGTTTCTAATACAACTTGAGTAACGTGAGAGGGAGTAAGCCCATTTACAGGGATTACACCACACTTCAGTACTTGCTTCTACCTTTTCTGCCTCCTGCCATCTGTCTGTCAAACGAAGGAAGCTTGGACACTGATCTGGAAGAAGCTGCCAGACATTACAGACCCAGTTTCTAGTTCTGCAATAAACATAAAATTGTATCTAATTATGATTTCAGACATTACTGGAAAAAGCAAGTTAAACTTCAGTTTACTTCAAGAATGAAACCGGATGGTACTCCGGCCTCATCCCCCAAACGACCCTCAGTACCTTTCACCCTGCAAGACCACACATGTCAATATTAGACAGCACTTGCTTTGTTGTTTCTAACCTCCTCCTCCCTTTGTTTTTTCATGCAAGCTTACATTCCTTGTTTTTATCAGTAAAAACACCACCATCAACTCCTATGCCTGAACTGCACCTAGAACAACAGGCAGTATAGGGTAAGACTCGTACACGCAAAAACTTTTAGTTTATGACAACCAACATGATAATGTACTTAATTAGTAGGCGACATTTCAAAGCTGTTGACTCCAACTTCCCTGCTTCACTTGACATATTTAGCTGAAGGCAAAACAAGACTATTTTCCTGTTGGTATCTCACACTAGAAGAGAAATCAAGTGTCCTTTCCACTGCACATCTTTGCTTTCCCCCAGTAGAAAAACCAACAGTGACAAACACACTGCAGATTCATTTTTGTTAGCTTAATCAGCACCAAGAGGTTCTTTGGGTTTGTAATTTTCACAAGCTCCTTTTATGCATGATGTCAGTAAGAAAAAAAAAATCTAACAGAGAAATTAAAGAACTCAGAGCAGGGAAACAATGATACTATTTCCATGCGAGAAAATATGCAAAATTGCCAGGAACGCTGATGTCACATCCTTTGCATGCTGAAAACATGAGAAGAGAAACCACTCAAAAAAAATTTTAAAGGCACTAAAACACACTGCAATACATTTCCCACATAGTTTTGCAAACAGCTTTAATGTGTTGTACAAGATCAATGCTGACAACAGAAGCTTCAGCTTTTGTTGTTAATATCCTCAGCAATTAATGCAACTCAGCAGGAATTTACTGCCCAGAATGGCAACTATCCAATTGTAATTCCGGTCAGACACAAAAGCACCTGCTAAGGTGCAAGAGTAGTACAACTGTGGCTTAACCCATTGCTAGAACCTGTTAACTACAAATCCAACAACTCCTTTAAAAAAAAAGAAAAAGGAGGGGCAGAGAGAGAGCATGCACGCTCACTGCTCTCTCAAGCGGTAAGCACTGCTATGGACATTAATATTGAAGGAAGTCTACACGTTCTTCACTTTGGTCTCACAAAAAATAAAGGAGTAAAACGGAAGACTTGAGTAAGAAAGCTTGGAAAAGGAAGATACATTTGATTATATCAATAGACAGTGGGTGATCCATGCCTGTAGCCTATACATTGCTAAGAAGGACAGTTTATTACATATTCAGAACTTCCATAAAGCAACAACAGCAAAACGATCAGGAGAAAGTTACCTTTTCCAAATATCCTGCTAACACTACCCAAAGCACTGTGAAGTCCAAAACCAGCACAGCAGCCGCTTGTGTCGAACAAGCAGCAGCCTCCTGCTCTGCATTGCATAAGCAGCAAGTGGCTTTCTGTGCAGCTACAGCGTACTGGGAAGGGACATGTTTAACCTTTTAAGCGTACAAATTCAGATAAAAAGGGGAAAACCACAAATCCGACCAATTTGTTCTTGCACACGTCCCTGACTTTTCATTTTTAAAGAATAAAGTGCTAAAGCATTCTTAAATGTTATTTCATATCTTTCCAAATCAATATAGACTTGTCACATTGGTCTAGTCTCTCTTCGCATCCTCAACCGTCAGTCCACTGATCAGCTGAGATACACAGGCTACCAAGAGTCAGGCCACGTGCTTCTGTTTACACAGCTGTGCTATATAAAGCTAGAGGTAAAGGCACAGCCAAATTTAACTTCCCAGGAAAAATTTAGAGCCACAGTTTCCCAAAACCACTCAACTCAAAGTTAATATTTGTGGGTTAGAAAACCGTATAATGATGTAAACCACAATTTGAACTCTACAGTCCAGTTAACTAAGTCAGTATCAAAGATAAGTCACTGTCTTAATAGCAAAACAGCCACTACTTCAGAAGCTAAAGATTTACTCAGAAGGAGCAAGGAGCTACAGGAAGAGACACAGACTAAGAAACAATGCCATCTCACCGGAGAACGGGGCAGGGAAAAGGAGAAGGAGATGTGAAAATTTTCCTTACCAGTTTGAAGTCTTGAATGCTGCAGATGAAATACGGGGTATTCGGCCGGCGACTTTCAATATATACGCAATCTTTAAAAAAAACAAGATTTTAAAATAATGGAAATTAACTTCTGTACCTCCAAGAACAAACATAAAAACAGGATAAATTAAAAACAGCTTAAGCTTAAGAAAGAGCCTTCATTTCATTTGCGTAACATGTAATTTATTCCGAGTGTGATCTAAAAATAGAAACCAGATCCTTTGTGATGATAGTAAGGAAATTAACTGCATAAATATTACCTTTGATTTGAATAGATATTTTGCTAGAAAAACAAAAGAAAGTCACATAAGACCAATCCGATTTTAGTTAATAAAAATGACCAGGTCACAACCTATGAACCAGAACAAAATAACACAGGAAACTAATCCCATCTTTCGTGGTTAGCTTGCTATTAAGAACCTACCAGTAACATACTTTCTCTTCTAATTGTGAAGAAAACCAAGGCAACCAATCATAGATGAAATGCAGCAAACTAAATTACATTTACCTCAGGGAAGGACTGGGCTTTCTCAAATTACATCTGACATGACAGAAGCCAAGTAATTATTTTTGTTTGCTTTCGACAACTGGACTCCACAAGGCTGCTGTAAAATAAGGTCTGTTGTATAAAAAACAGTCTTGGCAATACCCACAACAAAAGCGGTGCCTCCGAATAAAATTACAGCAAGGATGAGAAAGAAGTGCCTGATTAATGATAATGACCTTAGATATCAGAAAATTCATATACAGCTTGCCAGAAGGCCAAGATGCTACTCCCAAAGCCAAACAAACATTTAAAGGAGAGTCACTGTGTTCTCCTTTATATTCAGACAGGTAACTGTATGTTCTGTCTTTTGAACAGCAAAGAACACCACCTATTCTGCGACCGATTCTCCATGGAGCTATTTATATTTCTACAGAAAAATTCCAAAGACTTAGAGTTTTGTAAGACATGTTTCAAAACACAACTAATACCCTGCTTCATGTCTTCTAAAATCTAAAGGTTGTTCAAGACAAACATCTTCTAGTTCTTACGCTCCACAAAGAGCATTCCTAAGGATGCACTGTCACTGTTCACAGACATAAAACACCTTCCTCCTGAAAGAAAAAACCCTTCATTAATCGTTTGAAACCCAGCCTGTACTCAGGAATTCTCTCACCACTGAGAGTTAACTCAAAGATTAATTTAAAAGAAAGAAACTTAGCAGCTATTTAGCAGGAATACCTTAGGAGTATCGAAAGTTCAGAAAGAGTTTTAGTAGCTACATCAACCAAGCTGGAAAAAGGCCGGGCATTTCAAATCTATAGCACTTCAGTGACATATTCCAGAATTACATGGTTGTGCATCTGATTTTAAGTGTGGCAGCAGTATAATACCCTGTTCTAAGGAGACAGAGGGGTGTACAGTACCCATCTTCATTAATTTCAGGTAACTGATGTTTTGCCAGGATCAAAGCAACTCTGCTGGCAACCCAAGCTTTAATGCAATTAGTGCCTTTCCCCAAATTCTGCACGGCTTGTTGCAATCATGCAGGTCTGGACTTGCTTTTGGCTACAAGCAGAGTCATAGCCAGCAATACGAAGCTACACTAGTATTCCAGTAAAACACCAGGGTCTTCATCTGGCAGGCAAGAAATCGCAGCCTGAAGTAATCAGGTGACAGGCGGAGATTTCAGAGTTGTGGTTTTGGGGTTGGTCTGGGGTTTTTTTTGGATGAAGCAAGGAAATGAACTTTTGAGTTAGTCCAATACTTCATACCATAAATACCCTTCCTACTTTGGGACATTTCATAGCCACAGCATTTGTGTTCTGCTTGCACCAGAAGATGGCCCTCTCCATGTCAGTGTTGAGCCCAAGAGGGGAAAGCAGTTGGAAATACTTCTAGTTTTTCTACCGGTCATTTAAAATTAAAATGCGAAATTGTTTTTTTCTCAATCTTCCTTTTCTGTATCTTCCTTCATCTTCCTAAATTNTTACACTAGTATTCCAGTAAAACACCAGGGTCTTCACCTGGCAGGCAAGAAAGCGCAGCCTGAAGTAATCAGGTGACAGGCGGAGATTTCAGAGTTGTGGTTTTGGGGTTGGTCTGGGGTTTTTTTTGGATGAAGCAAGGAAATGAACTTTTGAGTTAGTCCAATACTTCATACCATAAATACCCTTCCTACTTTGGGACATTTCATAGCCACAGCATTTGTGTTCTGCTTGCACCAGAAGATGGCCCTCTCCATGTCAGTGTTGAGCCCAAGAGGGGAAAGCAGTTGGAAATACTTCTAGTTTTTCTACCGGTCATTTAAAATTAAAATGCGAAATTGTTTTTTTCTNTCCCTAAAAATTTGCAAGTATGCCTTTATTTTGTCCCCTGTCAGCAGCATATCACGGCAACATAGTAAAGGTTTCTAAAAACAACCAGTCCCAGAAGAATTACACCTGAAAGCTAGTACAGTGTTTCAGATGGAACACTGTGCCTCCAGCATCCTCATTATAGGCTCTACACATAGAATTGACACGGTTTTCTAACTGCAAAACCATGACAGCAGAGCAGTACCTCTCTTCCCCAATAGCCTATAAAATAATTTCTACATACTAGTCTCAAATTAAGCTTGCTCATCAGCATAGCTAAAATTCCACATTCAATGGAAGGAATTCAAAGGCAAAGGTACTTCTTAGTTATACTGACCCATTATTTCAATCTAGGCTGGAAAACGTGCTGGTCTTTAACACAGTTACAAATCAGGCTGACGTCAGAGCACGTTAAGTATCAAAGGCAGGCAGGTTATCTTGCCTTCTGCAGAAGTCTTCATGAAGAAACTCTTCAAATAACAAACAAGGCTCACTGTGGTCTACATCCCCAGAGAATACGAAAGCCAGCAAACAGCTAAAAGCAATCGCTTCAACTGTCACCGAAATCTGGCTGTGAGAACTCAAGGATTAGAGGCTTTTAAAACAGAACTGGGAAAAGGTTTCTTAGACCTTCCTCTTCAGAATAAAATCCATTTAACACAAACACTACCTAGTTGTGAACAGGTTAAGCAGTTCCTTGAAATAAAAAACTAAGTCCGTGGATCACAAGCTCACAGAACAGATCACCTGCTCAGGAGCATCTCAACCACATGCAGAAAAGCATGAACCGAGGGCTAAGGGACAACAGCAACAGCACACAAGGGGTAGCCTGGAACTGTACTTTCACAGAGAGCATCTGGAGCCTCTCAAATGCTTATGCCTTCAAACAACGCAAGGAGTCACTTCCTGCTGGTTTATCACATAACCATAGTAACCATCTGAGGCAAAGTCTGTAAAGCCAAATGCCAAATTTCTACCTGCAACGCTACTTGCACAACAGGCTGCTTTACCACACCGTTCTCCATCCATCGCAAACTTCACTGTTAATCACTTTGCAACGGCGTTTGATAAAGTCAAATGAGC
This sequence comes from Steatornis caripensis, assembly GCA_013398225.1. Classification (NCBI taxonomy): domain Eukaryota; kingdom Metazoa; phylum Chordata; class Aves; order Caprimulgiformes; family Steatornithidae; genus Steatornis; species Steatornis caripensis. The sequence goes on from VZSC01014920.1 coordinate 273,930, forward strand.
TTAACAAAAGATTTATTTTCTTTAAAGCTGAAAATCTATTGCTTATTTTATAGTAAGAGTCAATGACACAGAATAACAATCTGGATTAATCTGAAATCATAATTTTACCAGCATCAGTGAAGCTCCTCTCCAAGTACACAGAAGAAATGTTGGGGCTGTTCAGCCTGGAGAAGAGAAGGCTCCGGGGAGACTTTATAGCAGCCTTCCAGTACCTGAAAGGGCCTACGAGAGAGCTGGAGAGGAACTTTTTATATGGGCATGGAGTGATAGGACCAGGAGTAACAGTTTTAAACTGCAAGAGGGTAGATTTAGNACCAGCATCGGTGAAGCTCCTCTCCAAGTATACAGAAGGAATGTTGGGGTTGTTCAGCCTGGAGAAGAGAAGGCTCCGGGGAGACTTTATAGCAGCCTTCCAGTACCTGAAAGGGCCTACGAGAGAGCTGCAGAGGAACTTTTTATATGGGCATGGAGTGATAGGACCAGGAGTAACAGTTTTAAACTGCAAGAGGGTAGATTTAGATTAGGTATTAGGAAGAAACTCTTCATGACAAGGGTGCTGAGACACAGGAACTGGTTGCCCAGAGAAGTTGTGGATGCCCCCTCCCTGGAAGTGTTTAAGGCCAGGCTGGATGGGGCTCTGAGCAACCTGGTCTGGTGGAAGGTGTCCTTGGTCATGGCAGGGGGGGTCGGAACAACATGGTCTTTAAGGTCTCTTCCAACCCAAACCATGCTATAATTCTATGATAATGTGACAAACCAGATGCCTTGCACCAGGAGTCTCAAGAGAAATAGAAGCTGCATGGACGAAAAATGCACTAAAATCTTGGGGGCTTGGTTTTTTTGTAAGAAAATAACGATATACAGTTGCATATAACAACATCCAGTATCTCCATAGGATCAAGAAGAATTACATCCATTCATTTCAAGTACAACTTGCTTTTTCCAAACAACCAATTTCAAATTGTGTATTACCTAGCTAGGATAGGAGCAGCTGTTGCAACAGCACGCATATGTACATTTTAAAAGCTTGATATATCATATACGTAATCAACCATCAACACCAGAAGAATGGTAATATATTTGCCTTGTAACTCACACTTACACACAGCATTGAAAATCCCACAGAAGCTATTAAAACAGTCTCTCTTGGGAGGTAAGCGTTTGAACTACCTTGCACCAAATGAATCCTCTCCACCTCCTTGCATTGATACAGTACGAGTCAATCCAGTTTATGCAAAAGATACAGGAATTTAACCATATCAAAGCATTCCTGCACCATTTTGTTATCCCAGACTTCCTTGGTTAATCGTTTCATTTAGACAGGACTCTACTCACTCAAACCAACGCTAAGTATTGAAGGTGAATCATCCATTTACGCGATGTTCCACCTCTCATTCGCGGGAAGTGTTTCAGGATTCACTGAGGAACATGTACAAAAAGCTGTAAGATTTCAGATAGAGGCAACACCGCAACTTCCAACTTGTTGTTTTAAAGTATCTGTTTTGCAAACCTCATTTTCACAGCGCTACCAGACAGCACACGGAATAAACAGCTAAGCATCCCTCAGAAATGGTTGACACAAGAGAAGCTGGCATCTGCTATGGATAAAGCAAGCATGTTGACTCACTGGTACTGCATTTAAGTAAGGCACTGCTGGCTGTCTGCCAAGATTTAAAACAAAGATGACATCCAGTTAAGATGTCTCCAAAGCAGTAGAGGCCATACAGATAAAAAACCCCAAGTTAATCCAGGTGCAAAGCAATGTCACGAACACCAGAAACTGGAAAAAAGCCAAAAGAACATTAATGGATGCATTCACATTAGCCACTCAAAACTCACCATAAAGAGCAATTACTTTCATTTGCCAGAAATCCAAAACATAAATACATTCTTTTGAAGAACAGCTCTGACGTGGACCCAAGCAACAAAGAAAATCCATGTATCATTTTTCTAATCCAACAAGCCTGCGCAGGTAAACCTTATCCCCATGAAAAACACAGGATAGCCCCTCCTTACCCTTAGCACACTGGAACATGCTACTGCACCCTTTCTTCCACTGCTTACATACTTTTGGAACACTTTTATCCCTATATAGCTGCAGAAAACTGTGCACAGACTTTGACACCTTCAGCCAATTCTCATCACTATTGCTCAGGCTGCTTTGTGTCCAAGCATCTACCGCCACGTTGTGACAACTACAAAAGATGCCTCGTTTGCCATAAAGAAACTGCCAAAAAACCTAAAATCACAAAATAAAGATGCTGCTCATACAGACAAGTTTACTTCTGAATTCTTTTACTAATCTGCAGGTTTATATAAAGTGAACGACTTGTACTCGCTTCATGCTAAACAGAAGTTTGAAGTCTGAGGCCATGAGCCTAAATGAACCCACATGCACTCTCCCTTCAGACATCTGAAAGGAATTCTGGTTAGTTATTTAAATAGCTATTATTCTAGAAAGGAATTAACAATACCAGCATGTTTCAGACATCTATTTGCTCCTACAATATTAATATTTCTTTCTACTAACCTGAACATTCAATCCTTTCCGCTCAAAAAGCCCAATAAAAAAATAAAACTGACTATAAATTCCCTAATTTAAACATGTCATCAACTGAATGTCTCAGTGTCACGTCCACTGAAGTTGGTCTACGGCAACATACAACTCCTAGCATACCGATTTTCGAATAAATACTATCCAATACTCAAAATGTTATTCATCTCACTACGTGGAATTATGGACCGAGTGGCTCATAATTGCAATTAAGCCATTCCACTCTATGCCTACTCATCCAAGCTAAGTCACTAGTTTGCCCCCTCTGAGTACGCTATGTCAGACAGCAGACTGACCTGGTTGCAGCTACTGACATGGCAGCTTAAGGGCAGCATGGCTTTGCACAGAAACCCTGACAAGACAAGTTCCCTACAAAACAAAACACAACTCAGAAGTCAAACACTCACTCACGAACATCACTACGCTGGCTCCACATCCAGTGCTTGCTCTTTGCTGTTCTATGACAATCTTCAAACCCCAGCTGTCTAAAATCCAGCCTCACAAGCGGCCTTGGCTCGAACGCACACAAGTTAATCCCACTATGCATACCATATCACCATTATTTTTTCCTCTTACTTTCTCCCTGTTCCCTTTAACCTGCAAGGTGGTGATAACCCTAAAGTATTTTCGTAGCCCGTATTCCATCCACCTCCAAACCCTTCAAAAATCTCCTTCCCTTCCCAGTCATTTTTAATTTTCTAGTACTACTGCAGTTGCATCACCAACTAGACTCTGTGTTGGCAGCTCTGTCATCCACAAAGACCCCTCGAAAACTGAACTCAAGGGTATGTTTTGTTGGGCAAGGCTCATGACCCCCTTTATAGACAGCATCATATCACTACTAGGAAATGAAAGGAGATATCTGATTATTTACATCTGCTCAGGGAAAAAAACCCAGCAAAACGACAAAGAAATTACTGTAAAGCAAGCTATAGGATAGCAAGCAAAAATTGTTGCTCTAACAGCCTTACACACTCAAAGTATAAGCTAATTTCTTTCACTGAATGATAGTCATCCTCACATCATCCTGCATTTATTAGTAAACATGAGCAAGAACGAAGCAAGTAACCACACAGGAAACGGGTGTGCGATAAATTCGCGCTCCGGCTTTCTCCACAGTAAGATAACATCCTCGTGTCGACTTCCAAGGGCCACCTCAGAGAAGTTAATCATCTGATCTGTTACACCACAGAGCCTACTCGTGACAAACCAGCAAATTCTCCAACTGGAGGGAAAAAAAAAGAAATAAAAGGGCTTTCCATAACCTTTGCCACTGCNAACATCCTCGTGTCAACTTCCAAGGGCCACCTCAGAGAAGTTAATCATCTGATCTGTTACACCACAGAGCCTACTCGTGACAAACCAGCAAATTCTCCAACTGGAGGGAAAAAAAAAGAAATAAAAGGGCTTTCCATAACCTTTGCCACTGCAATGGCAAGATAGAGTAAAGAAATCTTAAGATCCCTGCACAGCTAGTGGGATTCACTGCCTGTCTCCAACCATGAGTGCATTTGCTTACTTTCCTATTTCGTGTAAAATGTCCCACCGGACATGAGTATTTCTATAACACATGGTACAGAGTCATTATGCCTTTGGGCTTGCGATACTCACCAGATGTGCCCTAGTTCTGAAGGGTTACATTAATATTCCCACACTAAAAGCTGCTTTTAAAATTAGAGCTTCAATACATGGATTTAAAGATCTTTTGGGGAGAAAAAAAACCACAACCATCTCACTTCCCTGAACACATGAACCTTTATCAGCTTAAATGCTGCAGTTCATGTAGTAACCATTTCACAATTAGAATCTTTTTATGTTTTACCTAATGAGTCAACACTTGCATCATCCAAGAAACAAAGCCCTAGGCTCTCTGCACAGCACCGCACTTCCACAGGAAAGATATTCCTTGAAAGCCATTGTCAAGGAATTATCTACAATGCCCTGCCGTCATACTTCAGCAGTCACAAGCTCAGGCTCCACGGCGCAGCTGTAAGCAAACCTAGTTCCAAAACACACACATTTCCCTGTTTTGACATCCCAGTACCCTATGGGATTATGCAATCATTTCCTCATTTTGCTTTCCTGCAGGTATCCTGTATTAGTGAGAGAATCTGAAAAACTATATGCCAGATATGCAAGAAAACTCCACTCGCAACAACTTAGGTACAACTCGGGGGAGCTCGTCAGACATCAACTTTGACTAGTTTATGCATCAACTCTTACGTTGTCACCAACAACCAGATGAATCATCAGGCTCAAGTAATCGGTAGTAACACATGCTCTATGTTCAACCACTCAATTAGTGTGTTAAAAACCACACTTCAGGTACAGTTATTCCTGCAGCATACACGTACACTCCTGCTCCACATCCACCGCTTCTATATAGAGATAGCACTTATCCCAGTACTCTCAAAGTCTACAGATTCAGTTGTAACACAGCAGAAATTTGTATGATGGATCTGAGAAATTTAAAAGAAAGAAAGTGTCTAAACAAGCCCTGCAAGACAGGCTTGCTTCAACAGAACCCTGCCAGATTTTAAAAAAAGGAAATAAAATAATCCAACAGTTTATCTAGGACTCCGATTCTTTGGGAGACAGAGAATTTTATTTATAGACTTTACAGCAATATATATATATATATATAGACTTGAGACTGAGGGAGATGCTCAATATGTCTATGTGTGTGTATATATATGTACATATCTTAAATACATGTTGTGGGATAGGGAAATAATTAAAGGGTACTTACACCCCAGAATTAGAAGAAACTTACATTCCTCTATTCTGGTGTCTAAAATTAAAAGGCTTAGTTGTCCTAGTGCCCTCTGCCAACCACTGAAGAAGCATGATCAGGCAATTCTGAACCATTCTCCAGAAATACCCCTGCCCAAGCCAAAACTAGTGGAAGCCCAAGCAGCAGGGCTCTTCATTACACTGGCTCAGGTAAAGTTCAATGCCACGGTCCTTCACCACCACCACCCAGAACAAATACATACGGTTTGGAGCACGATATTAGCAGTTACAGATCATTAACAATGAAGCGGCACCTTTAAAAAGATCACAAAATTATTTGCAACATTCAATGAACTCTCAGTGTTGAAATCTGCACTTGCCTGTATTCCAAATACGGGACAATTACCAAACCCTTGAAAACAAAGGTCAATAATGGGAACAGACCTCTAATCTAACTACAGCAGTACATTTGGCATGATGGTTTAGTAACAAACGCAGAAACGCAGGGAGGAATGCATTGGGAATGACAAACACATGGTTTTAACTAGAAAAATATTACCACGGACAGGTAGGGAGCTGTACAGTTGCCTCATCCCCCCATATGGCCGACAACAAACAAATTGCTGGTCTGATCTTTTAGTGTCACTTCCTGCTGAGCAGATTTCAAGCAACACTGCTGGCTCCTTGTCAGAAAACAATGTGCTAGAGCCCTGTTCTGCAGTAAATGGTTCAACCAATTTACTGTGTCCATTTGAAACTCACAGGAGTATTCCCGACGCCTGGACTATAGTTCTTATTTGGCAAATGATTTTATTATAAACTAGTATCATAGCGAATCCATTTTCTTTAAGGGGTTTTGCTGCTGTTTAATGGACTGTCAGTATAATTTAGATTCCATCTATTTAAACTCATTCAAGCCTGGCTCCTGATTGTACAATAAATGGAACATATTTCTATTCAACAAAATTAATGACAGCTAATTGTAGTCTGCAGTTCCCGATTTCATAAAAGCAACTGTTCTGCAGTTCAGGCACCCAGCTACACGATTTCCCACACTAATTATTTTTCCACACTTCTCATGCATGTCCACAACACTATGCAGTTGTTCTTCCAAGATGCATCCAGACATGCTTTGTTAACAATTTTGACACAATTCACACATTTTCCTACAGAAAGCAGCGTTACCAAAAAACGCCACCACACTGAAAGCGAAGACATCGTAGATGCGCATGCTAGGGTATCCCCCCCATCTTAGAATTGTTTTTCTTTCTCAATTAAATACGTGAAAACAGAGGGGAGATGAGACGAGGAGTGTAGGCCACCAAAAAAAATTAGTCAGTTAGTCTAAGGGCTTCTTCTCCAGCAACAGATAAGCTTTACTGCATATATGGCATTTAAGACAGTCTTTCTTGTCTGATCTTTTCAGGTCACAGCAAACTTTCGCTAGAGGTGCAACACTCGCTCCAAACACTTCTCACTGGTATTTTACAAATGCCTACGTAGCCAGCAGTCTCTCAAACCTGAACTGCACACATTTCAATAGCTCTTCAAGGACACTCATTTCTAAAGCACGGTAGAAGACACAAAAAGCCTAGCAACACCACAAACATACCACATCACTACATGACCTCACTTGTCTAGATATCCTTAACGTTTTTCCTATTAAGAAAATCCTTAACGTGCAAATTACAACACACTTGAAGAACAATAGCTGTGGATAATTTCTCTGACACCTTAAACGCAAGCATTAATTATAAGCCTTCAGAGATCAGAGGAAGCTGTCATGGTCTACATGAAATCAACTGAACAATCTCCACAATGTCCTCGAACAGCACACGCAATTGGCCAACACACACAGAAACCTGGAGACTAAGGGACCGAGATTGTGTATCACTCAAGACACATCATCTTTCTTCTCATGCACTTACCATTCACTTGTGTTTCCCAGGTTTTGCTAATGAGTCAATGGTGACATTAGAAGAAATCAACAGGAAACAGCTGGCCCACAAAGCTGTACTTAATGGGAAAACTGGCATCTTTACACAGCTTTGAGTTTAAGAAGTTCTTCTATTGGACCATGCATGATTAAATCCATGCTCTGGTAGGCAAAACAAGCACACCGAGAGGACTCAGAAGAGAAAACTCTTTTATTCCCAAGCCCATTACAAACACCAAATGGCTGCTTAACTTCTCTCCCTTAGCTACACTTGTGATAATTAAAGTGCAACACACTACAATACCTCACCAAAAGATGGACGAGCTTTATTTGTGTAGCCCTCAACTAGAAAAAAAAATTACAGCCATTACGACTTCTCTAGTAATCGGCCCATCACTTCATCTTCCAGATTAGACAAACGGATAGAGAGTAGCCCATTTCAGAATTTGCTGGTGCAGCCTGGAACAGAAAGATATGTTCAGAAGGGGAAAACTAAATGTGTCACTTGGGTGGGGGCAATTTTCACAAAACTCAGTATTTCAAATACCGCAGTCTGTTGCCTCAAAGCCTGCTCTGATGCCAATACAGACACTCCCGTCAAGCAAGCTTACATGATATTCTCGCTATTGTGCGCTAACCTGATACTCACTTACTTGCAAATATGTAGCAGCACTGAAAAAAATCTGGTTTTTTTTAAAAAATCAATACATATTTTCTGAAACCAAAAAGTATTTTCCTGTTGTTTAAATCTGTAAATAGCCGAGATGCCTTTTACACAGAACAAACTAGTGCATCAGCTGTAAAGCTGATCTTACAGCAGAAGTGTATTTACTTTGTTTCAACACTGGTATATTAACGTTTTTCCTTCATTTTAAAGCATAATGATCATGCTAGTATGCCAGTCAGCCGCTTAAATAAGAAATGCCTATTTCATGAATAAAAAACATGCTTTCCTCACCATTAAGAAGAGTACAATCACCACAATAAAGATACAAGCATAAATTTTCAAGACAAGTAAATACATGTCTACATTTAGGTATATTTCTTTCCTACGTAAAAAATGCAAATTAAAAAGTGTTAAATCTATATTGGTTTTCATGTACATCTAGCCACTCCTTTTACAGCAGGGTTTCCAGTCCTTTTTTGCTTTAAATACTGCTTTTGGTAAAAGCTTCCATTACACATTTTGGACTTTGAAGAAAAAAGAAGACTAAATAGATCCATTCTTCCTGCCAGTGCTGAAACAAAGCAAAAATATTCCCACTAGTACCTTAATTTACTTGAGACCCTTCTTTAAAGAAACACATGCTCTGCTACCAGATACCATTTATACAAAACTATCTCTTTAGGACAAAAGGAAAACTAAATAGGTTGCCCAAAAATTTATGATATTACAGAAAAACAATAATTTTATGATCAGTGAAAAGATATTCAGTTACCGACATGAACACCTTACCAGTGTGGCCCATCAAGCAGTAACATGAAAATGGAGATAGCTTTTAAAGGAGGATTTATTTTCATCAATTCTCAAGTTGTATTTAACATCTTTCATTTCCTATGCCACTTGGAAACAATAAAAAAAACCACCCCAGTCTCACTTCAACACACTCTCTTCACTTAGCCTGCTTACATGTAGCACTGAGTGTCAAACCTGTAGAGAAATATCTCCCTCACCTATGAGCTTTCCCCTCCATCTCCCCATGAGTACTTCTACAAGACATTTTCAAGAAACCTGCACTCCAAAATGAAGCAGCAAAGGTTAGCCCCAGGATCAAAATTCTGATAGATTAAATTTTACTCCCTCCCTCCCCCAATTTATCAGAAAAATCTCCAGATAAGCGTTAAAGCAATCTTCTGGCAAAAACTGCTGTGCTACACGGGAAACCACAGCATCGTTCCCAGCACAGAAGCTAAACCAAAACTTTAGCCTGTACTTACACAGGTGTTCTCATGTCCTTCTAAATGACCAAACACTCTTTCATCTAATTGTCAATGAAAGACGTGCCAACTTCCATAGAGTAAAAAAAAGAAAAAGGGCTGGTAACATACACTAGAAGCCCAAACTATTTTAACTGAAATAAATTGCGGGTAGGCCATGAACAATTACTGCAGCCACAAACTCCACTTTCACTCCTTGAAAACCACTATTTCAAGGAATTCCTGCCCCTTAGGCCAATTTTCCACAGCTGCTTCCCACTCACTGTGGTTTTATTTCAAAATTTCCATTTGCCTAATTTCGTAATGGCATGCTGCATTCCCCATAAAGTATTACTTTTTGCTTAGGTTATAGCCTTTCTACATTCATCCTCCGCAAAAATAACTGCCTAACGCAGTCTGCAAAACTGCTCTTATCTGTGTTCCACAGTTACCTATGGTAGTTAAATCGCAATTTTTCAATTACAGCTGTTGTAGGCACACACACAAAAAAATGATATCAATAAGGTGTTCACGTGAAGTTTCGCATTCATCCTGTAACAGCTCCAAAACACCACAGCTGTACGTAGTATTTTTATTTTCCATTACAAGTTTCTCGGGTAACATGTTATGAAGTTCATTTAGTACACAGCGTATGTTTACAGAGCTCACTCCACGTTACTTTTAGCAATACTTCATTACAGTAGTCACTGGTAGTACATCTCCTTCTGGTAGTGGCCCACGTCTTGTTATGATGGAACACAGAGGGATGACTCACAGATAAAAGCATTGACAATAACCTTATGGAGAAAGTCTTATCTGAAATTCTCCACTTGCACAATTAATGTTATGAAAACACTATCACAATTTTGTGTAATAACAAAAACAATATTAAAAACTACCTGTTAGTTAGTTTTTAATACCATAGCTAAGCAATGTTCCCAATCCCAGACACCCAGCCCCCTGTCCCATCCCTTCGTACACTCACCTCCTTAGTGCTGCTCTTCATGATTTATACACAAAAGCCAAACAAAGCCAGAGGGATCCATTTGCTAGATCAACCTTGATCTGCACTTAAGACTCCATCTGTCAAGCCCGAACAGCTGTCCACATGCAGAGCCATGCTTGCCACACTTCACAGTAAATATGAACGCATATTACCAGGAAAGAATTAACTGTTTTCCCCCACCGACTTTTTAGCAGCTTAAAAAACACTTGCCAGAACTTCAGGATTTATAGAAAAAAAATCATGTTCATATTCTGTGTATTTTAACATTTAGTTCTGGCACGGCCACCTTCCTCAGCTGGTAAATCTGTCAGAATAAATAGAAGGCAGCATCTAGAATGACAAACACATGGGTCAATGTCAAATACAAGCCAATCACTGTCAGAGCACGAGCCAAATTCCTGCACTTCAGTTTCACCAATATTCAGCCCAAATACCAGCATACCACTTACTAACAAAGTAAATAGAGAGGGGAAGCACTTCAGTTTTGTTTCTGTATGTATTTTTATAAAGCTGATAGGGGTTTCTAGATTAAAACAACCATTTCAGCAATTTCCTTAGTTACAACAATGCAAAACATCTTGGCACACTTGAAGTGAACTTTTAACAATTAACTACACCAGCAAAAACTAGAGCTTAGAAGTCCTAACACTTGCTTGCTAACCAAATTGACAGTGGATTTTAAGATAGCTAGAAGAAATCTCAGTCCAACTAGCTCTTTGGTAAATACAATTCTGGTCCCACTGTTATAGGAACTCCATCGGCCACACTCCACAGGACAGATTTTGATGTTGGCCTGTAGATTCACACAAAAGATGACCCGCTATCTTTTGTTGTTTTGTCATTGCGGTAGTGCAATAACCCAACACCTGCAGGCTTCACATCCAAGCCACTGAAGACTGCAAACTATTTCATAGCTTATGAAGTCCTCTTTGAAAGACAGCCACATACACTATAATCACAGAACATTTCGAAGTGAAAAGTACGTAAGATCTCACTTTGATACATTCGGTAGCAACTGAGCAGCAGTATTTCATAACAGCGCATCCGACCTGCAAATTCAGTCTCTCTCTCCTTCTCTGATGCCTGTCCAGATAACAGCTTGTGGGGTTATGGTGCCTCCTACTCAGCACTCAGGTACAGTAATCTAACAAAATTTTAAAGGGACATCAACCTGTAAATCCAGAGAAGTTAGTACTCAAGTTACATTTTCCTGTAGCAGTATCTCACTTTCATCCCAGTGACATTGATTTCCCATAACTTAAAAAGGCAACTAAACCAAAAAGTCCAATAGCTCTCCCAAACAGTGATCGCCTAAAACATCTCAAAGTGATAAGAAACACATTCCTATTTTTTCTTACATTAGGCCAGATGTTTCAGGATCCACATAAAGCTAATTCTGCCTCTTTCCCTGCACAAAATCAAACTGCACTTCTCCTATCGAACACTCTGCACCTCTTCTTCCAACCTCACGCAGATCTTAAACACCTAGCACAAAGAGGCTCTCATGTAAGCTGTTCCAAAGCAATCTGCTAGAAAACAAAGAAGTCCTGTAACATACTACTCTCCCTACAGAAGCATTTCACCTTGCGTAACCTCACATTGATTCCTCTTGCTGATGTGCCGTTTATATAGCTACTGATGTCACTGCAGAAACAGAGCCTCATAAATCTTTTTAATTCCTGCAGATCCTTTTAAATGTTTCTACATAGGCATAGCGAACAGGATGGTCCTCATCTCCAGGTGACATATCAAGTCATCTGTTCTCCTGAGGCTCCAAATCAACTTAAACTTTCTTCCAAAGCTTTTGCAGTCCAGCATTCAAGTTGCCATCATGATGACACTACAGCAATCTGCTCAGTAACAACAATATCCTCAGTATTAAGTTCCGTGGCTTTAATACAGTAATATCCCTCCCTGACATGTCGAACACAGGGAGGGTGAAAAGGGACAGGTATCACAGCTTCCTCCAGCAAGAAAGATTCGCCAAGAGTTCAGAGAACAACAAGGAACAGGGCAATAAAAGTATCCCCATAACCAGCTATTCTTTTGATGCAGTTATTCCTGACACGTCCTTCTTTCGGAATCTTAAACCACTTACTTCACACAAGCCATTTATTGGGATAGTGAAAAGGTAATCTCCATGTTCAAGGACAAGTTGAAGATACACAAGAAAAATACCTTCATATGTCAGGTCCTCGTAAAACTTTAAGCATGTTGTTCGCCTCCAGAACAGGGAGGGGAAAAAAGGTTCTCTCTAACAGTATCATCGCTCCTTTTTCATCTTTCATTACGTTGGCCAGAAACTGCAAGTTACGGACAGCGGTATTTGTTTTCCATCACATAGCTCCCTCTTCCAGCGAGGCAAGTCATTCTCTTACCCAAGTATCAAAAGCAGGGTCTATACAAAAGCCACTACATTACTCAACAGTGTTGGGAGTAGCATGGCACTTGGAAAAAGCCTGGACAGCTGTTCCAAAAGCACCTTAGCCACTGAAGTCCAGTACAATACGACAGTCATCTGACTGACAACACTTCAGTACTTTCTTCTATAGAGAAAATCGTACATGAAGACCAATTGTCTAACCCAAACAACAGATGTAGTTATAAAGTCTGGTTTGCACAGCAGAGTATCAAAGCATTCAAATTCGCTTACAGCCTGACAATCAAAGAAGAAGAACTGCAAAAAATCATATGACAAAACAAGACCATCAGTTTTAGAGTACATCCAATTAGGAGCCATGTGTTAACCATATTGTATGTACATACAAACTGTATGGGAAATCAACCCTTTCAAACCACGCTGTATTTTGGCAAGAGCCAGTAGCATAGAAGGGAATCAATCTGCACTAGAAATGGAAGAAAATTCAGCATTAAATAATCTAACAACCTAAAAGGAGAAAAAAATCTCAGTCTTGATACAACTACCTTATACTATCATTACCTTATGCTAAGGAAGCCTCTAAGCAAATCTGAATATGCATTGTACAAAAAAAATAATTTGCTCATTACAGTAATTTTGACAAAAGCAAGGTGAGAACTGTGAGAAAAAAAGAAGAAAACAAAACAAACATTAGACTTGGAAGGAAACGGGAGCGAGGTTGTGGAAGCTGAGAGGACAGATGGGTAAGTGGGCCAACAAGCTTTCAGGACAGGCCTGCGTGATTTCCAACAAAGCAGAGAAGATTAATTGCGTAGTGTTGTCTGAGCTCTACTCAATAAATTTTAATACGTGGTTTAAAGCTATGCATACATTCATTATATCTATGCAAATTAAGAACAGTGTTTGTATAGTAACAATATAGCGTACCTTTTGTTTGAAAAAATTCCAGTGATCTCATTTATCTATTTATTTACAGTTTATTTGCTATTACTCAAATATAGCTGCTGAGCTCAGCACAGAAAAAAGTAATATTAAAGTGTTGGATTAAGTACTGTACAGCAACGGGGTAAACACAGAATGAGATTTTAACCAAGGACTTCACAGTAAGAAAATGCAGACCTTAAATGTTCATCCATATCAGAGCATTTAAGAGAAGGAATCAAACGAACGGAAAAGATTTCCTTTCCTTAAAGCCTAAAAGATGTAAGCTGAAGACAGCTATCCGTTCTGCACACACACCTTTAATTTTCATCTTCCTAATCCTTGCTGTGCAAGTCTCATTAATTTAAACTCTTAATCCCTCCTGATTTTTAAGTAATTTGTACCCTTAGCTACAAATACATCTCCCTGTATGTAACCTAACCACATGACAGAAGCTAAGATTTTCTTTTGCAATAGAGGCTAAAATTGTTTTAGAATATACCATGCACTAGAATGTGTGAAGATCCCACTCCTGTTAAGAACTTACATTTTAAATAACATCTAAAAATCAACATAAAAAAAGAGTAAGTCAATTAAGGCTTCAGCTAGGCTCATGTCCCTCCAACAATGACCTTACCCATAACATGTATTCTCATTGCTCTCTGCAGTTTTCAAGACAAGAGACAGATGCACGTTTTTCAAAAAGCACAAAGAGCAAACTGAACACAGAAGTTTCAGTGCTAGGGTACATCTCATGTTAATTACCACTAATAAAGTGTAAATTTAATAAGCAGATTTTTAATTACAAAACAGGCATAAAATATCTCAATTATCATGAGTGCTATGGCTGTCTCTGTTCTTCCACTAGACATCCTCTTCCAGATCAGATACAAACACTTACCCACCACTCCCTTTTCTTAAACAGCACAGAAACACAGGCAAAGAGAAAATTAAGCAAGCTGCCTGTGGCCAGCACTACCCTTAGCTGACACTGGACAGACCAGCTTTCAAATCCTTTACCAGATCATGGAGAAACCCTGCTAAACACCACTGGTATAAGCAGTAATTCCTCCCCAAGCAGCCAGCTCCTTTATCGTTGCGTTCTGCAACCACCATCACTAAAACGCGTTTGATGAAGTGCTCTGCTTGTTAGAGAAGATTGTTCTCCCACACTATCAACCACATGTGCTCCCTGAAGTCCCACGAGGCCTGAGCTGTACTTGGCCAGCATTTACAGACTATTTGCTGCCTGCAGGTTCCCTGACATCTCCACGCCTGCGCTGTGACTGAGGCTTTACCTTGCATTTCAGACCATAAATAGAATCTCCCCCAGCGTGTAATTGCTGGCATGTGAGAAGGTACAAGCCATCACTGAAGCTCTCGCCACTCTGTACACAAAGGTTTCTCTTCTGAATTTATACTGTCGTGAAAATACAGCATCCAACAATCCAAGCTCTCCTCACACTAGCGGCATTTACATGCTCTCTTCCCTCCTCTGTCAATTATCTGGCAAAGGTTCTGCAAATGTACCTAAGTCCTGCTACCTCAGAGGTACTCCAAGCACTGCATCCACTGGTTAGACTACTAATACTTCTCCACCCTACTACAGGATAAAATTGAGATCATAATCTGATTTTCCATCCCAATTTTAAGGAAGGTCTTTCTGCAATAAAGCCAGCATATCACGTTGTACTACTAGGCCCACTCAACAGCTGTTCTTAGCAGATTCTGAATTATTTTTCATTCTCTGACACTGAAAATAAGGTTGTCAAAGCTGATACTTTTGCAGGCTCCCTATTGCTACTGCTCAAGCAACAAACATTACTCAGCCACAAGCCCTAATCAGGAGCAAAATATATCTTTTGAACGGTTTGAAACTCTATCTGAAGCATTTCAATAGATCGATCTAACAACGTTTGTCAGAATAGTTTAAGTGAAAACAGACTCCACAACTTTCACATGGACTCACAGGTACGGAATACTACACCTCCAAAACCAGCAGAATTTCAGCCCATCTGTATCTGCAGCTGATGCTGCCCACATATACAACTAGCCTTTTGGAGCATTTAAAGCAATTACAAATGGACAGGGCATTTAAAACATTTAGATCGTACTCATATAATGAGATTTTAGTAGTTTAGCAGTGAGATATACAGCACCTCATGGAAAAGATCAGACAAAATTTTGTATCATTAGTTTCCATGATTTTTAGTTTGAACACATCTCTATTTTGCTCCAGCAGTGTTACTACAGCACACTGATCATTTCACAGAAAAGTAACATAAAACTACCAGAGCCCTTAAGCCAGTGCTTTGAACAGTAAAAGCCGAACGTAACCTATTCCTTGTGGTAGAACAACCAACAGCAATCAACACTTCTAAAATGCTGTGTAGATGAACACAGAAATTTTTACTCAAAAACGAGCAATGTAGCTAGCTGAATAATCTGGTTCTCAAGTACAATTTTATTTTGAGGAAAAACTTAGCTGGCAGCAGCCACAGGTTAAATCTTGCGACCTTGCATGAGACATTAAAAAACTTATGTGAACTTGACAGTAATTAAGTGGCTCATCCAAGACATCCAGAGCACACTGCAAGCTTCTGCTTCTGTCCCCAAAACATCTCAGATACTTCCTGGTAATGACACTGTTTGACCAGTGGCTAAGCTGCTGTGCATAGGCATTAGCTAGCTATTTATGAGGAGGGGGTGGCAGTGAAATCAATGGTAAGATAGCTATGAGATCTTAAGTCACTTGATTTCTATTTCACAAACAGAAGACAGGAGAGGAGCTCTACAAAGAAATCCTGGATTCACAGAAAAAATTGTCAGAAGGGTTGGAAGATACTTCTCTATGCCACCTAGTCAAATCTGTAGTTCAGATCAGGTCTTGTTTCAAAGTTGGAGCAAAGCGCTCAGTGCCTTGTCCAATTTAGTTTTGAAATTCCCAGGGACAGAGACTCCATACAATGCACACGTAACTAATGTAGCAGAAAGAAAAAAAATAGTGGCTCCTTTTTCAGAAAGGAGCTAAGTTCATTCCAGCAATCAGATATTACAAGATAGAGTGAAAGATTTTTGCATGCATATCCATATTGGTCTGCAATTTAAATGTGGCAACCTGCCCTAGGACAACCATCATTTAAATTAACAGATAGCACATTGTGCTGCCTGCTGCAGCCAACTAACTACGGCTCTGGTGCACGATTACTTTCAAAGGAAACGTAACATAAGAATTTCTTACCTCCAGGCCTGTATACAACATCATCCTCTGTGATAAAGGATGTTATCTCACCGTTGTCTGTTCTCTCATACCGGGACTTCTTCTTGGGTGGTTTCTTTTTGCTTTTCTTTGTGGACTCCTCTGTGGTGGCACTGTTGTTGTCATTGTCCTCGTCTTCACTATGGTCACTTTCTGCATAATTCTTGGCGCCTCCTTCCAACGTACAGCTCCGTCGAGGACGCGAATTCTCACTCTCCCTCACCTTGTCTCTCTTGTCTCGCTCCTTATCCCGGTCTCTATCCCTGTCCTTTTCTTTGTCTTTGTCTTTTTCTTTGTCTGCTGTCATGATTCGCCACGTGCCTTCTTCTGTCCTCTCACGGCTGGGCCTCCGTGAAAGGTAGACAGTGAGCCTGGGCTTCAGTCTTCTGAATTTCTCACTCAAATCCAGGAAAAATTCAACCACTCCAACAACCCCAGCGTTTTAAAGAGGTTCTTGAAGGGGTAGGGGGGCGGGGGGGAGAAAGAGGGGAAAAGCCCATGTTAATATTCACAATTCTTTCAATTTCTGAAAACAAAAATTAAAAACAAAAAGCCCCGCATCCTAAAGCAATTCAGTATGGAAAACACAAAACAGCAAAATACAAGGTGGTCTTTTGAAGTATTCGTAGAAATTATAACTCACGAAGTGTCTGTACAATGTTTGAAAGCTATCTCCATCCTCAAAAAGATGTCAACTCCTTAAAAAACATTTTTTTTGTTCACTACAAAAACATAAGAACTTCTTGGATGGGAAGTGCTCATTGAGAACACGTATCATTTTATACCTGAAGCCAAATAGGAAGCACGCAAGTGAAAGAAAAACATTTAGGAAGGGAACAAGTGCAGGAAAGGAAGAGCGTAGAACTTGTTTCTCTCAAAGCAAATGAGAAAGTTTAGCAAATGGCTGTGTTGTTTTACATCTCAACACCACTAGCAACGGATGCCCTACAAAGCTGGTACAGAGTAAAGAATGCCATCTGCCACCTCCACGGCAATCTGTTAGGAAGTCTTCCCCTACCCTGCTTTTCCAAAAATAGAGGTAACCTGTAATCCACAGATTACAGGAATGAATTAATTCGAACCAAGCCACAGTAGTTACAAGTGCACTAACAAAATCTGCTTTCCCACATATCAAAAATATGACCTTTCCTGCCTGCTTCACCAATAACAGAACACATGGAGATAGATTTTATAACTCATCACCCTCAAGCATTCAGTTTCCTGCTAGGGAATAGGAAGGGAAGAGATAATCCTATGGTTTTACTCCGCTGATCATTTAATCAATACAGTTAACATCAACTGCATCTTTATTTTTCCTTCAATGCAAGTTTGGATTTTAAAAATTGGACTGACTGTGACAAGAGTATTTGCAAGCTTAGACCTACAGGCCAGGATCCTCAAACCACAACCAAGTGCACACAACAGTTGCCTACTGTCGTGGTTTAACCTCGGTGGGCAGCTAAGCACCAGTCAGCCACTCACTAACTCCCCTCCAGCACCCTGCAGCTGGGGTCTGGATTAATTCCCCATGAAACACTACTACCGTACCTAGCCAAAATGAAAGGTAAGGAATACTGGCCCTACACAGTTATATCCTTTATTCTTCTAACTCAAAACCAAGGGTTTCCCTAAAATGTCCTTTCTGTTGGTCAAATAGAAAGGATCTGGACTGACAGGTTGCATGATTCATCTCCGAGTGACAGACAGCAGTGCACGCATTAGAGTTTTTGGTACCTTCTCTGGAAAGGCTCTAGTGAATGTGCACCGACTGAAGTATTTATAAGTCCCTCTTGATGTTGCTCAATAGCAGCAGTCTGAACAGTTACAGCTGCTATTGAACAAGAATCGTAACATACCATTTTTTCTATAAATGTTAATTAAAGAAGGGTATTTCAAGAAGCATGCATCCAACATCCAAAGGTATGTTACTTTTTTTCCCCTAGTTCACTAATTCAGGATAAATCTGAATTTACCCACATTCAATTCAGAGGCTTTCATAAAGGTACTATTTGGTGCAACCTGAAATTAGCCCACTGTGTACAATGCTACAGCATGAAAGTCAGGGACCCAGGAAGATTGAATGTTCATACATTAAGCACCTGAAACCACATTAGAGAAGAAAAAGGACTATCTTGATTTTTGAGTCCTCGGTGATCCCATGTATTTGAAATTTCTTTGCTCTTACATGAACCTCAGACTACAATATTCTTGTCCCTGTTGACTGCTACTTCCAGCAATGGAAATAACCAAAGACAGACAAATTGCTTTTTCTGATACAATTCAGCCTGTGGCTTGAATCTCTCAGGCATTTCCTGAACGAACCCATCATCCAGGTAGGAAATGATTCTATTTTCTTTCCTTCTTATAGCAGCTGCCATCATTCTGATAACACACAAGGGGAATCCAACGAAACTCCAGTAGAGATGACTACAATGAACCTGTCAATTGCCAGAGAACTTGCAGATAACAGTGATAGCAATGGTCTACAGGGACTCAATAAGAAATGCCTTAAATTTCTAGAGGCTAAGAAATTCCCCAGTAGCAAGCTTGAGGTTTTTTTTCTATTGTTGTTGATACAAAATTCACTTTAGAGAGTAAATAATCTATTCATTTTGAATGAGAACTAATTACTTTCCCAGGGCAATCCAAAAATTACAAGTAGTGCCATCTCAACCTACACACAGGAGATCTTTATGTGTTCTTTAGAGATCAGAAACTAAAAGATATAGGATACACCTAAAAATCTTATTTAACTACCTCCAAGGACAGATAAAATCCAGTCACTTCTAACTATTCTTATATACTAGCCCCAGTAATAACTCTTAAAAGTTCTATCTGTATGCAACCTATGTGTTTTCTTCAGGTCTCTCTCCTGGGTATAAAGCACTGATTTTTATGATACAGCTAGCCCAACTTCTATCAAGAGACTTAAGTCAAGTGTCCTTTAGAAGCTGCATTTGCTTTTCTTTCCTCTCTCAAGGGTGGAAGTGTATCTTCCACTTGGAAGATGTCGGTATCACCATCATCTCAGCACTATAAAAGATCACAACCCTCTTCTGGCACAGCCAATTGCAGCACAAGCACTTTCCTTCGACTGCAAAGTGCAGAACGTCCTTTTTTAAAAAAATAATTTTCAACTTATAAGAAGAAATAATCCATCAGTCACCACCATAGCACATTACCAGGGATGGCTGGCAAACAGAAAAAGCAGGTTTCGAACGTGGCCAGCTACAGGGCTTCTTCCTTGAAGCCACAAGATAAAAAAAAAAAACTAAAAGGGTGCCAACCACCCCGCATCTCTGAACGCAAGGGAAAAAGGAGTTTAAACACCACATCAAATACACAGTGACCGCCACAGGGCTGGCGGGTAAGTCACTTCACAAAAGTAACATACCAAATGCACTTCCCCTTACCCTATCTTTATCAACTCTTTCTATGCACACAGACAAAAACCAACCTGCCAGCAGAGAGAAAATCCCTCTACACAACCTGCCACGGAGCACAAGAAGAGAAGCCTCTGAATGTCAAGGGTCACACGTTGCAGAGGAACCACCGATGAATTCTACGTCTCGCCATTAATGAACAAGAATGCACACTGCAGGACTTAACAGAACTCCCCACGTAACTGCAGATTTAAGTCCTCCTTGTTTCTATCAGATTAAATTCAAAGTACTTTAATGTTTTTATTACAAGTCCACCTATTATGGGGTTTTTTCCTTTTTTCTTTGCACAACAAAGTTCTGCATAGAGGAGTAACATTGAATAAATAAACACTACGTTCATAATGATTAAGTTTACTGTAGGGCTGTGCAAGAATTTGCGTATATCACAATTTGCTCGGTCTGTTCATCTAAGAAACTCCCAGCTACAAACACAGCAAAATTGCCACCCTCCTCCTAGCTCCTGTTTCAGGAGAACCTATACAAAAGAAGTTTTCATAGCGAATGTATTCATGGACAGTACAAGAAGCCTCTTTATCTAATCGGAGTCTACATCTAGTTCGATTAGCATTAAAAGGCAAGTGATGAAACCTCATTGCAAGCACTATTTAACTTTCTTACACAAATATATCATGTTTCCAATACTATGTTACTAAAAAAAAAATCCCATTTCAAAAATATTGCAGGATTAAACCAACATCATCATGAAACGACGACTACTTTTGTCTCTAAGAATAAAGCAGTCACATAATCTTAAGAGCAGTTGCACGACTAGGGAAAAAAACAAAAAACCACACAGAGGAAAGAGGCGTTACACAACCTCAACTGTGTTAGCAGTAATCCAAAGTAAAGCAGTAATCCAAGCAGTGTTCCAAACACATTTTAAAGATTCCAAGACATATTTTGCCTCTACAGTAAAATACATTTCCCCTTGCTATTTTATTTACTAACACCAGAAACAAAAAGCAAATCACTACTTATAAATACAAGTGTACACTCAATGTTTGGAAGCATCTCTTCAACCGTAAGAGCGGAAAGCATCTTACTACTGAAATACTACATCATCTAAACTTAAGTATTTACATTTCATCTCACACATTCTTACTTCGCCCACCAACCACACTGGAATGGGAGAATACTACCAGCTCCATACTCAAAAGCTATACTGTTGCCTAATCACTCTTGACTAAAATGTAAATACCATGAGAACATATCTGGTGACTCAACATTATTCATCAGTTACAGATGTTGTAGCGGGTTAAGCACTTTTATCATTCCATACATAAGGATGCACAAAACGCATAAAACTAAAACCATCACAAAAATTACAAAAATATTGTGAGACACCTTTTACGTTCTCTAAAGTAAACCGGGATAATACATCTTGCATACTGCTAAATACAGTAATGGCACAGATGTTTAAATTCGGATTAGGGCAGTAGAAGCAAAAACAGTGAAAGTCTTAAGTGGTTTTTGGCAAGCTCCGAAGCTTGGGTTTCCAGTAATTTTCCTCTTTGGCAGCTCCTCATTCTCACTACACCAAACAACCACCAAAGTAGCTGCTTCTGTCGTCATACTACAGAAACGAAATTCAGGTTACAGCACCACAGGTTGAAGAGTATTAACTGCCTTTGATACTGGTTTATTCCTTCTTCCATAGGGAATCTTTCAGAGATCAGCTTAAATTACTTATTTCCTGAGATTAAAAGCAGAACATTCACTTTGCAGTGGCTGAGAGTGGTATACAAAGCAATGGAAGAACAGCTTCCATCCATTATTTGTTCAATGCAAGTTGAAAAAAATGAGGAAAAAAATATTAGGTTCCACCACACTCTAAGATTTTTTTTTTTGTTTGTTATTTTCTTAACTAGACCCTCAGGATATGTTCATTTATCCAAGTACTTCATTATATCCAGTACGCACTAACTTTATCTCCACTCAGTATGCCAGACATTAAAGGTCCTTGTTATCTTAAACTGTTTAGAAGTCAAACATACTTCAAAAATGTGTTTGCAGAGCTACCTGCTAAAGTCTTCTGTTCTCAGCTTTCTAGCAGAAAACGTAGATACGTATGACTTCAAATCGTATTCAAATGCTCTTGTTCCTGTTAAAAATGTTCCTGCCTCCAGAGATGAAGAAACAGAGGAAACTCTGATTCTGGTAGGAGACAGAAACCTTGATTTAGGAGTCTGGGCCGAACTTATTCCCAGGTAAGCTGGCAATAAGTGTCCCAAGTAAAGAGAAGTCTGAACACCGGTGCTTCACCAAGTCAGAGCGCTGCCCCTACAGCATCCTGCTACTTAGCATGGTACCTCAAGCACATTAAGTGCTTCCAAACACTGTATTTCTATACAGAAAGGGTGTTTAAACATTGCACAACAGTTTCTCAAAAGAGTATAAATTGTAACTTCAGACAAGTCTCGAGGATGACTTCTCTGCCCACCCAAGTTCAAGAGGAACACTTTGGTGCAAGCGAAGTTGGAAAGAAAAGCAGTGCAGTTAGTCCCTGCATTCCTGAAACGGTGTTTTGTGTCCTCCTCCTATTTGACAGGTGACCTGAAAGCAGCATCTCTCCAGAAACGAACACACGAAAGACCCAACCACCTCTCAGGACAGAGGATATACACACATCTCATTGCTAGTCCTTGTCTAGGCAAACTCACAAGTGTTAGATTTTAGTCGCTTGCTAAAAAACCCTTCTCTAGTTCCACTCCCAAAGACAGAGAAAACGAAAGATGTCATCATAAATACAATCAGATCTGACTATGCATTTTCAAATGCAACCTAAACAAAAGCCTTTGCCAATGTNGTTCTCTAGTTCCACTCCCAAAGACAGAGAGAACGAAAGATGTCATCATAAATACGATCAGATCTGACTATGCATTTTCAAATGCAACCTAAACAAAAGCCTTTGCCAATGTATCTTATAAATCAAGCAGGTACGATTTAACCTTTAAACTTCATTTTTAAAAACCGAAGTAAGTTCATAATCATTATTTTCAACTTATCATTACCCCACATGCATCTGGTTGAGGTTTTTTCCCAGCATTTGAAATCTATTCAAATTAAAGTTTTCTCATTCGTTCAGACACAAAAACCCTCCCATCCTCCCATCCAAGTGAGGAAAGCGGGATACTACTACTCCTGCGAGAAAATGAGTTACAGTCAGATCTGGGCACTGTGAGTTATGAAGACGGCCAAACTGCAGTTACCCATTACAGGCAGCTCCTACAGTTATTTGATCTATACACCTGGAAATCATTATCAGAGCAAAAGGCATACATACCACCTCTTTACACATTAAGTTCTTAAACCTCTTAACTAGTATTAAAGAGTCAGGTTTCAAACATAATGTGAAAGCAAATCCAACAGAAATGCTATGAGATTGAAACAGGAAGGCATCTAAGTATGCAGGGCAACTCAAAATACAGAGAAGAGCTCCTTTTTCTTATTTAAGCCAGACTGATAAATCTTTTAACAAGATTGGTTTGGTCATGTGTTACCAGTCTTAATAAATACAACAGGACCATTCTTCAGTAAGCTTTTAGTCTCATATCGCAAGATAAAAAAGGCACTGTTTTCAGCAAATGCCAGATTAAAGGAAGTATGTGCTGCAACTAGAGTTCCTTCCACAGAGTTTTTCTAATTTTGATGTCAGGGAAGAATTTTAACTTGGTTTTAGTGCAAGGGACTAAACTTTAAAAAAAAAAGGAAAAGACAATCAAGCAGCCCATAAAGATTACCCCATATACTCATAAGGTCTGAAGAACTGCTTTAAGAAAACGTTCAAGATCATTTCTGAAAAACAACCCTAATAACACAACATTAGGAACAGGAAATCTCAGCTGTAACAGAACAAAGCACTAAACTGTGAGTATCAAAATGCAGCACTAGCACTGTGGTTCAAACACACACGTGCCTGCTTCAAATGCAAGAGTAGCTTCTATACAGCTTACATTTCAAAAGACCCCACCTTCTACGATAAAGCTAATTGACTGCATGGGCTTGACCTCCCTGGGGAGGCACACAGAAGTTCAACAAGTCTCAGAAAAGACTAAGCCCATCTGTCACCAACTTTCTCCCACATTCTTTCCCTATCTTCCATTTGCTGTTGAAAACGCAATTCTCAGATATTCAGAGTGTATTTTAAGACAAAGTATATTAAAAGTTCATTCAGGATATCTCTCAGAATATTCTCCACCCTCATTACCCATTCACCATCCCAAACCAGAGAGCCAGAGCTATTAGCTTCAGGCGAACACGTCCACAGGCTGTGAACTGAAGGCAAATTCAATCAGAAGCCAGTACAGGAAGGAAAAAAAAGGTAGAGAAAAGATACAGCAAGATCTTTATACCATAACACTTAAACAGTATTTCACAATGTCCGGAGTCAGATTTTACAAAAGATACTTGCTCCAACTTCCGTAATCCAGATCCTGCTAAGTTTACCTACAGTATTTTCCAATCAACTGCCACACACAGAGCCTACACACAGTTCTCTTCCTGCCACAAGCAGGGAAACAAAAATGAACATCGCCCCTGAAGGCAGCGGCACAGAACTGTCCTTTCTGGCAGCATACACAGTGCTGCAAGCCTGTCAATACCAGAACTTCATAGATAGTACCGGGTCTTATGTTGCTTCAGTCTTTGCATTTCAGCAGAACCCAAGACTCACCTCACATCCCACCAGATTACTCTACAACAGTAAATAGCTGCCAAAAGAACCGAGGTTCATGCAGTCTTTACTACTGTTGTACTACCCGCTGCGCTGGTTCAGTGTAATACTGGTTTAATATTGCTGCTCCTGCACCTGCAAAACAAGAGTGAAAGCATGGCAGGGAGGGAATTGAGAAAAAAGGCTACTTCAAATAACTGTGCATCTGACATGCTGCACAGCAACTTTTGTTTGCTTGTCATTTGGGTTTTCTGTGATGCTGAGGAAGGTCAGTTAATAGTTTGAGAAACCAATCTGGCAGTGGTTTCAAAAATTGTTAAGAAAGACCGGGNTTGGCAGGGAGGGAATTGAGAAAAAAAGGCTACTTCAAATAACTGTGCGTCTGACATGCTGCACAGCAACTTTTGTTTGCTTGTCATTTGGGTTTTCTGTGATGCTGAGGAAGGTCAGTTAATAGTTTGAGAAACCAATCTGGCAGCGGTTTCAAAAGTTGTTAAGAAAGACCGGGTTATGAATGTGAACACAGCCACGTCAATTCAAGTCACGCTCTAACGCCAAATAGGAAAAGAAAATATGACGGACTTACACAGCTTTGAACTAGAACAGCTCTTCTTGACTGATGTTACTGAAAGAAAATGTTGATAGCTAACATCTGTAACAACCCCATGCATCAGTACCTGTTGCTGCGTTTCAGCGTTTTTAAAGCTCTGAGATCTCTGGGTGGAGTAAGGTAAATATGATCAGCCTTTTATTACTTTAGGAATCATTCACTAAGTTTTCTGCAAGCTTTAGAGACTACCTGGCTTCTAAAGTTTCACATATATACATACACATGATTTTTTTTTCCTACAACATTAATGCATCGGTCAGTAAAAAAGTTAATCTTCTTGCTCTGTTCTCGTGCACGGTATGACTCTGCCAATCTAGCTGGTGCCTTACCAGCGTTACAGCCAAGTGGGTGTTGAAGGCGTCCCGTGCCTATTCCTGAATGCTGACGGGACTAGTCTGTGACCCTCCTGGAAGCAAGTCTGCTAAGTCTTTTAAAAAGCCCTTACAAGTCTCTCTCCAATGGATGATATGCCTCTTATCAGTTGTCTTTCTTATCTCCTTTGCTGGCATTTTGAGTTTATAACACAAATACAGCACTGGAACGCTTTTGAGTTTATAACACAAATACAGCACTGGAACGCTTTGGCTAGTAATGGCCATTATGAGTTACATATTTACAGTCCACGGCTCTTGTAAGGCCTCTAAGCGCATGCAATTAAAAGCGTGTTTTGTTCGCTTTCAACTGCTCTCTACTAATCATCCCCAAATGGTTCAAGAAGCTAGTGTATAGAGAAAGAAACAAACAGGCACTGACTTCAGCAGCATCTCTCACAGCTGGGAAGTAATCATCACTGGAATAAAGGCAGACAATTCAAGGTGTTTCTCATGACAGACAACGATCTTTTTTTCTCCCTGCTATTTACCCAACTTGACCTAAGAAAAACAAGAGATCTCTATTTCTGAGCCATGCCTTACACCGACTCTGCTCACAGCTGTCAGTTTTTAAATCACAGTCTGTATAATGCTGCGTATCAGCACTCTCCCATTGCACATTCCACCTTCGCACTGATACGCTCTGACTTGGGATATTATGGCATCATTCTGAAATCCAGGTCGAGGGTCTCTGACAGACAAGCTATGCGGGGTGACAGTTTAGATAAGATCATAATTCGCTCTCTTGAGCACAATGTTGATGCTACAAAACTTAAAAAAACAGGAGAAAAGAAAAGAGTGAATGAGATTCCTTCAAAAAGCAAAGCAAGATTTCACAAGGCAAAAAAATTACTTCTGAGTTTATCAACAGAAAACGACAGGCTACTCTGCATGTCTTCAGAGTTACTTTTTCAAAGCAGAAACATGTTTCATTTCATTTCACTCAAGAATTTTTCAAGTATCTTTAAATCCTTCCTCAGAAAGCAGACAGCTTTACCCAGCAATTGTGAGGATTTTTAAGGGATTGGAGTGGTAAGGACCTAAGAGAGAAAAGCTACATTGCACTTTGTTTGTGGTATTCTAATTGCGTAGGACAGGTAGAACAACCATCTACCTGCAAGAAACCATAAATTCAGTAAGTATTAAAAACAAAATTTTACGAGACCATCAGCTTTGACCACAGAGTAGACTGAAAGACCGGGGATAATATTTGGGGTGAATATATCAGCTCCTACCTCCTCCAAAAACGGTTGGGCAATTTATGTACCATACTCGTAATAGCGATCTGAGAAAAGATTTCTAAGAACACCTGCTTTGAGATAGTTTTACACATAGGCTTCCACAAAAGCAATGTAATTCCAAATAAGTCAGTTTCTCCCCACATTATCAGGAGCAGTAACATAAAATCAATACATTCTTAGAAAGTTTCTATACTCCCAATAAGATCTCCCAATCTTAACAGATAAATTAGCTAGACTTTCTGTTCTCTCCATTACTGTTTGGTGAGGGATCTAAAACAACAGCAGGGACACTGGAGCTGTCTGCACACATTTTGATATGAGGCTGTTCGTCCGGTCACCAGCTGAAGAGAGTTCAGCCCTCATTTACCATGCTGTGATACATAAAACATTGAAGACAGCCCCTCCAAAATCCTGTGCCCTTTTCACCTCTCACACATACCAAGAAGCTCAAGGGCTGAGTGGCTAGGTGGCCACTTCAAAACCAGAGAGCGACCAAGATACAGAACTATGCCTATAGCACAAAAAACTCAGATCCCAGCTCACTATATTGATCCACTCTGCTATAATATGATGCTCAGAACTCCTATAGTCATTTAAAAAGGTGCTTTAATGGCCTCTTTAGTCATAACATATGGGAACAAACAATGATCCACAGACAGTAAATATGAAGCCATGTATTTACTTCTTTTTCTCTAAAGTCATGCAGGCTAATGTAAATGATTACTACAATATAGGTCTGAGTAATGTAAAGTAGTGATCCCATAACACCATTAAAAAAAAATAGGACTTTTTAAAATGTCCATATAGTGCAACACTTTAAAAGGCTGTTAGGGGAGAAAAGGCCCAAGGGACCTGTAAAGAGCTGCTATTCTAACAAGAACCATTATCTAGGGAATTTAATGTCATTTGGAGCCAAGAAAACATCTGCATCGTAAGGTTGCTTAACAACATTTAAAACAGAAAAAAGTTAAACAAGAACTTATGATATACCGCAGATTACTTTGAACAGATTATGCTTTTATCAACCACAATTACTTTGTTTTTCTTCCAGCCACCATATCAAGCCAGAACTGGATTTGCAGGATAACTATATAGCCAAGAAAACACAGGTAAGAGACAAAAAGTAAGATTAGGGTAGAGAACCTAAAACAAAGGTAGTGGCAACCATTCCACCATCACAGACTAGCAGTGGGACCATCCATACGCCAACAAATAAATTACACACTCTCCCAATAAATCATCAAGTACTGTAAAAAAAATTCATTTTCTGACAGAAGTTTCAGAAAAAGACGACAGACTTTCAGAAGCAAAAAGGGTAAACCCTGAAAGCATGCATATGGATTTCTTGACAGGCAAGTCTGTGGCAACAAAAAAAAAGTCTGTACTATGTTTACTAAAATAGGTAAAATATAAACATTCCCAAATGCTGTAAACTCAGGGAAACACCAAAGAAATCAAAACATAAAGAAAAACTCCTGGTACACAATAGCAACCAAGCTAACGCTAGCAGTAAAGAGTACCTCCTTGAAATGGAATCGTATGTCCATTTTACAATAGTTCTAGTTCTAAGGAATACATGACCAACAAGTTACTAGTACATCACATACCTACGCCTTCCTAGGAAGTCACTTCTTTTAATACAAAAATTGTTTTTGCATAATACTGCAAACACTCATTTCCGTGAGTTTATTAGAATGAGAGCATTGCTGCTTCGCAGGCAACTGCAAGCATAACTACACCTAGAACTCCACCCACTTACAACTAATTTCAATTTCCATTCTAAATTTTATTTTGCTACCTCCATCTCTGCAACGTGTCTACAAATATCCACCAGACTGTCATTCCCTATAAGGAGATAGCCATGCTTTTCTCAACTGGATGTTTCGTTTTTAGATGGCTGAACACTCAGCTGCCCTCTCGCAATCCTTTCATCTTCTAGAGCCTCCAAAATATCTCCATTTAAAATCACCCAAGCGAAAGCTAGAACAGGTTATTTTTGGAAAACCCCTTAGAGCAGCAAAGGCAAAACCTCTGGTCTTCAGCCACATTAACTGTTTTATTTAACTCCATACAACTGCCTGTGTATTTGAACTACTCAAAATGGAAGAATAACTGCAGGGTGGGCTCCTACGATGAGCTGACTGGCCAGACATTTCCACTGAAACGCGGCTATAATTAAAGCAATTTCTCTCTAAAAAAGCAGCATCCCCAGAGTCTGGATACCATCTACAAGACTGAAGATATGCCACTTAAGTGCTCCATAAAATTCCACAACAGCAGAAACAAAGAAATTCTGCTCTCTTTCAGTCCTGTGACAAAGTGGGGCGGGGGGAATGGTACAGTGTTATCGGAACGAGGAACAGATATTAACAGGACGTAATTTTTGTTGACCACTGTTTTAAAATAGTTTTTACATAAACATCAAGACAAATTGTATTTCTGTCCAGTGAAGCAGTCTTTAATTTCAGACATTGGTCTCCTTTTCTCTGAGGAACAGCTTATTTTGGTTAATGACAGAGCAGACGTCAGAATTTTCCTTCCTACAAAGCCTCTCTTCCCAGCACAGAAGCGCTGTTGTAATCATGAGATTAACTGTGCTTATTCATGTGTGAAATGCAGGCTTGATCTCTGTCTCATATTATAGACTGTCTACAGCAAACAGTCAGCACATTCTTCATAATACTTAACTACTGAAATGTATTAAATTACATCTCACTTCCTTTATTGCATTTACAGAAAACAGTGACAAATACTTAGTATTTAGAGTAGTAAAACCTTACTAGTGAAGTATGATCTTTGATCTCCACTCCTCAGCTACACAAGCAGGTTCTGCTACGAGGCAGCAGGAATATCACTCAAAAAGCGAACATATACAATACTATATGCAAAAAAAAACAAGCACAAGCACACGATGTTGTGAGACAGGTTTACTGTTTAAATGTAAGTCTGTCTGCACTAAACCTACGTAACAGCTTATTATCCTTCTATATTCTCGCTAAAGATTTCAAAATACACATGAAAAGGTATTTGCAAAGAGGGTCTACCATTTCAAGAGATCATATGAACTCTCGTATGACCTTAACATACAGAAAACCGAACCTGTCAATACTAGCATTTAACTTCCAACATGTTTTCATCCCAAAAATAGAGCTAGGTGTCCTTCAGACACCCGTGAATATACCCAGCCTGGCCAAGGTCACACTGAGACCCTGGGAGACCTGCAATAACCTGTCTCCAGACTACACTCATAGGACTCTGCAAGCAGCAAAGCATACACTCACCTCTTCCCCTCAACCTCATCTCTACCACTTCAAGAGAAAAAAAAAAAAGAGAGCTACAAAAGAAAATCTACACTGCTTATGCGTACAGGTGTATCACAGCAAAATTTTTTACTACCCAAAGCCCCTGACTTCATCTTCTTGCCTGTTCAAACAGTAAAGACTTAAATCACCGCATAATATTAAGGCGCGATTCCCTCGTTCAATACGTAATTCTGTGCAACTGTAATACTTCATTTCCGTCAGAAAGGGCCAGCTTCCTCCATACCACTGTCAGCTAAGACTGCATGTGTAAGGCAACAAATGGCAGCAAACAGGTAATTATGAAACATTCCATCTCTGTGGCATAAGTTCTTAAACACAAAACAGAAATNTCGTTCAATACATAATTCTGTGCAACTGTAATACTTCATTTCCGTCAGAAAGGGCCAGCTTCCTCCATACCACTGTCAGCTAAGACTGCATGTGTAAGGCAACAAATGGCAGCAAACAGGTAATTATGAAACATTCCATCTCTGTGGCATAAGTTCTTAAACACAAAACAGAAATCACACAAATCCCATAGATTTGCTTTTCTTGACAAACAGCAAGGAAAATTAGAAGATACAGGTTACCTCAACACATAGGATCATGAAGTAGAACAGATTAACAAAAAAAAACCCATTACCTATAGTCATTTTTAGATTATTCTTTGTAAGTTAGGAAAACAGTAACACTTGGTGCTCCAGCACCCATCAGCTTCCACATTAACTCTCCTAGTAAGATTTTCCCCCCCTTAATTCTGGTTCACTTTTCTGGAAGCCAGTGAACTTTAAAATAAATAAATAAAATAAAACCATATGTACTATCAAAGTAACAGAAAAATTCACCTTCTTTGTAGCCATGTTACTGCCCCTGGGCAGCAATCAATTGAATTCTTCATTAGATTTGAAGGACGGTTTTTGAAAAAAGGACGAGTTCACAGGTCTCACACATTAGGTGTTTTAACACTATATATTATGTTTCAAACAGCAGTCTCTCTCTGTCAGAACAATGACTGGATCAGTAATCTGCTGGCCACTGCTAACAAACCCTTCTTAGAAGGGACTTCATAACGGGCTGAGTCTTTCATGAGAACAGGAAGGAAACATTAAGAAATGTTCCAAGTGATTAGTCTGCTTCTACTCAAAACCAAGAGCAAGTATTTTAACGCTGGGTGACGTAACTTCTGACTTTGGTCACGCTTTAGACATTAACATGATTTCTACTTCCAGTACTCTCAGCAGATACTCTTAACTACTGTATGACTAAAGTAACAGAATCTCATATAACAGAATGATGCAACATACTTGTATTAATGTATTTAGGTCGGACATCATAAGCTGCTGAGAACAACGTTGCAAAATTAGAACATAAGCCCTTAAGCGCAGAATAACTGATGCAAATGATTATTAAGCCACACACGAAATTTGGTGGCCTCGCTCACGTTACAGTAACACCACAACGCATCACTTGCCACCAATAGCAACCGGCAGATCATAAAGGGCCACAAAATCAAGCTTTTGCCTCTGAATGATACACTCTCACAAAAAGAAGAGACCTGAAGCATTTAAAGACAAGAATAAGCACATGAAATATAGTTAAGGAGATTTTCTTTTTTCATAATTGCATGCTAATTACATGCTAATACCCCATGACGTGCAAATTAAGACTCCACAAGCCATGTACCATACTGAAAATACTTTTAAAATGGAGGTTATTTTTTCTAAATGAAGCAGTATGAGGTTCCTAGCTCTATTTTCAAGGTAAAATTTCAAGGTTAGATACCACTAACAGCTTTGAAACAACGTTAAAAGATTACTAAAACTGTTCGCAGTCTATAGGGGACACCAGACTAAGCAGAGCACCATAAACTGTTCATCGCAGTGTTTAACCAGTCTGTGGCCAAGGCATGTCTTAAGACCTTCTTTATTCCCCTAGTAAGATAAACTGGGGTTACCATATTTCACTTGTTCTTTCAGATAAAACCCTAAATAAAGGGTGATCCTTTAGCAACCAAAGACAGCCAAATTACACTATTTATGGTAAATATGATGCAATAAAGTTTTGCATGTAAAAGCATACCTTTGAAGATTCTTGTCTATGAAGTTCCCACCATTTCCTGCACATAAGCATTCAACAACTGAACAAGGAGGAGTTTAGAAGGAGGTCACATCACAAAGTTTTTTCCCCCGGAACACTAACCTAACCAGGAGCTGACTTACGAGCTACTTTCAAAATACTACAAAAGAAAATTCACCAAGTGACAGTTACTCAAGCAACTGGGACCTAATTAAATCTATCCAACACTTGAGAGATCAGCCTGTTTTCTCCTACAGTCCTGTAGTGTCTCCCAGGAGATAACACATACAACTACGGTGAGATTTATTACTTGCTGACTAGCTCTTAACGTATTCTGAATTATGATCTGGCCCGTGAATCAGAACTCTAGTGAAAGCGACATTTCAAAACAATTATGTAACTATTTTTTATTGAAAATACGAAATAAACTTTTACATATAGCGTTTTAGTATCAATTGCTGTTGACCGGGACAAGAAAGAACAAGTAACTCCTAGAGAAGTTTATCAAGCTTGCCGCTCAACAACACAGTAAAAACAATTTCATGATTTTTCACTAGTATTGTGCATATTATGTCCTTCTCCATTACCTCCCCGATGGGTATAACTTCACTCACACTGCTTAGAGTTTGAAAAAAGCCCTCCCGCAAAGTAACAGCCTTTTTGGTGTCGGGGGAGGGGGTGACATCAAACCCCCAAAAATAAAAAAAAAACAACTACCTATCCCCCCAAACAAAGCAAAAATCACAGCAAGAGTTCTGAGAAAAATATCCCTATTTAATTCTAGAGAAAAAACACACTCCCAAAATATAACAAGATTTTTAAAAACCAAACCCACCATTTTCCTTGCATATTAAGACCTATGCCTCAAAACAAAAATAAATTTAAAAAGTCACATGCACAATTTAGGTTGTAAGAGGCAAGAAAAGTTTCAAATGTGTCCTGAAAATAATCACGGGAAAAGTTGCTATTATTCATCATCTATCCACATAATTATCTATGGGACTCAATCACTTGTTTATCTGTTAAGAAGAATAGTTAATATACTTTAGAACTTCCATGGAATCAAACTCAAAACGAACTTAAGCTACTGGTGTATTTCAAATGTTCCAACTGCACCAAAAAGTCAATTTTGAAGAAAACGATACCAGTGTTTATGAAGCATGTCTGGCCTGGTTGGAGTTTCCTTGAACTCCAAGACATCCGTGTAACGGCAATGCAAAAAACACACTGCACAATCCCACGCTTAGTTTGATATTTTCAAGGGGTATTTCAGCTGCGTCAGCTGTCTTTAGGGATCTCAACAAAAATGTAGGAACACAGAAATGGTGGCCTTCAATGTGGTGTACTTCTGAGCTGGCAGCAGGATAACTGAGGTATTCTTCTGCAGCAACCTGGCAAGAACTTGATTTTTGCGCTGTGAAAAAAGCCTATGACAGAAACCTAAAACACCAGTTTAGCGTAAAGTCATGGCATTGCACCAGTGTCGGAGAGTCTGTTTGCACCATTTTAGTAAAGCTCACGCACATTCACATACGCAGAGGTGCTGTCATACCTGCATTATGCTAAGCTGCCACTTCTGCCATGCCAGAGGGCTTTGCACTGAAATCCAGCCGAGAT
Organism: Steatornis caripensis; assembly: GCA_013398225.1. Classification (NCBI taxonomy): domain Eukaryota; kingdom Metazoa; phylum Chordata; class Aves; order Caprimulgiformes; family Steatornithidae; genus Steatornis; species Steatornis caripensis. The sequence continues at coordinate 307,968 of VZSC01014920.1, forward strand.
GCTCCTGCCACCACCACAGCGCCAAGATGAACACAGCAGCCAGTAACCCCCAGCTGAGCTCAAGGAAGCAAACAGCTGAGGCTGGCAGCCTCTCAGAGCTCTCAAAAGATCCACATCAACTTCACACTACACATCATAGCCAGGGCTTTCCAGAGCAGAGAATTAACCTGACACGCAATGCTTACAATTTATCTCCACCAACAATTCTCTATATTCGATATGAGCCAAGATGTGTACTGAGCACAGATTTTGCTGTCAGAAATTTTGTAGTGCTCCTGAAATCCTAAACCACCATTGAACTCCCGCACAAATGTAACAGAACAAGACAGTTGTATTGACCTTTGGCATCTCAGATACCACAGTATGTCCTCAGAAGAAAAGCACTCACCCAAAAGCACGGACTCAATAAAACTTTATGCCAAAATACAACTTTGTACAGCAGTATTTGTTAAAAAAAGTCAAACTGAAGTTCAGCAGGTACTTCTTTAGCTACTTTCTAACTTATATTACTGGCTCCATGCTTTAAAAATCCGCAAGAATTGCTGTTACCAACTACGTGGAGTTTGCACATCTTTCTAAGGCAAACTTCAGATAATTAGTCTCTCAAATCTGAACTCTGACTCTCAAGTACCAGCACACAAAAGTGACATGATACAGGAGGTTACCACTGGGCCCGTTCACCCTCATTACCAGCCTGCTGGAGAAAACCCAAAGTGGTACCTGTAATCAGGGCATGCTACTAAATTCCAGTAAATCATTAACTCCCTCACAAGCAGCTAAATCATCCTTCCAGTAGAGAGGGGACTTCTAAAGGAAGCACAAATAAAACACACAATCCAAGGTAAACCATTCCCAGTTGTGATTTAGGTATCACAGCTATACTTATTTTTCAATTTTAACAATATTTTAGTCACAAATCGTATCGCTCAAAGTCACAGATCTCATTTGTGCACAAAGTCAAGTTAGCCTAAAACTTTTTTTTTAAATCTTAAAATTTCACATTGATACTCTTCACATACTGGAGCATTTCAGCACGTGCTACTTGAGTTAAAAATAGAGTATCATGACTGTTTCTTTTCAAACACCACCTTTTCTTACATCAGGGCTGCACAGAAATCCCTACCAACAGATGAAGCTGCAACAGCTCTGCTCAGTTGCAACTACTACACCCATTCATGAAATAATTCTTCCCGTTAGCCCAGAACATACCTCAAATTCCCTTAGCAACCGTGGCATGCACTATTGTAAAGAGAACAGACCCAAGGTGAAATATTATCAAGAACTGAAAAATCTCACAGAAAACCTATACAAACAGATGGCATAATTTGGGGTTTTTTTGTTTTGTTTGGTTTATTTTTTTTAAAATGCTACTTAGCATTTACAGCTGGAAGTGGCACATATCTAACATGCTTTGAATATGCAAATTGTAAGATCAACATAAAAGAGGACAATGCAATTTCTTTTAAAGACAGGCAGTCATAATGTTGAAACAGACTGCAACCAATTTTCATACACTATTCATAATTACTTTATTACACTGTGAAAGGGTAATCAGTTTCCAAATGATCTAATAACCTTGGGCTGCTCTTAACTCTTTTATACCAGTCTTAACTACAAGCACAGCCTAGTTCTCCAACTTTAAGCCAATTACAATAGTCTAATATTAAACAGGCAGGTTAGATGTGTTCTTCCTCACATACTCTCACACAAACCAGCATACGAGACTACCTAAGAGCATTCAATTAATAAGCAGGAACTGCTATATAAAAAGAGCCATTCCCAGCTCTAATCTCAAACGAATAGCTTTACTATCAGCAAAGAGAAATCCGATTTTTGGCTCCTTTGTTAGATTTCAATAGGAAATGGAGCAAATACAGTATGTTTTGACTGCTTGGAAGAGTAAATTCTACAGGGATCTGTTACTATGTCAAACTTATTTTTTTTTTTAAGTCCCCAGCCTTAAAGCACTTGAATTGTACTGAATCTTATATTATGGCACAGTCATTTTCATTTTATCTTGTAATTTAAATACCTGCTGAGACCACTTTTAGTCATCAGTCACTGACTGAATCCAAGAAACTTTACAACGTGAAAAAATACAACTCAGTCCCAGTACCAACTTGTGCTTGGGTTAAAACACCTACTACTCTCTGCTGGGTTTCTACAGTTTTCCAAACAATACACTGGCGGGGGGGGGG
>VZSC01014920.1:316542-332798 GCA_013398225.1 Steatornis caripensis
GCCCGCCGCCGCGCCCCGCCGCGCCCCGCCCGGCTCTCACGCACCGGCCCGGCCCGGCGCCGCTTCCCCGGTCCACGCGGCGGGGCGCAGGCACGCACACGGAGAGCCACGCTCCTTCCCCCGGCGGCGGCCCGCCTCCGCCTCCTCCCCGCTCAGCCGAGCCGGAACCGGGAGCCCCGTGATTGATGGCAGCTCTTTAATAGCGTGGTCAGCTAGAAAATGCATCTGCAAGCAAGATATTAAGGAGGCGAAGCATCCCCGGGAGTGATCAGCGGCTCACATCCCAGAGCTGCAGCCAGGAATATTAATGCAGCCAGCCCCCCTCGCCTCTACAGACGCTGATCAAAACACACAGGGGGTGGGGAAAATGCAGATAAAATAGAGGGGTGGAGGGAATACATCCACACACGGCATTCATTCCTGAGACGGATAAGAAAGAGATGCCTGTCCAGTGTCACGTTAAAAGACACTTCCACACAAGGGTTTTGTTGCAGTGTATCCAATTAGTAAGCCATTTTGTTTAAAATCCTTTCTACGCCGTCTTCCCTCCCCCCCGTTAGAAACCGAAATTCATCTGCTCAGCAAAACGTGTTCCTTTTAATTGCATTTAATTGGCGATTTTTAAAAACAAGGAATATTTATCTTCTCACAAACTGTAACTCGTCTGAATCTCACAATGCCTTGCACTGCTCTGTAACACCACGACCATGACCTTTCAGCTGCTAGGACCAACTTAATTTTAGAGCAAAGCTTTGCTATTTCTCTTGCAGAATGAAATGCAAAACACGTCACCTATGTAATCCATTACCCAAGGGCAACGTACACTTTTTTCCTGCCAAGCAAATCCATTTCCTAGCCACACAGTAGGATTTTACCTATAAAATAAGGGAGTACACCACCTCGGAGCTGGTTTTACAAAGCCAAGTAAAAAAAAAAAAAAAAATTAAAAAAATCAACTTCACAGTCCCAGTCAATTAGAGCAACACCCTCAAGTACTGTCTGCCAACTTATCCTTTCCAGATGCTGTTAACTATTTGTAGTCGTATGTTTCCCCTCTATTTATCCATAGAGATTCCTCCTGTGTTTTGTCTATAGCACAGGAGCCCTTCAGGAAAGAAAGGTCCAACATCAAAATTTATTCTGTACTTTCTAGAAATAGCTACCGAAAACCACTAACACAGCTGAAGTAGCTGATTAATTCGAACGCCCTTGCCACATTGCCAGACTGCTCTGATCAATACGAACTGAAGATGGTGTGCAGCACAAGCTTCACTCCGCAATATTCATCGTACAACAGCTTCTGAACCAGAGCCTATCTTCGAAAGAACTGGTTCAAAATAAGCTTTGTAACCAAGTAGCCATGTGATAGCTCCAAACCTGCCACAGCTGAAATTCAATCCTGAAGCCAGTACAAAGCAACCACATTGTGTTTATCCTCTCTTCAATTTTCTAATCAAACGTGGCCTGACACCTGGCAAATCATAGAAAGGAACTTACTGCTCCAGCATGTATTTAAATCAGTGTTTACTTCTAATGACTTCCAAAAGAGCTTTCCAGCAGTAACTTAATTCAGGCCAAGTTCCATTTATTTGGAAATACTCTGTTTGATGGTATTTGTTCAAAAACACCTTATCCCTTTAGAACAGATGACCCAGCCAGCTTGGATCACAAATGCTAAAAGTCAGTATGTATTGGAAAAACGCACTCAATTTTTTTTGTTTTTTAAAAAGGCGTATCTAGAATTTTTTTGTATCCCATTAGGATGAAAGTTGTTCAAACAGTGCAGAGTACAGCATCCAGCAGCTTGAATAGAGCAACACGCTGGAGAGCATTCTTGAATCTCAGACACCGTCTTGCAAATCCAAGGCAAACCAACTTCAGAATTCAGCAATGTGGTAGATGGCAGTGAAATCATCTGAAGTCCCATCTGTTTTTATACAGCATATTGGAGATTCTTGAATGAACAGAACAGCTACAGCATTCAATCACTGACATCAGAAACAATTCAACTTTCACTAATTGGCTTTCCTATGAGATATGGAGATCTGCCCCCATTTCACAGACTAAAATAAAAACATGCACAGAGTACAGCCTCAAGCTCCATTTTGCAATACGGACTTTTGATCTTGTCTTTTGGAAACGGATTACAAAAGAGGAATATCTTTTCTTGGTCATGAAATACACCTTTGCTAATCACAGCATTATAAACTTACGACGGAGTTTCTTTTAATATCAACACTAAAAGCATGCATGTCTGAAAAAAAGGGGGAAAAAATCTGAGTTATACATACACAAAACCCATCAAGACTACTCAAACAAAAAACTACCTCCACGAGGGTTCAGCAAATACACCGTAGAGAATAAGCCATAGAGCAGGCTTGAGCAGAAAATCACCGAACAACAGCTTTGGAACAGTTGCTAACAGACCTCGCACTTGGTCCAGTGTACATCAGTTAACTGGTGTTACACAATGAAATAAAGCCCTATTCCACCGCATGCAAAATCCAGCCCAGTTTTCCTGGCAGCCTCCATTTATCCAAACAACCCTGTCAAGCTGAGTACCATTAACAGATAATGAACTGAGACAAGGGATGCAGTTACAAGCAAAGCACTCTGCATGCTACAGGCCTCAGCACACAGTCAAGGGAGCCGATACCTCACTTTATTATAAACATCATAATTAAATAGAACACCTAGTTGAAAAAACATTAAGGTCATGACAATAAACAACAGAAGCTGGAAATCTGAGAAAATAAGGCTTTGACTTGCTGTCAGTAATTCCTGACATTGCTTTAAGGCACGTACACATACACCCAGGTACACCTCCTCTTCTTACAGCTAAGAATGGCAGAGCACCCGATAACTTGGAGTTTTCGGTTTTCAGGCTTTCTGTAAATACTGTAACACTTTGTATACTGTACCTACGCACTTCAGCTCATTAAAGATTGAGCACTGAGAAGTGACAGTGTATCTTCAAAGGGCTGTAAAACGTGCTGCTTTCTAGACATACCGCTCGTAACAAAGACGAAGAATTCATAACTTTGTCCAAGAGTCCTACCATACTTGAAAAATATTAAATACAGAAATAAAAATTTGAGGAATATTAAGCAGAGATATACTCCAAGCCACAAGATCTATCGATCAGCAGCATTCTCCACTTCTTCCAACAGAATTAGCCATCAAGTACGCATAAACATTTCACACACTAGAAAAACTGCTCCAAAGGAGCAATTTCAGGTCTACCAGATATGTATACACTTGAAACACAAACTAACTGTAAAACAGCTTAATGAGATTGTACAGATTAAATGGCTAAATTAACTGGGTTTTTTTAATAGAAACATCCAAGACAAAAAGGTCCCACAAACACAGCTAACTCTGAAGTCATTCCGTAACTTTTTTTAAAAGCACGTTCAAGTATACTGTCTGGCTTGGACAAATTCTACAAAAAGAAGCCCTAAACTTATTCTGAAGAACACATGGAGATGTGATCACGACAAGTGTTTTCTAAAAGCTAATATAACACTGCTTCCCAGCTTAGGCAAGTAACAAGCGTAACACATTAAACCCCTGCTAAGCTGAACCTATTTTTAAAAGGGAACTTAACGCTGTCTTCAGAGCTCTGCGTAAATCAAGCTCTCCCCTTGGATTTGGCATTGGGCTTAATATTATTGTCACAGCACTGCTTTTCTTGTGTGTCACGTAATTCCAGTCCTCATCAAAAGTTTCCCTTTCACTGTCAGTGCATATATTCCCAGCCAATACAGCAGTGATTCCTCCTGTAAATCAAAAAGCCTAAAGAAGAGGCAGTTTAAGATGAAAATGAGCTCGAGAATTCCTGAGGCCAACGGTCAACTGAAGATTCCTAAGCAGAAAAGAGAAAAAGCAGGCTGGGCTACTAGCATGTAAGGTCACCTCTTAACTGCTCAGAACAGGAGTGGTGAATATTTGTTACCTGTTTTCAATTCAACATCAAAGCATCTAGGCTCTACCTATTCTAGATACAAACCCTTTGGTCAAGTCAGAGGTGACATTTCCTTCCTTTGGAAATAATGCACTGTTTTATTAGTATAAACAAAGCTGAGAATAAATGATACTCAGCACCTGACAAGACAGTTTGTACTGTCTACACATAAACTTCTTCGAACCTGCTTGAAGGAGAAAAAGTCTTGTCTACGCTTGCAGATCTGTGAGCACACATGAATACACGACAGGAAACATGCACGGAGTTTTAAACAGCTTCTTGCCACAGCGCTAAGTCAACTACAGCTTGCTCACAATTATATGAAGGTGCTTTTCCACACTACTAAAACATAATCTAAAGGAAATTCAATGCAATCTTATGATTGCTTCAACATAACCAAAAGGCCATTTCATTCTGTAACGCAAGTCTGCCTAAGGAGACTGTAAACTCTGCACACAGCTAAACAGCCTTGGCCACTTCCCCTCCACTGTGTTTACATAGACAGCAGGCAGCAGTTCTTAAAAATCAGCACATGAAGAGTTATTTTAATTCAGTGTAAACTGCTGAAATTTGGATCAACCATTTCCTTGCCTCAAATCCCCAAACGGAACCTGTACCCTTTACAGACCATGAACCTTCAGAGCTTCAGCTTTTTTTGTTGTGCTGGATTTTGTGTGGTTGGTTTTAGCAGGAGGTTTTTTTGTTTAGGTTGTTGTTTGTGGTGGGCTTCCCCCCACCCCTCTAGTTACACAGCATCTAATACAGAACCTGCTAAACCAAGCTACTAACACTATCACTAATACACAGCATTTATCGGTTCAGGAACTATGACTTCTTTTCTGTACTTCCATGGTGTTAAGGTTTACATGTCAGAAGATCTCCAGTCAAGCTGTACATCCTTAAATGTCACTACTAAAAATCTGATGCTGTATCAATACGACAGGAAAGGAGGATCCTTTCAAGCACAGAAAGAACTTCAACCTCATTATAACCGCTCTGTAAGGGGTGTCCAGAATAAGGTAACAACTTTGCATCAAACTACACCTGACAAGGGAGGCACAAGTCTCAGGAGCAATGCATAAGCACAAACAAAAATCCTCCAAAGAGAAAAATTAAATAAATCCCAAGACCCATGCACTGGTGGTACTTACTGGTTATCAATACAATTGCTTGTTATCAGGAAAAACACAAGTTGCCTCAGATTGCTTCTCAGCCCACCCAGAACCTGTGATACAGCCAAAAAATTACTCTCGGTCAATGCATCACTCAGGTGAAGAATGGGAATACGAGACTTCAAGGACATAAAATCCTGTATAACTCCACTCTACATGTCTTTGGAAGAAATCTGGAAGGTTATTTTTATACAGCATCGTGGATGCAGGCAGCATTTCTGTCACAGTAGGAAAGAAAAAACGAAAGTTGCTCCCCCAGGGAGCTGTGAAGACTACGGCAATTCACATGCTAGCATGTGAAGTCTCAGGATTTTACAGGAAAGCCTAGCTTAGTGAGTGTGTTGGAGGAAGCGGAACCAACTGAAAAAAGCCCCCAAAACAGATACAGCCCAGCCCACCACGAGTTTGATCTTGAGTCCCCATACAATTAAGTGAATGTTCACAGCAGTGTCAACCCATACCCTTCTCCCTGTTGTTCCCCCTCCAAACGCTGAAGACTCAGCTCTGCCAGCTATATAAACCCTTGAAACCAGACTTGAGTGTGCCTAACAAAAAGCTCAGGAAAAAACAAACAGGAGGCAGAGAAGGGGAGGTAAGTCTTAATTGTAAATAGAAAATGCTAATTCAAAGACAATGCTCTCTAAAATAGCTGCACCTCAAAAAGGACAAAACTCAGCCAGAAGGACAGTATGCTTTCCTTGGGAAGAGAGAAGGGGGGCAGGGGGCCAAGAAAAAAAAAAGATTAATAACTTGAATTCAGCAACATGGCAGGATGTTTAAAGTAAAAGCTTTAATGTGTATAGGTAAGTATGTAACCACGAAGCGTAATAACGTCAGCTGGGATATTGTGACCAAGCTACTCGGGAACAAGCAGTGAGATGAGTAACTTGAAACCCAGACAACTTCTGTATCTGGAAACCTAAACAAACCAGGCAAGACAAATCTAAGCAAAGAAGTTCATGTCTGCTAATCACACAAACCAGAGGTTTGTTTGTTTGTTTGTTTTCAATATTTCTCCTCTGGTTTGTTTCCTCTTCTCCGTAGGGATCAATACTTGAATTCTAAAACGTTTGTAGAAAATCCCTGCCCCGGGAAACTCCAAATTGCAGAATGGTATATTGTAAGCCAAGAATATTAACAGAAAATCCAGTTGCGTCTGCCAGATTTTGTGGTACTTACAGCAAAGCATCAACCTGCTCAGCAGCAGCTTGAATTTAACTACAAAGTGACAAACACTATTTATTTTAGAAGGTATTATCTTAAACAAAACAAGAAAAAAGTCCAAACATTTGTCAAGAAAGTCATATTTAAAAGGAAAATTTTGCATACTTGAAAATTTCATAAATTGATTTTTAAAAATAAGCCATTTGTTCTCAGTTGTATATAAAAAGCAAACAAAATAAAACTCTGAACTGTAAGATGTGCAGAGGGAGGAGGAGAGGGCAAGGCTAAAGAAAAGAAGGGAAGGAAGAAGTAAGCAAATGAATCTTTTTCAACTCCGTCAAAGCAATTGTAAAACAATGGAAGTCAGCCTGTTCTTCCCTCCAGTTTCAATTAAAAGTAACTTTGGGAATGGAAAATTTGATATCAACAGCCTGTGGTATGTTTAAACTATTACAATATACGGCATGCTCATACTCACAAGCTGAAGGAAACAACTGCCAAATGCTTCCTTTACAATCTTCCTTCCAGAATAAGATAGATTCTTTACCAAGAGATTTTCTCAAGACAACAAGTATAGCAGAAATTGAACTAACAGGTAAGTAAAGTTTGCAATGGATTTACAGTCTTTTATTGAAATCACAGCAGAGATAGTAAATGTGACTACAGCTTACAGGTTTAGTGTAGTCACCACTTTCGTAGTCAAAGGCTTCAGAAAATTCAACAAACTTTTTTTTTAAGTGACAATAACCACAGGATGTGACAATACCTATAATAATCTTTCCCTCCAGACGGGAGATAAGCTCTAAAAACAGGAAGTTTCTACTATAATCTCAAAAAAAATGTTAACAGTCTGAAACCACATGACTCCGGTTCAGTTACATGGGGAAGAAACTCTTGATTTCCCACAAGTATGGGAGAAGATACCGAGGGTACGAAACTAATCCAGGCATTGCTCCACCACACCCCTCCATGATCCCCCAAAACATGAAACAATGTGTAGGTTCTTAGTTTACTCCTCCTCTTTTCCCTCCTCAAATTCATAAGAGTAAGCAAACAAGACAGCTTCCATCTCATAGGAAGAAATAGTGTTTTATGACCAAAATGGGTCGTTTCCCACATGCACGTGCATCCATTTCTTAAGAGCCTTTAAAAAAAAATATACCAGGGTAAGAATCGCAGCAAGTGTTAGGCATGTATCTGTCTCGGCCATGTTACAGCCTACTACACTTAAGAAACTAGACCTTTTGTCGTCATGATAAAGGGCTCTTTACACTTTGGAAAACTTGAGAGAGATAAATTCAAAACCGTACTGCTCAGAGTGCAACACGGCCTTCCTTAAATCACACAAATTATGTAAGCAGTTTGCTGGACTCCACTTATTTTGATCTGTTTTTCAAACAGATTGGGTTTTACTGAGGCAGGAACATCTTTCACACTGCAGTCTCCAGCCACCTACACAGCAGCTTTAAGTGAACCAAAAGGAAGTGGCAGATTTTTGATAGCTAATATCAACCAATTAACAGTCAAAAGAGCCTTTCAAAATTAGCTTCGCAATATTTCTCACACTGTAGATGAGGAGATGGCAATAGTTAAGCATGGCTTACACTAACTTATCAAACTAAAAAAAAGATTTTGATGCTGCTGTATATTCTAACACAAATCAGTTCTGTGCTACTTGTCAAAACAATGCATGTTTTCTTATCAGCACTTAGCATAAAATCACACTAAGGGCTTAAAAAATCCCACTCTGAACCTCCTTTAAAATTTTCAAGTGAAACCACACTAGTCTTAACTATGTTTCCCTTGGTTTCATATGTAATGCAGCTACTACAGAAACACACAAATTAACTTAGTATTTTTAGGAAGGCTATACTGGCAACACACCAGCTTTCCCCCGACGCTGTTCATTCAACGGCCTATCAAAAAGAGAGTTTCATGTAAAAGGCATCCCAGGTCTATTTAGTTGTCTCTTCTTGCGATATGGAGAGAAAAACACAGCAATCCACACAAGACAGAAAAACTTCAACTATATAATCCCCATCAGATTTGGGCAACCAAATAATGTCGAGGCAACATAGCGTCATGGTTTAAAGCTGGGCTGGTTGTTAAATGGAGGACAGATCCTCAAACCAGGACACTTTGGAATAAAAATGTGAGAGCTAGCTACATAATTTCTTCCAAGTACTCACAGAAAACTGTAAAACATCAGAGTACCATTCCCTCCCATTCTAAGTTGTGTCCCAGACATTTCATCTTTGATGAAATCAACTGCCTGCAGACTGCGAATCAAGACCTAACTGAAACACATGCACAAAGGGACAATTTCATAAAATAAACATTCATTTAAGAAAATATTTACATGTTCTACATTAAATTTACATGAAAAGTAAACATTCCTGGACAAAAGGAATGCATGAGGCAAGTTTCCAGTGTAACAATAAACAAACAGCTGTAAAGCCACTGCGTAGAAACATAAGAAATCTCTTTCAACAAAAAGGGCTCAAGAGTAATCAGTGACCATTTTTTAATCAGGCGATGTGCCCAAGCTGCAGTGTGCCATCTAGTGTCAGCCTCTTAGAAGAAACGTTACAAAACCCACCAAAACACTGTAAATTCAAGTTAGCCAAAGACCACATAGAGACTTGACTTTGCAATTGCAGGTTTTAAGTCTTCATTTCTCCCCTCAAGTGCTGACAACAGCCCAACTGAAAGCATTGAGAAAAAACCATAACGCCCACAGTTAAATAACATCACAGGATGTTCTTTAATACATTTGGTTCCCACTCCAGCTCTGAGGAACAACAAAGACAGTGTGCCATGCACACAGAAATCTAAGGGAGCACAGGCAGGTCTTCTGACATGCGATACATAGAACCTTAAAGGTGTTCTTTGTTTGGTCCACGAGCTATTATCTCATTCTCTTCTGAACGCAACGTCTAGCTTTGCTGAGGTGACTGACAGTAACTGCTGAATTTTCATGCTAGTGTTTTATCAGTAACAAGTATACACATACACCTCACAAGTTCATTAATAAGACTTATAGTAGAGCTCGGCAGGCAACTGCCTCACAAATAAAATCTGCTGCTTTGCTTTTTAGGATCTGAGCATGCCAAGGGTGGCGCATCAATAGGTGAAAACATAATTTAAAGGTTACACTTTGTTTCAATTTCCCGAACACAGTCATCCTTAAGCAGTCACAGAACACGGCTAGGTTATCCATTTTGTTCCTGTTTAGAACCTCTAGTCATCAAGTTCCAGAATGAAAATTTTCAAATCGCATGTCTACAATAGAAAATGCACGTGTCACCGCACATTCGTGTAACCTTACATTCATGTAACCGCACGCAGACAGCAAGAACTAGTGCTCTCCCCCTAAACAACAGACAAAAAGGTCACATTGCACACGTCTAACTTCCATGAGGATGCCAGCATGTAGCACAAGTCACAGCTGTAAAATATATTAAGTAGGGAATCGTCAGGAGTGATCTAACAGGAAAAAAAAATATCAACTGAAGTTCAGAGAAGAGGAGGAACAGGAATGGTAACTAGCTAGAATCAAAACCTGTATTTTCAGGCTCATTTGTAAAGCACAGTTGTTAACAATGGTTAAATATTAACAATGAATGCAACTTCAAGAAAGCAACATGAAGCATACTCTGCAGCCTTCCTTTACAGACACGTAAGCAATGATTGCTTAGCCCATTGCTCAGTTTACAGGGTTACAATACACCAATTCCAACCCCATCTAGATTTTTCCAAAGGAGTGGGCAACAAAATACATTGTTGTCATTCCTCTTGCTACTACTTTCTCAATGAAATCTACACTTTGGGATACCAATAACCAGATATACCATAGACATATTTTAAATAAGTGTACCTCACTAGACAAAGTCAAGAACAAGCCTGACAATTCTGTTTGCTTTAGTTCTTGGAATGAATAGACAGAGTGCATTTCATGGCTTCCACTACGAAGAAACCCATCATTAGACCTCATTTTTGTAATTTCATCCAAAGCTTGAAGATACATACGGGAGCTGGCGTTTAAAAGGAAAGACTCTGAAATCAAATGGCTCCCAAGAATATCACTATATCCATTTCAGATTAAAACTTCTACTACCTTCCCTCCATTAGTCAAACTCAAGGTAGGAAGCACTGTGTTTGCTCATTAGTTTCAGAGCTTGCGTGGGGGGGTTTGGTTTGTTTGTGGGTTTGGGTTTGTTCTAAATAACCTTTAAGATGGCTCCCTGTTGATTAAACTATTTTCATCCTTCAATGAGTTTGATTCCGATTAGTTCAGACTGCAGAGAAGACATTGATTTTTACTATAGCCAGGATCAAGAAAAGTAACAGCTTTTCCAATTAAACAACTGCTCACCACGTTAAGTAGAAAAATACATCCACGGCAATAATGTGCAAGAGTCCAAAGCACTCTGCTATGCTAACAAAAGCTAAGACATGTTTGTAGTGACTTCAACCTTTAACTTGAGAAAGAAAGAAAACTATGTATTCCAGGCAGTTCAGCTCCTGGTAACTCTGCTGATAAGAAGCTGTAACACTGAGAAAGGCTCAAAATGAAAGACAACTCATCTTCCAGCTCTGAATTACCATCATCATACCACATAAATCACCACACTGGGCTTCAGCCTATGAAAATAGAAATGACAACCAGAAATGGCCTAGTAGGGTGCTGCTCCTTCTCCTCTTAAATGATGCTTTTATACCAAAGAAATCTATACAGCTCTTGCATTACAGCCCTTCACAGAGTTGCACTGTAAATCAAATATTTTACTCCACAGTCTGCACCTATTCCCACATTCAGTAAGTGACATAGGAGACAAGTTTTAATCTCCATCAGACTGAAACAATTACTATCCTCACAATCACTCAAGAACAAGGTAAAAATTACGAGTTTTCTATTACCTGATTGGATATTCAGGAGGAAACAGTTATACTTTTCCTGGGGAAAAAGGCAAAGTATATTCAGTACGACAAGAGAGAGGAGCCCAAACAATCATACTGCCTAATTTTGCATGTACCAGGATGACATGTACTCCAAGCAGCCAAGACAAGTCTTTCTTTTAAGCTGTAAAAGAAATGCATCATTCTTGCTACAGAGCAGCAGAGAGAAGAGAAATCTGAACAGACATTGCATTTGCAGATTTAAACATTCCCGGACCAAGAACTTGAGCTACAGCTTTGGGTAAGATCTTGAACAACTGGAGGACTTTAAGTCATTAGAGAAACAGTTCTCATTCTCAGAGGAAAATCTACTGAGAAGTCACCTGCATTAAGTGGCCCAGAAGTCTGTCCTGTATCTGTGCAGTTATCGCCAATGGTATGTTTTCAGGTTTTAAAATACTTGTTAAAAGGAGTTCAGCTTTTAATTTAATTTAATTTAAATCTTGCTCTAACAGCAAGAGCCGTGACTGAGAATAGCAACACCTAGACTCTCCCTAAAATGCTACCGGCACTTCTAATTCTCTGCCCTGGTTGCATGCAGCTGGTCCGTGGATATACATTGTACTGCAACTGCCAAAATGGAAAGGAATTAGATATGAAATCTACTGCCCTATGCTGCAGTCCAACACTAAGCACCTAAGAACCATTAGCACTTTGAGGCTTTACAATCTCTAACCAGGAAACGTCCTCCCAAAGACAGTTACTTAGTTGTTTGGGAAAGGATCGCACAACTGTATATAAATGTAAGAAAAAGAAAGAAGTGTTACAGGGACAGTTATAAACAACAGGAAAAAAAATCTCTCTGTAAAATGTCAGTGTGGAATCTGTACATCATCACGTGTTTTACTATCAGTTACTACTAGCTGCCAGAGACAGAAATCTTAAAAAGTCAAGACACTGCTTCTTTCTCTTTGAATACAACGAGGCAAAACCACAGTATTTTACCTCTTGTCCAAGAAAGGAAGAAAACACCATCAAGCTTGAACCATTCATTCTTTTATTTGCCTGAAAAGATACTTCAAACTCCAAATTATTTAAGTCAGCATGAAAACAACAGGTAGGTTGTTAGAGCTCACAGTGTTTTGGAAGCCTTGTGAAGGAATCCCTCCAGAGCTAAGTAATTAAGATGCATCTTCCAGAGCAACTCCCCAGGCCAAACCAATATGCATGTTTCCAATATACCGCGAGGCCATGTGGTCAGTGAGGAAGACAGAAGGAACGCACAGCAATTTTTATTGCTTTTCTTCAGCGAAACGTCATCTTTGCATGCTGAAGGACGGGAAGGAGAACACTCTATTGATTTAGAGTGCCCTCTAGAGTCAGCTCCTCATTAGCGACAAACCCGGATGCCCTCCTTCACTTAAAGAATTCATAACATGGGCACCTGCACGTTTCTAGAAGCCGTTAGGATCTTACACAAAAGCTCATAACAGACCCATTATATATCGGTAAACACAACAGCATTTTTCAGACATCAGGGGATAAATGTATTCTTTTCTGAATTTACATACAGAGTGTGTGTGTATATATATAAACACACACACACCCACACACACACACACCCCCCAGTTACACATCCACCCCTGTCCCCACTGGGAACAGAAGTAAAGTGAAATAGCACGGGTAGAGTGGTGTCTCATTGCATGAAGCATTTGTTTGCAGTTTTGGACAAATATCAACACATGCGAGCAGGTTGTTGATCATCGCGTGATAGTACACAACTGAACTTTCTCTGAGTTTTATTTATGAGGGGGTGTAGCTTTCACTACGCACAGGGCAGCTTTTCTAAGAGTGCAACATCCACAGGAACAATGCATCACGTCTAAAACTTTACAGTTTTTCTGTAACAAGTGTTACAAAAAGTTCCTGGTCTTTTAAATATTGCTAAACAACAACAGACACCATGCAGCAAAGCTTCTTATTCGGTATGCACGTGCACCTTTTCTTCCACTTATTACTAGTGTTTGGACAAGCTTCCCCCCAGCCCCTCTGAAAAAAAGAAAAGTTTTCTCTGAAATACAAAACAAAAAAACCCACCAAACACTAAACAGTGTAAAAAAGCATTTTAGTAGTAACCAAACTTCAAAATCACTCAGGCTGAAAAGTTTCATTTTCAAATTCCTCTTACAAACTTCCATTCTGAACTGCTTGGCTTAAGTAACACCACGATGTTGTAACATTCTTCCCAGTTTCTCTTCCTTCTGATGAATCTTCCCACCCATGAAAATTTATTGCAGGGTGGGAAATAACGGCAAAGCTAAAAATAGAACTGCACCCTAGTCACCAAGCCCATTTTGTCATTAAGAAACCTGTCACAGAGCAGGTAAAGCTTAATTTTTATTATGTTGGAGTTAGCACCTCTCACCTTTCTATTTCCTGTCCCAGTTGTGTGGGAACACCAAAGTTTTTCACAACAGAAACGTCTCCCATATCCACAGTTAATAAAAAAATACCAACATGCTTAGCTAAAAAGATCTTGTGGGTTTTTATGTCATATGCCTGTTAATTACCTGCATTTCTATAGCTTATCTAAAAACAATTGCTCGTGTTGGGCAGAGACCCATCATCTTTTCTACTGACAGGCAGAAAATAATTTTTTTTAAAACTGCGTTTTACAAAGGAACACAGCCTAAACACATGCCTCTGTATAAATTTCAATAATTTAACTATTTGAAGTGGTTTAACTCCTGGAATCACATGAAGTGTAAGTCAATCCTAGACAATGCAACTGTTTTCAGGACTTTTCATCATTTAAAGATGCAGGTCCTTCCATCCTTATCAGTCTTAAAGGGTGTCATGAGCTACTAATTTTTATCTCCAAAACCACTAAAGAATTCACAGAAGACTACACCACCTAACATGGGATGAGCTTCTTACCTGAAACCTCAAGGACAAAAGCATCTTGATCTCTTTTTCCCTAGGTATCAACCCTTTTGAAAGAAGGCATGCATGAACAGTCTCTGCATAAACACCTAAGTGTTTTCTCCTCTAGGTATCAGGTGACTCCTGCATACTCTCAAAAGACCTAAGCAGCATTAAATCCTTTGATTTTATCGAGCAGTGCATGCATTCATGTCAGCATGGTTCCTTCTTCAGACACGAAAGTTGAACAGGTATGCTACCATTCCTACGACAGGATATATTAACAGCAAATAACACATCCTCTCATTACCAGCCCCATACTGTTGGCCGCTGTAGCTGCCTCCCTCACCACAAAGTGAATAAGCTATGCGAGTGTTCAGGTAAACATTAAAATGTTGAGAAAAAACACCCACCTCCCTGAAATCTGTCCTATTAATCTCCTGACAGCAAAATAAGACGCCATCTCTGATTAAAGTACAAAGCTATTAAAAAAATTGCTACTTCTCTGTCACTTTGAAGGAGAGTTAACTAGCTCATGCTGAGTAAAGACTAAGTTTTGTTTTCAAAGACTTTCTGTGCAACCTTCTACTGAAGAGAATAAGGAAGCCGCTATTTCTCAGATTCTTTACATCAGGCTGACTATGTATTGCAGGAGCCATTCTTGATCTGTTTTAACATCGGTCATGTCTGCAAGATTACCTCGCAGTCTTAAGAACTGGAGTTTTTAATTATTATTTATAAGTGAAAGATTTGAAGGCATATAATCTCAGTTAATTAAAAACCCACTTAGTTATCAAACTACTATTAAAAAAACCTATTTCAATCTCAGATGAGGATAAGTTACTGCCACGTGGAAATACATCATTAAATTCCTGCTCATTGATTATAAGCCTTTTGCTTAAAGCAGGTACGTGCAAAGGGTAACGCTAACATAAGAAAGGAGTTATGCAGAGAGCATCTAACAAGAACTATTAATCAATTCAATTATTAGTAATTCATCCAAATCTGAGCCCTCGGGAGGGGAAAAAAACACAGAAAAAAACAGACTGCAGAATTTAATGATGTCTTTGTTTTAATCCTACAAGTTAAGCAGACTTGCAACTAACTGAGAACAGTGAACAAGTTAGATAATGCAAGCAATTTCTAGTGAGCTGTGAAGGCAACCCAAGTTCCTAACCAAGGAGGAGGAAGGTGTTCCCCTCACCACTCCTCCGTCTTCATCCCCTACTCTGAGAGCCACGTTTTCTATTACAGAAAAGCAAGTAAACATACAAGGTGATGCTCTTGCACTTTACTCGCATATCTCATAGTGAAGACCTATCTTCTGTTTCAGGAAATCTATGATTATCCTTCTAATCTTTCTCGAAGAAGATACTCATCCATCATCTAAGGGGACTCAAAAAGATCTCTTAAGGGCCCTGCTTTTGGACACAGGCAGTAACTATAAGAACTCTAAGGGCTGTAAGAATTCTGGGCTGTCGTCAAACAACCTTTAAAGCAAACCATAGGAGAAATGAGGAGTTAAAACAAAAGTGGTTTTTATTTTTAAACAAGCTCAACATCAAGCCAAAGAGGCCAAAGAAAATAATTTGTCACTCCAACACACTAAGTCATTACCAGGAAAATAAAAATTTGGGAGGAAAAAAGAAGTCAGAAAAGTTTTTTTTGCAATATGAACAGGCAGAAACACCAGCCTATAGAAAGGTTATAATAAGCTTCCATCACAAATTATCTTCCATAGAGACATCTGCTGCACGAGAAATGTTCAAAATAACAGTTGCTCTTGTGATTGCCTAACAAACACGAGTCAAAACCTCAGCTTCACAGCCACAACAGCCATTTCATAGTGGACAAAACCAGGCTCGGCCTGCAAAGTCTGGACTGCAAAAAACATCCGTCAGAAATCCTAGCATGTTTAGCGTAATTTAAAGATTAAGCTGTGTCTTCCTTGAAAACGCTACAGTTTTTTTCTTGGTTTTGATCAATATATAAAAACAACAACTACTTATACGCCTTTTTACAAACAGAAACACGCATCTGTTTGGGTGACCATGATACATAATAAAAGCAGTTTCTGTACACTGGTTAACATTAGGCTCCCAAGCCTGGAATATAATCATTCTGAAAGTAGTCCT